>CM061041.1:90666431-91221431 GCA_030762985.1 Adelphocoris suturalis | reverse complement strand
TTAGTTCCTCATTAACCTAAAGGGAATAAATTCAAGGGACAGAGGGAAACCGAATCTTTGTGGGGGCGGACCGATCTGGTGCCGTCGCGTCTGGCCGCCCACCCGCGGCACAAAACTCGCAGAGCCTCCTGGTGTAACAGCCCCCCCTCTTATCGCCACTCAACGATCAACATAACACAGAATCTTCTCCCCCTTGTCTTCCTCTTCTTCGACTTCTCTCTCTCCTTCTTCTATTTCTTCACTTCCTTCCCCACTCGTTCTTTTCTTTTCCACCACATCCCCTTCCTTCATCTACCCCTCCTCCTCACCCACCCGTCCTACTCACGGCGTCTCTAGTTGTCCTCTCTTCCCGGCAAATAAACATCGAAGTGTTTATTCCTCTGAAAGCTTGAGTTTCTAGACAAGATCCAACAGTGGTGAACCACTCGAGGGTTTCGAGCATTAAGCCCCCAATATACTCATGGGGCCTTTCTACGGATGTTGCGAAAATCGATCGACTACACTTTTCGCTAACCAGGTGCCTAACAGCTCATCTCAGAAAAATGTCTTTTGACCCAAGGACTGGGAAAGGTTTCTTTATTATATAAGTGCTGTAAGTTTCATTCTTGTATTCGTATTTCCTTTGAAAAAAGCAGCTGTTGATATGAACAAAGCTTCGCTCCCTTTCCAGATAATTAAAGGATAAATATATGCTCGTAGTTATCCAATAACTCACCAAATATTCCAATTATCCAGTAATTCATTTAAGGATGAATGGGCGCCCTTGGGAGCTGCCATGGTGCGTAGGGTCCGATTTTTAGGCGGACGGATTGGTCCATTTTTGGCTGCATCTTGGTTTATTTATTTGCATCATGGGTTTCATCAGAGGTTTTCTTTCGGCTATAATATAACTAAATTATATATTTTTGATGGTTAAAACAGAGTAAGTAAAGTATATTTAAACATGAATATGTTTTTGGGCTGGGGGTCATTCTAAAATTTGCGACCGAAAAAAATGCAACGCTGCAACCGATAAACAAATGCGGTAACTATGCAGCAACAATAATGAAGTAGCACTCTTCGGTTGCGTTATAATGGACCCATGAAACATTTTAACAAAACCTACTACCCATCTTTGGTGAAAACAGTCCATTTGGTTCATATCGTGTCATAGACTAAACGTATTGAATTCGTTTAAATATGACGTTAACACAGAGCTATTTCCCTGATGGTGTCATCTTTTGCGATCTTTGAGGCTGATTTTCACCCACTTCTAATAGTCGTAGAACCCCACTTCCTGCAACTTTTTTCAAAGCAGACAGATTTCTCTCCCGTTACCCCTAGGAAGTTGAAATTTGATGGGGAGACTCTCTGGGACACAAAGAGCTGGTTGGCTCATTCATAATCAGCTGAATGAGCTAAATTCTCTCCTCTTCATCCTAAGAAGTTGAGATTTGATGGGGAGACTCCCTGGGATAAAGAGACAATTCAAACCGTTTGGCCTCTCTCCTCACATGAAATAATGGCCTATCTTTATTTAACCTAATACACTTTTCGTGATTCCACATAGTTTTAAAGGATTTAATTTGTTTATAAGTAATTTCCAACAGAAAAAAATTTCTGCCAAGTTGGGTGGGCAGTACAGCTTCTTCACATATTGTAACATGGGCGTATAGAATTAGTTGAAGAATTGAATGTTCTTAAACTAAACTTAGTCTGTTTGTCGTCTCTATGCACGGTCAACCAGCTGAGTGACGGGAGTCTACGAGTGGGGATCGTCTTGGATTTCTCTGAAAGGGGGCATAAGCGATTTTAAAATTTTGTAGTCCCACACGAACCATGGGCTGGAGGATGGGAGGGGGTGGAGGCCCTTTCAATGCGTCGTTTTTTCACTGAGCGCTCGATCTTCTATCCGCTGCCACATTAAAATTTGATCGAGAGCACTTCTTATGTCAGCGACATAGTTATGTTTCTGACCCGTAGAACATGTTGGTGCCGTCAAAATCGGTGAAAGATGCTGTCTTCCTGGAAAAATCAGCGAGGATGTGTGGGTAATGATGAAAAAAATGCATTCATTCACATAGTTTTATAAGATGTAATTTGTTTGTAAGTGATTTCCAACAGAAAATAAAGAAAATCTGATTTAAGTTGGGTGCGCATTATAACTTCCTTCCATATTGTCACATGGTCGGACGTTAAGAATTAATAGAAGAACAAAAATTTAACATCCGACAGTTCTGCTAGTACTGAAATGTTCTTAAAACTAAACTTTTCGTTGTTCCACATAAGTTGCCGCGTTTGATAGTCATTTCCAACAGAATAAAACGTCTGCCAAGTTAGGTGGGCAATATAAGATCGATATAGAAGATTGATTATATAGAAGATAGATTCGATATCGAAGATAGAGATAGCTTGCTCACATACAAAAATATAACATCCGACAGATCTGTTAGTACTGAATGTTCTTAAAACTGAACTTTTGGAGGTTCCATATGATATAGGATATCCCTTCTACGAAGATAAATGGCCTATCTTTATCTATTAAATTTAATAATGTTTTTGTTGTCCCACGTAGGAAACGCAGCAAATTGTTACTCAGTAATTTATTATTTTCGTTTTGCCCCTTTTATAAAATTTATTTATTTTTTATTTTATTTTTTTTCCATACCCTTAGAATTTTTACTGGAAAGGGATTGTAAGGAATTTTCAAATTTTCCACCCCCACCCGAACCATGGGTTGTAGATCTCGATGGTACCGAGATAGATCTACATCTATGGTCGATGCATCCTACACCGAGCGAGGGCAGTATAAAATCCTCACATATTGTAAAATGGACATATAGAATTAGTAGAAGAACAAAATACGAGTTGAAATTATTGATAAGCCGACATTATAAGAAATTAATGTTTGTGCATTCCCAAAGACTACTATAAATCCAACGGCAATACATATTAGATATAACATAGATATTACCCACTTTTTATAAGTTTTTTCCCCCGTTGGGATTGTGAAGGAAAAGGAATAGATAGGGTTTATGAGCAATTTTCAAATTTTCCACCCCCACCCGAACCAAGGGCTATAGGTCTCGATGGTATCTCATTGTATCCCATCGCATCTATACATCCCACACTGAGCAAGCAAGGAAACCCCTAATGAGCGAAGCGAGCGAGAAAACCAGGCTTGAATCATAATTTAATAACAATTTGTAGAACTGAAGTCAATTTTAATCACCCAAATTAATAATGGAGTTTTACAGTATAAACCAAAAATATGACAATACATTTAGAGTAAAAATGTTGTTATAATGTATTGTATGCTTTATCTAGGATTAGTTGAAGTGGTCGGAGGGGGTTATCCCAAGGAGGGGTTACATAGCGATGATCAGCTGTGTATCTCTTGAGGTGGAGTGCTCTTGGGTGGTATTTATTATTATAGCATTCTCCTTACGACCTGCCAGTGTAATCGGGAAAGGGCTTCTCAAGCTTCCTTCATCTTTGCTCTCCGCCTTCTTGATATACCGAAGAACATTACGCGTCCGTCACCCACACATTTCCATCAATGGTATTGGTGTTTCCCGCTACAAATCTAATAAACTCTCCGTTTGAACCTGTGATCGGTATTTTGTGGGCTTCAGAAGCCTCTCAGATTGGTTTTAGGGACAAGAGAGGAAATATTAAATAACATTTCCTTCCCACTGAAACAGAACACAGTTTTATTACGGGAGGTATAATAATTACCGTCGCATTGATTTTTCATCATTTTATATATATAAACGAAACTATACTATATATATATATATATATATATATATATATATATATATATATATATATATATATAGTCCCAGAAAACTAAGCCCCCCCCCCTCTCCACTCTCAACTTCCTTAATACATGGATTACAAGAAAAATTTAAATGACATTCCCCTTATTTCTTCCGTTTATCTCAAATATGACATTTTTGCTCACTACGTATGCGCAAAACTCGCGCACGGTACCTACGTAAAAACTTAGTTATTTCAAATAGGAACCTCCATTTTTAATTGTAGATTTGAATTTTTGTGTGAAATTTCATGAAAAAAAGGCTATCATTCGATTTTTTGAGTAGGTACGCCAAAATAGGTGCGGTAAAAATGCAAAAATTGCCAAATACTGAGTTTTAGAATTTAATCTAAACGGTTGTTTTTGCTTGTAGTAAGAGTAAAATAATCATTTATAAACCCTTCGGACAAGGCCGTCTTCATCAGCAAGTCGAGTACAGGGGCGTGTTCGATGTAACGACATCATCATCAGGGGGTAGAAAAAGTACGATAGAGTATTGTACCTGACCCCTCCCCTCCCCATGTGTAATTGGCAAGTAAGCAGGAACCGTCTAATCCCTAGCCCACACATCCCCTATAAAATTCCATTAAAATCGGATGAAAACTGTGAAAATTAAGCTTGTTACAAGGATTAGCGGACACACAACAGACAAAAACATAGACACACACACAGAGAGAGTGAGAGAGAGAGAGAGAGAGAGAGAGACTATTTTAAAATCGCATACCACGAACGTTTATATTGATTCAACTTTTAGCAAATTTTGGCTTCAAAATGTCTAAAATCAAAACTTTTGAACATTTTCTTTATTGAAATCCGTTTTGAGGCATTTTGATACGAATCCTAGAATGCCAAAGATTGCCAAGTAACGTGGAGCACCTCTTGGTAAGTTAATTCTCTCTTTTGGCGTCGTAAAGATTTAATTTGAAAATAACATTTTTTTTTTTTTTTTTTAATGTTTGTCAAAGTAAGTTGCCGGAATATTCAGTTCCGCGTTGTTAATTTCCTGTTGAAGCTATTGCACAAGGATTAGAAAGGATCAGTTCGTTGGCCACCACATTTTGAGCTCATTAAATTGGTCAACGGACACACATACTATCATGCTACAGACAAAGGCAAAACTGTACCAGACACACACAGAGAGATTAGAGGAAATCCCGCTTTACATTTTTGCGAGACGGAAAAATTGGGAGTGAGTGAGAGAGAGAGTAATTGAAGAAAGTAGAGATTTTTAGGAGAGACAAATCGAGAGAGAGAGACGGAACTAAAGTTGTTCAGAATAGTCTAAAACGAAGAAAATTTCCTTTACCTCCGATAGTGAGATGACAAAACATATCTTTATGGCGTATATTTTTAATCAGAAAAAACGAAGTTTTTTCGCCGGAATTTTCCAGCCGGGGGGCAAGCCCCCCGGACCCCCCATTAAGAGAAAACGGTGTCCGTACTCCCGAATTTTTTAACGTGTGTAGGGGATGTTGCTCGCTTCGCTCGCTCGGTATGTATGTATATTAGGGTGGTTCAAAAAAAAAAAAAGTTCTGGGATTTTTGGTCCCCATTGCGTTTTTGCTTCCTCGGTATGTCAGAATGACTCTCCTAAATTTTTAGCAAAAAATATTAATCCTAACCACTTTACCTGGGTCGATTTTTGCAACTGGCAGAGGGCGCTGCTAAGTAAAAATCGAAAATTTCACCGAAAATGCTGTCGCCTGGTTAAGAATTGTACGAACATGCTATTATGGTCGGATAATATGCTTTGGCATGTTCTGATGATTCCGTTTTTTACTATACTTTCAAATTACTTTTCACCCTAATTTCACCAGAAATTATGTCGCGTTGATAATTTAAGGTCCCAAAATACCTTGTGCCGATAAAATTTGGTATTTTTTTTATGTTTCGATATTTCATCGTGTTTAATTTTTTTTTTTTTTTTTTTTTTTTTTTTTTTTTTTTTTTTTTTTTATATTTTTGTTATGTTATTCTCGTTAAAATTTATGTTTTGTGAAACTAAAATTATATTACATATTATTTTCAATTATACTGCATCATTTTTTTATTTAACAATCCAATCACAGTTCAGACAATTCAGAACTATGAATGTGACCCCGGAAAACCGATGGAAACTAAGGAATTTTACAGAAAAATGGGAAAATTTTAGCTATTTTCTCCATTTCGCCGCTATATTTGGCGAATAAGTACAATGCCGGTTCAGGTCCTTGCCAAATTACCTACGGCTTTGTATCGAGTATCCTGGAAAATACCAAATTTTATCGGCACAAGGTATTTTGGGACCTTAAATTATCAACGTAATTTCTGGTGAAATTAGGGTGAATTTGTCTATTACCCTACAAGTAATTTGAGGTTTATGGCCCGGAATCATGTTCAGAACATGCCAAAGCATATTATCCGACCATAATAGCATGTTTCTAGTACAATTCTGGCAAACGTTTTTGTTTCTGTTGGAAATAATTTACTAACAAATTAAATCTAATAAAACTTTGTGGAACCACGAAAATTATTTATTTCTTTGTAATAATTTGCTGCGTTTTCTATGTTCGGGTGGGATTAGAAAATTTTTAAATCGCTTATGCACCCTTTCGGAAAATTCCTAGAAGGGCTGTACTTTTCCCTGTGTTTCAAACGGGAGCCGAGAAGGTTCGAAGGCGTCCACGGCACAATTAACTTCTTATTTTAATCGCTTCGCCCCCCATTCCCTCGCATTTTGTCCAATTTCCCGTCACTTTTTTCGATATCCGATTTCGGATGCAGATTTGGCGGAATCAAACTCGTATTTCGCTCGCAAACACCGTCCCGAAAAACGTATCTTTATGGCGTAAAAATGAGAAAGTTTTTCGCCGGAATTTTCGAGAAAACGGGTCCGTGTTTTACAGAAGTTGCCGATGTCAGTGAGGATTGGTTGAAACAAATTGCCGATGTCAGTGAGGATTCGTTGAAACAAATTAGCGTGGTTGTCGTTTGATTGCCTCCACAAGAATTCGCACAAGTAGAATGCACATGAATTCGCACAAGTAGAATGCACATGAATAGATCTGAATGCTGTGTATAGGTTGGTGGTCTGGACGCTCGCAAGCTCGCATCTCAAAAATACATAACATCAAGTAGTCAATCCCTTAGTAAAAGTACAGATTAGTTGGACATGCAGGTCAGAATGATGTGTATAGTTTGGTGGTCTGGATGCTCGCAAGCTCGCTTCTCAAGAATACATAACATAACATCAAATCCCAAGAAGATCCCCCCACTCGTAGACTCCCGCCACACAGCCGTTTGGCCGTGCATAGCATGGACAAACAAACAGACAGACGGAGTTTCATTCTTATTATAGTAGAGATTGACATTTTAATCTTTATTCATTTTATTTTATTTTTTTAATATTATACAAAATTATTACACTCTCTGCACAATCGCACAAATATAATTAAACATTATTTTTAAAAAATTATCGAATAGGTATATTTTTATAACGGAAACGGTCCATTACTTTGGGAGTGTTCCCAATGTCAACCAGTTTTATTTTTTAAACATTCGCGATAAAATCTATAGGTCATTTTACTGAAATATATACCCATCTACTAAGTTTGAACCAAATCGATGTTATAAGAAATTCAAGTTCGCGCATGCGTACAAGCTACTGTTGATCCGACGACAACGACATTTATAAGACAGGATTTAGGAGCTAACCTGAACAATCTTAGACAATGTAATCGAAATTGGTCCATCAGTTTCTGAGTTTCGCCGGTGTCAACTAAATTAATTTTTGCGCATTCGCAATAGTTATTTCCCCACCAATTGCGATAAAATCCATAGGACGTCTTTATCTATAGATAACTAAAACCCATGTTTGAACTAAATCGAACCAATATACCACGAAAAATCGACGTCATATGATATTCTCGTTAGCACATGCGGGAGACCTTTTCATGTATCGGTTACTAAATTCGCCGTCGTAGTAAGCCAGTCTGGTTACCACTAAATCACGTTATTATAACCCGAGGATTGTTTATAGTTGATTAATAGCTTTGCGTGTAGCTCAGCTGCTTTTATTTTCGGAGTGGTTTAGGCAGCATAAGATTTTCGTACGTTGAAAAATTCAATAATACAGTTCCCTAGCAACGATTTGATCGTAAGCGGGAATCATTTCGTTGGAAATTTCGTTGCTCCTCAAAAGGTTCCGTGCCTAAGTAAAGTCATAAAAATGTAAGTGATATAGGTATATTTTTTATTGGCATTAAACATATTCTAGACATACTTTGTTTTATTTGTATTTATCTGAATAATATATAATAGTTCAGAAAACAATCCTATTAAATATGTATGTAAGTATTATGTATGTTACATTTTACGGTATACTCCCATATTGCTATAAATACATCTGTATATTTGTAGATGACAGAAGATGGTGTAAATTAAGAAGCTGCGTAATCCATATGTATGTTTCATTTTACGGTATAGTCCCATATTGCTATAAATACATCCCTATATTTGTAGATGACAGAAGATGGTGTAAATTAAGAAACTGCGTAATCCATTGTTGTGATTCGTAAAAAATTTTGTCCCTCCCACCGTAGAAAACTAGGCAGCTTTAATAATGATGATGATAATAAACATACTCAGCCTAAACGTGTTTGATTTAGCCTAACTTCTTGGAGACATCTCCAAAACCAAATAATTTGTTGCACAAACTTGTAAAATTCCGCCCTGGCTACAGCCCAACCACTCTCAGGTCACTTTTCATCGATAAAAGGACGCCCTCCATATCCAGGCTAAACTATTGTGACGATGGTGATGAAGATTACCGAATCTGCCTTTTGGAACTAGTTTTTAGATTTTGCAGTGTGTATTACGTAACTAATAATCATATGTGGAGAAATATTCCGCACCTGCAGTCTTGCTCTCAAATGTAGGTCAGGGACAATTGGGTCGAGAGCGGGAGGCTATTTAGGGTTTATTTACATCCGCTGTTATTCCGAAAATCAGCTATACCAACCGATGCGAATGGATTTTCTAGGAATTTACAGAACAGGGAATCGACAAAGGAGGTTGAGCGGGGTTGAATGGGTCACAGGTGTCCCCATTGAGGTACCCCTGGGTCCATTCATGCTTCTCCTGACGTCACAAGACCACATATTGATCCAACAAGTGGCTCGAACGGGCAGAAAGCCCACCCCCAGGCGCTCCCAACCCTTCTGTGGTCTTCATTCGGCGCAGCGTTGCCTCACACAAACGGCGTCATGTTCATGTATATTGCTGATATCTATGTAAAAGAACTTCCCGCTTTTCAAAAAGGCGTGGATGGTGGAGGGGGACATTATCATGCAGGTTGCGCGACGCCTCTTGGATCGGACCTGATGATAGTATTCAGGTGGGTTTTTTCGTTTTTTTTTTCTGTTTTGCTTTCTCTTTTCTCTCTTTTTCTCTGTTGGACCTTCCCAACGTTTTCCGTTGGGCGATCATCTCAGTTCTCACGGCTTCCTCTGGAGGTCCGCGGTCCGCAAAGCGGAGCACCAGGACAGATCAATTGGACGTTCCAACTTTCGATACCACTCTGAATCGATATTTATATATCGATTATAATACATGCGTATCAATGCATTCGTATCATTTCATTTTATTTCCATAATTTTTATTTTATTTTTTCATTATAGTTTATTGTGATCATAGTAAAAGACCAAAGGAGGTTCAAATAATGCAGATATAGTCCATTTTCGCATCATTCTTTCAAAATACTTCAGGCGGCCTGGGTGTGGCACATAGCTTCCTCGTATGAAAGTAAACGTAGAGAAGAAGTAAAGTGTAACGAAAGAAGTAAAGTGTAGAGTAAACGATCAGTGAATTCTACAGAAACTATCTTTGGATCAACCAGATTAACCACTGTACATTTTACAAAACTCAATGAAAGTTGTGGAAAGAATCTCTTTCACTAGGAAGACCGCTAGACTAGGAAGCAAAATCAATACGTTTGGGGCCATTTGCTCCTAAAATGTCGTTGGACAATTGAAATATTTTGAAATACTATTTTGCCGAAGTGATTCTTCGTAAGTTATCAAATAATGAATAATAGTAATAATGATAGGCGCATATTAATTAAATCAACTATTCAAAAAATGAAATAAATAACTAAGTAAATGTCTAAAAATAAAAATAATTTATAATACGTTCTCTGATTAGTTTTTAGAGAACTGAAAAAATTTTAGATGAATTAAAAAGTTATAAAACATCGTTAAGTGTGATAATATCGATATTTTAAATCTCTGTCGGTGTATCGATTGATTTTCTTGATCATCGATTAGGATCCCAGTTATCGATAGTTCGCATGTGTCCGAACGTCCCAATGGGTCAGAAGGGGGTTCGCCTGGAGGGAAGATGGCGGCCTGGATCTCTGTGCCCTCCCACCTCAGTCCCAGGTCAAGGGGGAACATCCCCTGGGAAGCCAACCTGCTCGGTACACGAAATCGGAGCATCGCAATCAACGCAACGCTCAACAAGACACTAATACAATAATACGTTTAGAAAAGTTTGTATAGAACTTGATATTATTTTAACCATTTTCAAAGTTACGGAAACGCTACACAATATGAGAAACGAGGTAAAATATTACAGAAGATTAATAATTTATATTTGATTGCCCATCTTCGCAAAATACTTCTTTGTAATTATAGAAAAAAGTCTATTTTAAATGATCAAAATATAACGCATGACGAGGAGAAATTAATTCGGTAAATTTAGTAAAACACCAACACTCAACTAGCCCATTGTTCCAAGAAGCTGATGCACTATCTGAAAATTAATAGGATAAAATAAATTACCTTCCAACGCAGCTCAAGGATATCTATAGGTGAAAAATGTAATAATAAACTCGATTTTGTGAAGTCCCTTGTGACCCTTGGAATTCTATCAGCTGAAACTGTTGTCGGAGTTTTTTGTTCTCAGCATTTTGTAGATTTTTGGCGAATTTTTTTTTAGAAAATGAAGCTATCCCCCCCCCCCCCCCCCACTAAAATCGTTAATAATGGGTCAAAAAAATTTTTTTTTCAATATATCAAAAATGAGAAAATTACGCATTGCGCACGTGGGAAAACGTGCGCAATTGACATCAACTTCGTTATTTGAAATAAGAACCCCCATTTTCTATTGCAGATTAATTTTAAGCGAAATTTCATGAAGAAATGACCCATCACTCGAATTTTTAGGTGCGCGCAAGCGGGCGCCATTTCGCTCCAAAAGTGCGCATTTCCGCTCTAAAAGTGCAATAATTAAGTTTTGAAGATACTCAATTGCCACATGTAATACATGATTTTAGCGTAGTTTTTCGTGCAACACCCCGTAATGATTGATGTTCATTTATGTTTATTGATATTTGCCACACCAACTTGAGAAAACACCGAAAAATTAACCAGAATCGCAGTTTTCTAACACATTTCCACAAAGCACAAAGCGTACAAAAATGTTTTTTGGTGTTTTTCCAAGTTGGTATTGCAATAATCAATAAATGAACATCATCTCGAGGTTCAGCACGAAAAAATACTCCATAATCATGTATTACATGTGGCAATTGAGTATCTTAAAAAATTCAGTTATTGCACTTTTAGAGCCGAAATGCGCACTTTTGTAGCGAAATTGCGCCAATTTTGCGCACCTAAAAAATCGAGTGGAGGGTCATTTTTACATGAAACTTCACGTTAAGTGCAAATCTGCAATAAAAAATGGAGGTTTTCATTGAAAATAACGAAGTTGATGTCAATTGGGCACGTTTGCGTACGTGCGCAATACGCAATTTTGTCATTTTTGAGATTTTTACAATAAAACACAAAGATTGAAAAAAGAATTATTTTTTTGATCCATTATCAACGATTTTAGCAGGGTGGGGGGGGGGGGGGGGGGGGGGGCGTTTTTGGGGATACCCGATATATGTACATGTATATATATGTTTGTCCTTCAGGACGATAACTCTCCTTAGGATAGTGATAAAATTCCGTTCTTGCGCCAAAAAATCAAGCTTTCTAAACGAAGGGGCAAGTTAGTTGGCCACAATTTCCTGAGCCCAAAAAATTGGTCAAATTTTTAAAAAAGTGCTGAAAAAATCACTATAAATAGCAATAAACGGCTGAAAATCGTTAAATCTATATTTTTAGCAGAATATTGCTCAAATAAAGTTTATCTTTATATATAATTCCGAACGGTCTTTGAAATTGTGAAGAACTTCGCGGTCCGATTTTAGTGTTAGACTGCTCATTTGAATCAGCACGGCCCAAAGTTTGCTGCAAAAGTGTCACCGTTCGTCTCTATACCCGCCTTGATCGTGGTCTAGGCGGTCCTTATCAACGAGAGTTGTTTATTAGGCTGTGGCGGTAACAACAGTTGCCATCAATTCACGGTAAGTAAGAAACGTAGTGTAGTTACTAACATCTAGGAGAGTTATTTCTGAACGAAGAAATTGAAACTGAAGAACTTAGCGGACTTTATATATAATTCCGAACGGTCTTTATATATAATTCCGAATCAACTGTAGGAAGTTGAAATTCGATAGGGAGACTCTCTGTTTATTAGGCTGTGGCAGTAACAACAGTTGCCACGGTAAGTAAGGAACGTAGTGTAGTTACTAACATATATATAAGTAGGTAGGACTTATATCGTTACTATAATGTGCTGAGTTCCTGTTAGGTACTACTTGATTAGAGCTTTCCAAGCTAACAGGCCTCTAGTTAACTATAAAATGGAACATTAAAAATGTATGTGCAAAATTATGCTGCAAAATGTCCTTAAATTTACTGAATACGTACTTAAAATGTGCTAAAAATTCAATAAAAGCTGCAAAAAATTTAAAAATTCAAAGTTTTCTTTTGAATCGCAGAATGGTATTTAGAACGAGTTTTTTTTCCATTGAATTGGTATTTAACAATTTGTTTTCCCTCAAAGTCCTTAATTTTCAAAACAAAGTAACAATATAGCACGATAATTTACGAAAATTCGCTTTTACGATTATGCTGTATGACTGGAATTTTTTTAATTTTTAACCAAGACCGTTGGATTCATCCTATACTTTTTCAGCGCCCTAGGGCAGGCTAAGTCAAGGATGGCGAGGAAATCGCTCAGAAACATAGAACACAAAATTTAACGCTCTTTTCCTGGTAGACTGCAACCCATGAGAACATTGACAGAGACTGGATCAGATTCTGAATATTTTCGTGTTTACAAGGTTTTGAATCGAGAACTGAATTTCTCAGGTGGAGGGATAGAAATAAAAAGATTCATCTCGATTCCTTGGTGATCGGAGAAGCTCAGCTTACTCACACCAGCAACTTATCAGCCTTCATTAATAGTTACAGTTACCATCACATCTAGACAAAAAGGTTCACCCAATTGACCAGGTTACGGGATTTGTGTTATTTCATTAGGTGTTACGTGAAGGCCAAGATTACGGATTAAGTTCATGATTCAGTTATTCTTAGATATTCAGTTATTCTTCTTAGTTCAGTAATTCTTAGTTCAATAAGATAGGCTAAGTTGGATGTGTTTTCAAAGTGAATATTAAATCCCCCATCAAAATAATAATTTAGCAAGTCTCTAAAATAGTAGAAAGCAGTTCATCCATGCAGGTATTAAATCCGTTAAAATTGTCTGAGTATGGAGGCTCATATATGCAGCAAACACATAAATTAATGGAATGTACAAAACAGCGGAAACTACACAGATAGATTCGACTGACAAATTACGAACTGCCACCAGCTCGTGAAACTCCAGGTCGTTTATCGCCATGTATCGCATATCCGCCACCATTTTTCGTTGGTCTTGAATTAGAAGATGCATGAATGAAACGCATTGGAGCATAAAATTCAGTTTCATTCAAATTACACCAGTGCTCAGTAAATCCCATCACTCCAAGGTTTCTGAATACTTAGACTCAAATGAAAATCATTAATTTTTGAACGAATGCCGTGTATATTTGCCTGGTTTAAAACAGTATGTAAATGTTCGTGTTAGGTTTAATGAACTACAAGATTATCAGCAACTAGAAGTCAAAACCCTGAAAATTGAAGACCAGAAAGTACCACAGGAACTGAATTTGCCATGAAAGCTAGGATATTACGCTTATACCTCTCTCCAATAATTCTTCTTCCTGCTTGTGAATAATAAGGCCTCTTGAACGAATCATGTCCTTGCCCACAAAATAAGTATCGATCGATTGTCATGAAAAAACTGAATTTGCCTGAAAGCAATTCCAGAAACTTGTTCAACCGGTTAATTTTTGTATTAAACACCGACCTACAAGGCAAATTGTAATTAAAAGGAGCTCTCAGAAAAATTATTTTAGTGGTACCCTTTATTGATAGACGGAAATTCAGCAGTTGGTGCTTGAATGATTTCAAATCGTTCGATGCCACGTTTATTGAGCTCGTTGAAAAAAACAAGTAATCAGGAGGTTTTGAATCGAAATGAGCCGATTCTAAAAGACTAGAAAAGATTGCATCTGCCTTCCTCATCGAAGATACCTGAGTCCCATTCCTTTACCGGATGCGGAGTTTTGCATGGAATGGGCTTGGGTTGGCTTACAATTATAAAGTATGGGATCACTTTGAACCCTCTTGCACGAGAATGAAAGTCCCTTTACCACACCCACTTAAAAGAAAGTCAATTATAAAGTTGGATAACGTTCCTCTCAACTTTTTCATCGCAAAAATAAATAACGAAAAATGTAATAATAGAAAAGGAAGTTTGGGATATTTCGATTTTCGTTGATACCATCGGAATCTCATGTTGCTGTAATAAAGATAAGAGGTTCTCTTCCGCAGTCGTTCTTCAGTGGTCTACCCTAAACTCATTGAAAGCTGAAGTACGTAACGGCTGGCTGATTCTTTTGAAAGAAAGTAAAGGTCCAATGGGTTTGGAAAATTTTCATGTTACACATAAATAATAAACGAGATTTAGCTTTTATTGAAATCCCACAACCCGTATCGAAAAAGGACATTCGAATCTGCGGTTGATGATTGGTACGAACTAAATAACTCGCGACGAAGTTGTGGAAACCTATTTCAAAACGGAAGTTAGTGAAAAAAAGTTGTATATTTCCACGAAAAAAAAGAGACAATGTTAAATCGATTTCGACGGTAAGACCATCATCAGTAACAAACAATAACTATTGTTTATTATTGTTTGTTACTGATGATGGCCTAACCATCGAAATCGATTTAACGTTGCAACTCTTTATTTTTCGTGGAAATAGACAACGTTTTTTCACTAACTTCCTTGTTGATTGATGGACATTATTTTTGAATTTCTAACTGATAAGTGGGTGCAGTTATGTTTTGTGACGATTTACCTAACTATAGGTACCTAACTAATACCTAGGTACCTACTCTAATTTAATTATGCCGATTTCCTCTTCTTTGTGAGAGGTCCATACGGTCCAGTCCTCCAGGACGTGGCGGATGGACAAATCACTTCCACACCACTCACACACAACATCTCGAGCTTCTGCGTGAGCAGTTGTCTGTGAGTAAGACGGGTATGGCCAGTCGCAATCCGGTTGACCACTATTTATAATAATATGATACGGTTTTTTAAATTCACTCATACGATGGTGTTGCATGATTGGAACTTGTTTGAATTCTACGCATGTCGAAACGTTTAGTATCAACGATAAACAATTATTTGGGGAGGGGGGGGGGGGGGGGGGTTGAACCTCGATATATCGTAATATTTTCAATATACTTTTATGAATCTTTGTTTGTTTGATTTCACAATGTAAACGCAGTTCATAATTTATTATGGTTATGATGGAGGAGGGGAGGGGTTGCTGGTTTCATATTCAAATTCGGTTGTAATGGAAGGGGTACATCCAGCAAAATCATGATCTATTCGCTATTCTCACCAAAATCATATCCAACCCTTACATAGGGACGTCCCTGTAATGAATGCAATACTTACCAATATGTTTAACAGTTTATAGATGTCACTGCTGCTGGATCTTCTGGAGTGAACTTAACAGAAGTTTGCTAATGATTGTTGAACGGCACCTTGAAGTTACTTGAAGGCAGCTTTGTGAGGCCGTAAACAAAACCTTTCCAAAAAAAAAAAAAAAAAAAAAACCCCCGTCAATTTTAGCTAACTAGATAACTAGGAAAATTTAACTATGATGGTTTTTCACCACAAAAAATTGTTATCCACTCGTTGGGAAGCTCTGCATATCACGCTGCCAATTTCTCCCTCTATACATAAATTTAAACGTTAAATTTGTTGGTAAAAAAAAAAAACACGAAATTTTTACCGTTATTCCCAGCCATGACCATGTTAAAACTAAACCTTTCTGTAATGATTTGCTTACTTTTCGTTTCTCTCTGTTCTCGGATAGAGAAAAAAAGAGATAATTTTTTCCAATGTGTGGTTGGCCATGCTGGACTCACGAAACCCGAAGTATAATTTATGCTCTTATCTTCGCGGAATCACGTCCTTTCTCACCAGCAAGATGATGGTACAGAGATGTATTATCTCTGCTGTCAATTCCGCTTGGAGTTTTCTGAACCCCAGTTTTGCACCTGACGTCGCTATCTCAGGTCCATTGTTCCGACGCACGTTCGTGTCAGGAGCCCCCGTCCGCCGACCCGAACGTTTACTTAGGGCGGACCCACATCGAGTCCATTTTTCCAACTTCCCGAACGATGAGACGTATCTCCCAACATTCCGCTCTGATACACTCACGCGCCTTCCGCTTCCGCCCGTCCAAGTTTCTCCTAACGATTAATATTTGCTTCGACGGTCATAACTTTCAAATAACATCGGGCGACCGTCTTTTTCCTGTGCCGCCCCCGCAAAGGCGTGCATTGTTCTTTACGATATTAATGGGCTCCCAGACCATGAAAGAAATATGAGACAAGACAGAAACTTTCTGCCCCGAAATAACACCGGCTCGTCTGGTAAATCTCTTCTTACGCTTGTCAATCATTCTACATAATACATTGCAAGTCTCTCCCAACACCCAAGAGGGCTCCATCTATACAATTTTGCGTCACTCGGCCTAAATGAGGACATGTTCGCAGATTGAAAGTATATTTATACTATTTCATAAGAATGGAACTTTGTTTGTCTGTCTGTCGTCTTTATGCACGGCCCAACGGCTGAGAGGGGGACCTTTTTGGATTTTTCCGAAGAGGGCATAGGCAATTTTAAAATTTTCTATTCCCACCCGAGTCATGGTCTGGACGGCGGGAGGGGGGTGGTAGCCCTTTTTATGTGCGTTTTTTTAGCCAAGCACTCGATCTTCTGTCTGCTGCCACATTAAAATTTGATCGAGAGCACTTCGTATGTCAGCGACAAAGTTACGTTTCTAGACCCTTAGAACACGATGGTGCCATCAAAATTGCCGAAAGACGCTGTCTTCTCGGAAAAATCAGCGAGAATATGCGGGAAATGACGAAATAAAATGCATTTCCCGCTATGTTTTTTTCCGCCTTAGGCCCACTAAATTTCGACTGTTTTTGCTCGGGTTGGTCTTTAAACGTTCGTTGGAGTTCCAATTTGGTCCCATTCGAGTTTTGAGGCATGAAGTTCCGATTGTAGTGAATGAAAATGGAGACGAAAACATTCGTTTCCGAGCTAGCGCTCTTCCTATTCCTTCGAAATGTAGGAACTCTTAACATTGTATTAGAACCTCTTGCTTGGAAGGTCTCGCGTTTGAAAGACACTTCCAACTTTAAAATAGGCGGGGAAAACAATTAAGTACAAACCTTTAACATCCGACATTTCTGTTGGTACTGAAATGTTCTTAAAACTAAACTTATCGTGGTTCCACATAAGATTACGCGTATGAAAGTCATTTCCAAAAGAAATCTGCCAAGTTGGGTGGGCAGTATAGCTTCCTCACATATTATAACATGGACTTAAAGAAATCGCTGAAGAATTGAAATGTTGAAGTTTTCGTGGTTCCACATACTCGTATTGGGTAGCCTTCTACGCAGATAAGTGGGCTATCTTTTTGTTTCTTTTTTTTTGCATTTTTTGCCGTTCCCTAGGGGTTGTAATTGAAAGGGATTGCAAGCAATTTACACATTTTCCCCGAACAGTTGGATGTCGGAAATCTTATTTTATTATTATTTCCATTCCCTTGGAATTGTCAATAGATAGGGATTGTGAGCAATTTTTAAATTTTCCACCGCACCCGAACCATGGGTTTCGATGGTATGGAGACTATATCCCATCGCATCTATACATCCCACATCGAGCGAGCGAGAAAACTAGGCTATCTTTAAGAATTACCAAAATTAACATAGTATGGCTGAAAAGAGCAGGAATCCGAGTGCCAAGAACAACATGAAAAAAGGGGGTGTTACCGGATTCCCTTTGCTGACAACATAAATGGTGAGCTAGGGTTTTTAAGCCAGATTTCTGGGAAGGAGGTGGGAAGGAGCTGGATTTGTTAAATATTGCTAGAGGTGGTTGTAGAATAGGCCTGATTTTGAAAAAATAAAAAAAGTTATTTTCGGAAAATTGTGGGTCCAACTGGTTTTGATACTAAAAGCCTCAAATATATTAGGTTAACTGTCAAGCAATGGTCGTAATTTCCATGAAATACGTATTTGTTGGATTCTGTGATCGATAGAGGAACTGCCCGATGCTCCCAAATCAACCCATTTTTTGTTATTTTCGAGTAGAAGGAGGTTAACCTTGGGAAAAACGAACAGCAGATTTTCAAAAAGTGAGTTTTTAGTTACTGAGTTTCAACTATTTATATTTCGTTCGTTTACCTCGTCACTATGTCCGGTTTTTCTATACACTTCGTATTGGAACTGTATTAGCACGCCAATAAATTTGTAAATGTTTGGATGTGGGGAATCGAAATTCCTTTTGAATCGCGCATTCGCTATTCGCATGCATTTGTGATGCTTTTCGCATGATCACTAACACCCCTTGTTACTTCACTAAATAACTATGAGTACCTTTCTATGGGTATGTTTCTGGTCACATCACACAATTTTAATATATAAAATCGCAAAATAAAATACGAGCCATGAAACGATGAAACCATCAACGAGGACGAGAGATATAACAAAATGTAATCCATCAGGGATATATTTTAGCAACTACCCAAATTACCTCCCATCACCTCCCAACCAGTGTAGCTGAGTGACTCAAATGACTGAAATAGAATCATCCCGCAATGAGGGTTAGTGGGGAGGAACGTGAGACAAGCCTTACTGAACACAAGCAGGAGTTCCTATGTACCAACACGTAGTAGCTAAAATATATCCCTGATGATGCAATAAAGCGAAAGCGCTCGGTCGATCCAAATACACTTTATGAGGAACAGCCATAACAATCTCCTCCCCTCACCTCCCGCAAACAGTACAGTTAAATATCTACATTATAAAACATTAAACATTAAAAAACTGAATAAATACGAATACTTATGAACTGAAGAGCACTAGGCTTATTTTGTACTGTTTACTTAACTTAGTGCTAGCAAAATTATATCAGTGAACGTTTCTCTTATACAGATTTATTCTTAATTGTTATTCCAGCGCGAAAAATACTTTTTCAAGTAAACACGTTTCATATCACACAATTTTAATATATAAAATCGCAAAATAAAATACGGGCCATGAAACGATGAAACCATCAACGAGGACGAGAGATATAACAAAATGTAAACAATCTCAAACAAGCGATATGCTAGGTTTGAATAGAAACATTGCTACATGATACTCCTATTTTAACCATTTTCATTGGACAACTTCAATCACTTCTGTGCTTCTATTTATTTTATTTTACCTTTATTTCAATTGGGATTTTATCCATAAGTTTATCCGAAACAGGTGTCACACAAAAAAGGAATCAGATCTACAATAAATTTGCAACAAAAAGTTCCTCTAAGAAATTTTTCGAAATTCCCTTGATTCTGGGAACTTTTTCACTTTAAAGATTTTTTTCATGTTTTCAACCTTATACCGCTAAAATAACCATAATTCCCTCGAATGAAAATGAAAATTTAAAAAAAATGAGAACACCATTGGAAAGAGAAAAAAATAAACTTATTGTAATTAGTTATTGTTTGTTACTAATGATGGCAACTGTCGAAATCAATTTAACATGGTGACTCTTTATTTTTCGTGGAAAAATCTCTTCTCTCGTTTTTTCTCTAACTTCCGTTTAGTGATGGGTTTCCACAATTCGCCGCGAGTGATTTAGTTCGTGAACTCTCTCCATGAACTTCTTCGCTATGTGATCCTTCACACATAGTTGTAATCAAGGGATTAAAAAACATTAAACAAACAAGTAGTGCTCACGAAGTTAGTCTCATGAGAGCACATTTTCTTGTTAGGACATCCGCGTGAAATATACGCTTCCTGAGTTGAATAGGAGACAAAATGGCTTTGGAGCTCACTCCGCTGATCAATGACCTCTCATGCGTTAGCAGCCTCTGATGCACTTTTATCCTCGCCTTGTCACAGATTACATCCATACCAAGTTTCATCAAAATCGGACTTCGAGAAGTGGCATTTAAAACGATTTTAAGAAGACATACATACATACATACACACACACACACACACACACACACACACACACACACACACACACACACACACACACACACACACACACACACACACACACACACACACACACACACACACACACACACACACACACACACACACACACACACACACACACACACACATATATATATATATATATATATATATATATATATATATATATATATATATATATATATATATATATATATATATCACTGGACAAAGTGAACAAAATAGCTTATTTTTCATTTTTTTGAAAGAAAATGCGCTAAAAATAAAATAATAAAATACATAGAAAATAAAATTTACTATCAAATCATCTTATTGGTTGAATACTCTGATATGTTCTCAGGCTCGCTAACTGATACTATACACACAGGTCATTTGAGTGAGGAACCAATATTGCGCATTTGCTTCCCAGACCTTTTCTCTACCTCTAACAACGCCACTTTTTCTTAATATCAAGTTACCTATCTACTTCTGACGAACAAGGCTGTCAATAGATGCGTTGAGGTACGGTTCCCAATACATCACCGTGTATTTGTCTCACTGATCTGGGGGGAACGACCAAGGCACTGACACCGAAGATGCTATTACGTATCTCGGAAGGGTGCGAGACAACCTAAAGCATCATTCATCAATACCTACATTTTCATTGAGTAGGGGTGTAGATAGGTCATTCGTCTTTCTAAATGTTCGTCATGGGAATAATAAATAAGATACGTGAGGTGGATGAAGAGATGGGATGGATTTAATAGTAGTATAGTAGTAGTATAGCATTATGGAACCTAATCATGAATCCAACAATAATGAACAGGTATAAGACTGTTACAGTTCCAACAAAATTGTAGAATGAGCACTTATGTGCAGCAATCAGAAGTTTCTTACAACGGTTATTCATGGTTGAGATACGGGTGATTCTCCCAAAATCACGGAAAATTCGTCCATCGGAGAATTAGATGGAATCCGTTTTTTTTATTTTTATTTCAATGAAAAATATATACTTTCACATTGGTTTTCATTTTCAATCCAAATATTCACTCATTCTTATGATGAAATTTAAATTCAAAATGTTCAAAAGTTAGTTCCTCACGTGACCCACGACATGGACTTTTTGCTTTGAGCTTGAATCATACTAATATTGCGTGAATGTAGCTCGATTTCTTTAACATAATATACTTGGATTTCTATTGTTCTCAAGTAACACTTATAACGATCAGTATCCTCTTTAGTGATCTACCAAAGGATCAGTAGCCTTGAACACTTGTGTCCCATGGTTTTCAAGTTAGTCCCTCACTTTTTTTAGGAGCCAAAATAAGCGCACATTACCAAGTTTTCCATGGTTGGCTACATTGCTCAAGTTGGTGCCAAATGCTGGGGAACCTTTTCCACGGTAACCTCCCACGTTTTTAGTATATTCGAGAATTGTTTGAATGAAACGCGGTACCAGTCAAATCAAACACGTTGAGCCCTCTCTATCATTAATCTGGTTGAAGGTAATAGCAACTGCATGATTCCTTTGCTTTGGAAGTGCAAATTTTAATCATCTTTTTCCTTCTCCCAGTTCTATTCTATATTATTTTACCTTTGTGCAAAATTTAAAACGGATTAATTAATAAAGTAGGTAACAAATTCGTTAACTAAGAAACGCAATTAGGTACTGGCCAATAAGAAAATAAGAAAATAAAAGTTAGTTTGTTTACATCGTAAAAGTTGATGCTTTCATGAAATTCATTTGTTACATTGTGGGTTAAATTTCTCGATTTACCCCATTCTTTTGAATAAGAATAACATTCATGCAAGCGTAGATGAATAGAATTTCGGAAGACTTATAAAGAATCAGAGACTTCCATGGTAGGAAGAAGAGCAGTAATTAGGAGATAAATTTTCTCCTGAGAGGAAGAAAACTTGGTTTCAAGTACCATATCGAAGTCGTTTCCACCTCCCCAGTGTCTACTTGAAGAAAAAGCCTCTTCCGTAACTTGTCTTTTGTAGCTGAATATGAGAGAAGACACCCTTTACGCCTTAAAACACTATATATATATATATATATATATATATATATATATATATATATATATATATATATAGACAAATTGAACTGAGATTTTTCAATGCTCATTCCATGCTGTCGGTGACAAAATGTCGCAGTAGTGTCAACATGTGTCAACATGTCAAAATCTACAATCGCGCGGATGTAGATTTGCATGTGGAAAAAGTAGGAAGTGTGCAGTAGCTGTAGGTATTTTTTCAAAAGATAATAGTTTACATTACGCATGCGCAAACGGAAAAGTCTTCAAGTATTATTTTCTCTTGGCCTATTCGTCCGATTCGCTCTAATTCGGAAGGTAGTTGAGGAACGACGATATGATCACCTTGGGGCTGATTGAAAGGGGTTCCACTCGATCTTCCGTGGATGTAGATATGGCATTCTTTCAGTGGCCATGGGAGGCTTTAGACACCAAATAATCATTTTTGACACAGCAATGGTGCTTTCCCCATTCGAATGGTGGAATTCCGCTATTAATTTTGTTCCCCGGTGGTTTATTGGGAGGTTGAAGCTCTTCTGTAGTTAGGTATACACGGATCGTTGCAGGGGAGTGGTATCCACCGGTTGGCGTGCTCACTCTATAAATAGTCCACCTGAGTGGAGGGGAAAGTGGATTTTAGGGGGATGGAACACGTGGGGGAGGGGAATAGAGCTCGGAGGAACAGGTGAAGGGGCGTCCGTGGTCACGCCGTAATTAGGGGTAGTTGACGGATGTGTCTTCTAAACACGCTACCGACAAAACCTCCCTCTAATAATATTCATGGGTTTTAAAGGAGAACCCTCGCCCTACTTTACCACCGAAACCCTCCTCCTTTGCCCCCTTCTTCGTTTTCAACCGGTCAACATACGTCATCATCCCCACTTATTCTGGTTTCGGAAGATGAAAATTATCATCACATGATTAAAACCGATGGGTTTCAGCAAATTCAACTTCACTGTTTCATCAACTTTGGGGATGAACTGTGGGGATATTTTGCAGGAAGATGCAGGATGATATAGTATGGCGCAATGAATAAATTCCATTATAGTAATTTTCGAATTATCTTCAACAAGTAGTTGTTGAGATGTTAACAGCAAAGCAGATTGCATGTGTTTATTTTTATAAATTTTTCAAACTCACCATTTTTAGAACGTCGCTCTGAAGCTAGAACATAATATAGCCTAGGTTTTGTATGTAAGAGGAATTGATCCAGGGGAATGTGGGACAACCCAAGCAGTTTGTCTGTGTATGTGGGTGGGGCGACTAGTGTCGACGCTACCAAGGCCAAATTCCTCCACCGGCGTTCAATATTATTTTTCTTTCAATCCCGAAGTTAGTTTAGTCTCTAGTAGACAAAAAATCTTCGGAAACTTTAAATCTACCGTTGGAATAGTGAATAGAATCCTTTTACGAGCTGCCCAAGGTAAAATTCTTAACTGATCTTTGTGCTTTTTTCCTTTTTTTACAATTCAGACTTGGTCTGGTTTTGATACATATGTCAGAAGTTTCAAATTCACCTTGTGTAAAAGAGCTTTCAATAAACCTAGGCCAGAAATTACTTGCTAGAAATCAAAAGTCGGTTTTAAATCATGTATGAAGAATTATTGGCAAAGTATATTAGACATTCGCCGCCTATCTGCGATAAATACTTTTTTATAAGAAGATTAATACTATTCGAAATATTTTCACACCAACATATACTTTGTCTCACTTCTAATAACTACATATTCTGGAGGTCATTCAGGAGGATCTTGGAGGTTCTCGGGAGGCGCGATTAGCACCCCTCCGTTTAGTGAGACTCGAGATGGGAGAAGTACGAGTTATCGAGTAATTGAGTTAGTAGTAATTGATACAGCTGCTAAAACCTTCAGGAGCATTAATTATTTTACACCAGGAGACAGGAGTTGCATTTAGTCAAAACTATAATTAGATCCTATATTACATACCGTCACTAAGTTCTGTCATGGCCTACCTCAAAAACAGCAATTTTCAGGGACAAAAAAAAAAAAAAAAAAAAAAAAAAAAAAAAAAAAAAAAAAAAAAAAAAAAAAAAAAAAAACCTGATTTGCAACTCCCAGTAATCAAGATAAGTCGATATAACGTTTTCGCCTTCTTCTTCAGTTTCTAGTTGAAATGCCCCAAAACCAGGGCTACCATCGCTCGGGGAATTAAAAATACATTAAAAAACTACTTCAAATTAAAAACCAAATTTTTTGAGATAGGCCATGATGGAACTTACGCGATGTCATTTTGACATAGACCATGTCTTTTCACTTAGAACTGGTAAGCGTAGAAACCTTAATTTTGCCATCAAGATACGTTCATCATACCACTAACAAGTACATGTACATTTTGAATCCAAAAACACATAAGGGGGTTCGGACCAAACGAAATTATTTCTTCACACATTTTCAAAAATGTTTTAATTGATCTACAGGATCCGACGAACAATTGTCGAAACGCTGCAAATGGTTTATTATTTCTGTGTTAGATAGCCCTTCTACACCGATCATTGGTCTATATAATTAAGCTCCGTATGAAATATATGATCAGAACGTGGAACATCGTCCTCCGAGAAGGGTTCACACTTATACAGTTCCAAGACCCCGCAATTTTACGCTTCACAGTGAAGATGTTTAAAAAACGGGTAAATGATGCTTGAAATAATTTACTTTAGCAAATGAGCAAAACGGAGTAATGATTTGAGAAAAATTAAATTGGTAGGAAACAATCTACAGCCTAACCCAAAATTTCCCAGAAAATGTAATCAAAATCTGTTGAAAACTATACTTTAGTGTAGGGAGTACACTTTCGCGCATGCGCAGGAGCTAATAATGATGCAACCATGTTGAAATTAACATGGAATAATTAAACCATCGCCCCCCAACAATGCACCGCTATTGGGTGGGATTGGACGACTTGGGCGTAAAAAAATTATGCTTGAAGGAATTTACGCTTGCGCATGTGCAAAATGAAGTAATGATTTGAGAAGTATGGAATTAATAAACCATGCTTGAACTAATTTACTTTAGCGAATGAGCGAAATGGAGTAATGATTTGAGAAAAATAAAATTAGTAGGGAACAATCTACAGCCTAACCTACACATTTCCTGAAAATTTCATCAAAATCGGATGAGAACTGTTGAAATTAGGCTCGTTTAAAAAGGAATTAATTTTGCGCAAGCGCAGTACCTGCTAATGACAAGATTAAGTTGCAATTGCTAGGGAATGTTCAAATTAACCTCTTCCACCTATCCTCTAAATTTTAGCGAGATGGGACATCGGGGGCGTGAGAAAATGATGCTTGTTGGAATTTACGTTTGCGCAATCCCCGAGTGAAGTATTGATTCGGGAACAAAGAAATTCATAGGGGACCATCTTCACCCTAACCCGCACATACCATGCAAATTTCATAAGAATCGGTTGAATATTGTGGAAATTAAGCTTGTTGCGAGGAAAAGAAAATGTCTACATTCCAGTAATACGTTTTCCCCAATATCTCTGGAATATTATTCAATGTGATCCAAAAGATTTGTTATATCTTGTTGGAAATACTTTCACTTTCAACTGATCCGAGGAATATTTTGGCTTTTATCAGTAGGGTGAGTTATCAAAGCCGATTTCCATTGTTGTTTTTTCGCTTCAAACTTCCACTTTTTACTCAATGCGTTGCATGTCTCGAGATGTTCCGTTACTTTGAATAAACGTAGCTTTGTGATATGGTCGAGATACCCCATACGTGTTTCAGAGATATATACATTGCACTGAGTTACTAAAGTGCTAATGAGGAGTCCTCAATTGTTTAAGGCGTAGCTGGTTGGAAAAAAATTCGTTTTCTTTTCGATTATTTCGACGATTTGTTGATATATTCCCATTAGAATGTAAATTGAATCAAGTATGTTGATCTTAAAATAACAAAAATTTGAAATAAATTCATGTTTATCACAAATATGTGTGAAGGAAACTGCTCTAAAACAAGAACTGTGCTAGATGTCCAGGACGGTTCCAACAGAGCACATTTTCGTTTACACATATTTCTCTGTTATATAAAATATCATTTCTCGAGTAATTTTGATTAAAAAAACGGTCCTTGAGTATAATGATTCAGATCACCTATCTTAAATATTAAATTTAATGAGTTATATTTTTACGAAGTAATTCGGCGATAACGATAAATAATCAAGATGACGTTCCGGTTCATTAACGCCTGACAAATTACCAGAGGTGTGGTGAGAGTCGTGTTAAAGCAACTTAAAGCGGACGACGAGGTAAGCGCGAGGGTCAAAACCAACTTTTTCTAATCATAGCCTTTTTACAAGGACAAGGTCGCCAACATTTTTTTCTTTTCTTTCTGTCTAAGAAAGTTCGTTGTACTAAAAATAACCCGAAATGGACAGTTACGCTCAAAAATACTTAGTAAACAAAATCATCAACGAATTCCTGATTTGGATATATGTTTTCGCTTTTTTCCCGTGTCCGTTACATTCTTTTTAAAAGTGAACCTATGTAATCGACCTAAGTAAAAAAAGTAAATTAATTCATGACGCCCCATTTAAAATCGTTTTGATTCACGTTTCATGATGAGTAAAGTACAAAACCAAATTCAAATATTGAAAAAGGTCTGCCGATTCGGGTGGGCTGTGTTAGACTTGCGTCATCAATCCAACGGCATCCACTACCTGAGTTATATACTGGAGATCAGCTAAGCTACCCTGACAGATTTATCAAAATCAGTCTATTTCCATGAGTTTTGTCTGCATCAACAAATTTCAGGTTAGAATAGAATAGAATAGAATATGTTTTCCCTGCAATCATTGACAATGCACTGACACACACATCATAAATACGTCAATTTCACAGGACACTACATAATAAAGGATCGTGATGAAAATTAATTGGTAACAATAACTATATACTCGTACAATTGCCAAATTGAAAACCATGTACATATAGTCGGTAATCTCATCGAGGGAGTATGGTGACATTCCAACCCATGTATTTTAATGGGGTCATGAAGGCAGCATCCCAGAGTTCCTTGTAATTGTTGGTTAGATATGTTGGAACAGATTTTTGATCCATCTGTCAGGGCTAAAATCGTGTGCTGAAAAAAAGGTTCCTTGCAGTTGAAAGAAATGGAGAAAAAAAAAATGACTTTATTAAGGTAACAAAAAGAACAATACATATTTCCAAAAATCATGAGTCGCTAAAATAAACCATTCTCAGGGTTAGCATATTACATTATACATACTACTGCTATTCAGCGTAGTTAAATGAGTTCCAATAAAATCTATTCAAATCCAATATAGTAATTATGTGCTTTGAAGTGCCATTTCTTACATATTTTGTTCTCAATATAGTTCCTATCTTAGTATGTATTTTCAGACTTTCCACATGATCTCTTATATATATATGTATATGTGTGTGTGTGTGTGTGTGTGTGTGCGATGAACACCAGACCTGTGGAGAGCCTGTTATTGTGAACCTTACCCGGCAGAACTGTATGTAAACCAGACCACTGGGCCTAATAAATCATTCCATATCCATCAATTGAGAGTTCTCAATATCTCCTGCATCCTGCTGTCACACTGGTGACCACGACGCTCAAACACCGGTAGTAACAAGGAACATTCCGTGGCATTCTATAAAAGCTATTATTATTTTGGTAACGAGGCACAGTAGTCACACCTAATTTACAGTCACCTTGTTATACACTTTTGCGGCATAGCCATACACATAATAAAGTCACGTCCTTGTTGTTTATTCGGCAATAGTCACGCCTTCGTTAAACTTGAGAACTTTTATCATACAGTCACGCCCGTAAAGAGGAAACTGGTACTGTAGAAGAGAGTAATTTATATTGAACGTTGTTTTGTCCTAAACACGGACTTAAAGTCACTCAGATTACTAATTCTTGAATCTTTGCTAAAAGCACCCTAGTACATCCTCTGAGCTCGAAATGGTTCCTTTCAGTTTAGGCACAAAGCCTATTGTGTTAAATACAGTATATGTTGTACGTTACAAGTAGTAACGGCATTCAGTCCGTTGGTAACATGTCGCCATCCATTGAACATCAATAGTTGAATACAGTCACCAGGTCTCATCAATACCGGACACCTGCCCAGAAACTGCAGGGTGTTTTCCTTCTCATCGTAGCTACACATTAAACATCTCTGGTGCTAAGTCGGTCCTCCATGGCCAGAAGTTTAGGCATACCAGACCAGTGCGCAGTTTGAAA
The DNA here is from genome assembly GCA_030762985.1 of Adelphocoris suturalis. Lineage (NCBI taxonomy): Eukaryota > Metazoa > Arthropoda > Insecta > Hemiptera > Miridae > Adelphocoris > Adelphocoris suturalis. The sequence continues at coordinate 91,192,820 of CM061041.1, read as the reverse complement.
ACCCATTTCAATTTATTCTGGTCTGGGAAATTTAAATATCCAAGTAGTGATGGTGCCGTCAAAACAACTCAAAGTACGGGGAGTAGTGTCCACACGAGGCGGAACGTTCCAGGAGTTAGTTCCGTTCCTTTTCCTTCAGTTTCACCAATAGCTCTTTCCAAAGTTCACTCATCTGCTCCTTACTGATTTCCCAATCCATATTTTTTCCGAATCTCTCAGCGATCATTCTCCATTCCTTGGCCCAGGTGAGATCCTTTTTTATCATCTCTGTACCAATAGACTGTTGATTCATTAACATTATTCATACGTTAGTTTGCGTGAAATGTTTGAGATACCTGAAAATTTGAAAAAATTTTCTTATCTCTTCTTGTGAGTATAAGCACGGGTAAACATTCTCCTCTGGATTCTCAATCTTCTGTTTTGAGTTGAGGATTCATTGTATTAATTAATCTATCTACCGCCGATACTAGATATTGTGAAATACGTGGGATAACCTGTCAGCGCCAGGGAGGTAGATGCTTCATTAAGCCTTCGCGCTTCGACTCGGCTTTGCCCGAAATGGTCAAGTTGCCCCGAGGAACTTCAGTTATCAAAGTTTAATTAAAATTTCTCACCTTTGTGCCACTAGTTACAACGTACAGGGAGGGTAGGAGGGGGAGTAAAATGAGTTAAACCGGCTAATTGAATTACACCGACATTTCCCTAACTCCATTGAAAAGGTGTGGAGAGAGCCCACTTACGCAAGCTCGTTTCTTGCAGAGTATGGGCTCACTTCGCGGTTATTACTTTCGCAAACAAACTAACTCTGATGGGAAAAGGGGTTGGGAGATTTAAATATTTCCGTGAGTTTTGAACAGTAATCAAACTTTTAATGTTTTTACCTATAAAAATGGTTTTTAACCGCTTCAAGCTACTTTTCGAACACTGATACTGACACACACATTCCAATTACTAATACCTACGTATTTTCTTTACGTTTTCCAGAGTAGAACAATTCAAATGATTAAACAACCTTTTATTACTTCTTTATTAGATATCCCTGTTCAACAGTTACATGAAGTTGTAGATATGATCCCCCCCCCCCCCCCCCCTATTTGCACAGTACAGTTATATTGCCAGTCCCAAAAGCCTGTCATATGCCGGTCCCACTTGCAGGCGTTTTTAGGGACATGTATTTAATTTGACTCGTTTAATTATTAAAAAAAGTAATAGAAGCTTGGAATAAAGAGGTTCAATATTGCAGTTCAACATTAAAATATCAATTTCGGAAGCGCTGACAAAAAATTGGTATGAAGTTTCATAGGTGCCTTTATTTACTTGTATTCAACTTCCGAAAACATGAGTGTGAGGCTACAGGTGTTTCCCTGGGACCATGGCAATTTTAACTTATCGAGTTTTCATTAGAAGGCGAAGATAACTAATACTCAAAAATAACCTTTGTTTGTCAGAATAATTTTTTTTTTTCACAAGTATTTTTTATTTTTATTGCATTTTCCTTTAGAAATGAAAAATTAGCTATTGTGTTTACTTTGCCCGTTGATTTAGGTATGTATGTCCTCTTAAAATCGTTTTAAATGGCACTTCCCGACATCCGATTTTTATGTTTTATATTTTTTAACTTGGTATGGCTGTAATCTTTGACATGGGGAGGATAAATATGTATTAGGGGCGGCTGACGCATGAAAAGTCATTGGGTGAATGCCAAAGCCATTTCGTATCCTATTCGACTCAGGAAGCTGGAATTCGAGAGAGGCTGAAGGGAGAATGCTGATGACGACTGAGAGGTCATTGATCAGCTGATTGAGCTTCAAATCTCTTTTCGACGCAAGAAACAGAAATTTTAGAGGGGGGCTCTAGGAAGAATACTGCAGGCGCGTGAGAGGTCATCGATCAGCTTAGTAAGCTCCATAGCCATTTTGTCTCCTATTCAACTCAAGAAGCGTCTATTTCACGCGGATCTCCTTACTAGAAAATGCGCTATCATGTGACTCACTTCGTGAGCACTGATATACTTGTTTGATTTTTTTGGGTGTTTTCGGTCACGAGGAATCGATTGGCGCTGGTCTCCAGACTGGGATAAATCATTTGAGTATCCGGAGCTTATTTCTTCGCTTATCAACCTATGGAGCTAAAATTTGAAATGGAGGACTCTTGGAGCCCCTAATGAGTAGCTGAGTGAGCTCCAGAGTTAATATATTTTTTATTCAATCTATGAATCAAAAATTTGGAATGGATAACCCTTGGGATGTTTAGGAACGAATCATGAAGTTTACTGTCCCCAGATCAGCTAAGTGAGATCCGGAGCTAAGTTCTTTGCTATTCAGCCTATGAACCTGAAATTTGAAATGGAGAGTGTTCCACGTTCCTCCAACGTTAGCCGAAGCTCAAGGTGCCAAACTCTGGCAAAGGCTTTTTACGTGCCTAGGAACGGATCGAGACATTTTGTATCTTCCTCGAATGAATCATCTAAAAAATATTCTACAACAATGTTCAGTTGTTGTAACTATACACATGAATCTTTCGTCCGGAACCCAAGCTGCATGCCGAGGATGGCGCTGTATATCTGTGAAAGAAGGTAGGGGAGTCATTCAAACTTTTTTGAAAAAAAGAAAGAAAAAAATGGTGGAAGGCTGATAGATTGATAGCTACCAGGGTTGGATGTATGTAGGTTTTCGAACCATTATTACAATAGCATATTTTCTAGAGGTACGGTATCCGAGGAAATATGCGTAGCACGGGATTTTGAATTTACGTCAGTGTATATGAGTGTGTCTGTGTGTATCATTTCAGATGATAACTCTCCTTACGATTGAGACAAAAAATCCGTTCTTGCGCCAGAAAAATCAAGCTTTTCAATTAAAAGGATGATTTTGTTGGTTGGCCAGCACTGTTTGAGCATATTCAATTGATCAATTTAGCAGACTTTTCGTCAAAATAAGTTTATCAACGATGAACAAGAACTATAGAAACATTTATGCACAGAATTATGCAGAAAAATTTACTTAAATTTCATTAATATTTGCCGGAAAATAGAGAAAAACTGAGAAAAAAGCTAAAAATACAAAATCTTTTTTCAATAACAAAAAATCATTTACAACTTGGTTTTTGTCATAAAATTGGTAATTAACCATTTCTTTGCACTCCAAGTTCTCAAATTTCAATACAATGTAACGTAATATGTGACCGTGAAATGGAAAAGGGACATTAACTTGCCAGAGGTCAAATCTAAGTATACATATTTTTTTATTCTTCTCCACACTATGCTGAACAAAATCGTTTTTTAAATATTTTATCTATCATTTTCCAATCAAAATTTATGATTTTTCAAATTTTAAAAAAAGGGGCCCGAAAATTACAAATTTTCAGCAGGTTTTGCATATTTTCAGCAGACTTGCAAAACTGCAGTTTTCGCGATTATAGATAGAATGAAAAATTTAGAAAATTCAAGTTCTTATGATTATAAGGGAAAAAGAGATGGTTTTGGGACCCAAAAAACTATTACAAAAGAAAAGTCATTTTTTGACCCAATCTTCGTTTTTTGTTCTTCTGGGAAAAAAGCCTTGTCAAGTTAAGCTCCCTTTTTTCTTGTGCGGTCACATATTATTTCGGCTAATGGAGTCTTTTGATTGGGGCATCGAAAACTATATTGTGCAAGCTATAAACTTACTGAACAAGTAAGGAACAGGTACCTGTAATGGCCTAGCAAACCCGTTGAGCGCTGAGCACATATATGAGTTCTACCTTGGAGTTTGGCAGATTATGTCAGCTCGATTAATTGAACCGCCCTGGCATGTAGACGTCGCGCGAAAATTGCGTTGAAATGCCGGCAAATCATTGATAAAGCTCGGCGTCAACCTCAAAGTTGTGCGGACCGCAAATATTGGTACAGCAGTTAGTGAACTCACCTTCCAGAGCCCGACCACAACGAATGAGCCAATTTTCTCTTTGATACAGCGGGGCTTCGAAGTTGTGACAAACGGAAGGACGAAATAGACCTCCCCCTTCCCCTCTTCCCCACAAATCGACGTATTTCCAACACTTGTTCCAACTTTGACATCCCGCACCCCCATCGTTACTTGACCAATTAATGTTTCTGAATACTAAGCCCTTGACTCAGGAACAATGGATGTGATCATTAAGGGAACGTTGATTGCCATTCAAGACTACTGGGATAATAATTGAAATATGTCATCGAATGTAACTTCCTCTAAATATAACCACGAATGTATTTATATATATTCTTGGATCGATGAACTCAATCAAATTGGGATAGTATAACAATGATTATAAATCGACACACCGTTTTGCTTTATCGCAACCAAAGGTAAAGAAGATTTGAGCGCGGAGTTCGAAAATTGTTAAAATTTCCACTGGCTCTATTCGTTTCAAAGCTCATTGACAAATTTGGTTCAATGTCAGTTTTCTGTTCTGTTGTCAATCTCTGTACCAGGAAAAATATTATACATCATATCAGACCAATTTGATCACATATTCAGTGATTGTGCGAATTAGTCTGAACAGTTCCCCATAGTTTCATCTTCGTCAGATAAATCACCGCGTGAGTGTGTTCGCAAACATTAATTTCCTGGAAAACGTATTTCTTGTTGTACATTTCAAATTCAGTCCATCTCATTCGTACTTGTCTTATGTTATGAGGTTCATCTAATTGAAGTATTTCAACTTCATCAGGTATAACTAATGCATCTACACCATTACTGCTTGGTTGCCTCGCAGAGTTCCACGATCTCGCAGTACTCGATCATTTCGCTATCAATGTTACATTCGTCATACCGAGCATTTTTATCACTTCGATCTTCTGTGTTTGACGGGGTATCAGGATTCTCATCAGCATTTGAAGTTAACCGTTCATTGTCTTCCTCAGTTTGTTTTAAAATATGTCGAAAATTTACACATGATTGATCTGCATCATCCAGTTCACCAGAATAATTAACATTTTCTATTTGTTTAGAGGTACTTCATCAATAATTACATCACTAGATCTAATAAATTTTCTTTCAGAATACCTTATCCTATAGTCATAATTTTCATTATAACCTATCAAAATCCCTTTCATAGCTTTCTCACTCATTTTACACCTAAATTGCTTTGGAATATGTGCATAACATGTGCAACCGATAATTCTAAGATTTTTAATGCTGGGTTTTTTACCCACCCACAGTTCATAAGGTGATTTTCCATCAATTCCAGACACACCAGTTGTGTTTATGATTTAAGCAGCAGGTACTTATCATTTCTGCCCAAAGACAAAGAGGAATGTTATCTCGTGCATGCATCAGAGTCCTAGCAGCTTCAACAATGCTCCTATAATCTCTTTCGCAGCACCCATTCTGTTCAGGAGTGTACAGCATTTCCAGCCTTTGTTTAATTCCGTTAGCATTTAACAATTTTCGAGCAGATTCACAATCCATCTCACCACGATTATCACTCAAAAGTACTTTGACTACATGTCCTAGGACTTTTGCTTCAGCAAGAAATAGTTGTAAGTTATCCTCTACTTTAGATTTGAATTTGAAATAAATGCTACGCAATTGTGTGAAGTCATCTGTAAAGCTAACATAATATCTATGAAAGCCAACTGATCTCGTGAATGGTCCAAAGACATCACACGAAACAATCTCACCTGGAGTGTTAGCCCTTGGTCGAGTTCCAAACTTAGTCCATGAGCTATGCCATACACACATGCCTCACAAATCCGACCATCTCCCTTCAGCTCAATTCCAAGTCGGTTCTGTTCTGACCACTTTAGTGGCGTTTCAAATTTTGATGAGCCAATCGCTCATGATATATTTGCAAGAGGTTCCTGTCAACTAAACATATATTCAATGAATTTTCAGGTGTAACATTTTTAACATTCAGTTTTTACAACCCTCCATTTCTAGGTCTCCTTCCATTCAAAATTATCTCATTTCCCACTAAAAATTCACACATTTCGGCACTAGAAAAAAATTTGCTTTCGGGGAGCTTGTCTTGTGCAGACATCGTGGAAAACAGATTTTTCTTAATTTCCGGAATAAACCACACTTCACACAAGCTTAATTTTCTCCTGACACTGTTAACAGTAGATTCAATGGTAATATTTCATTTTCCTAAGAGCCTTTACTGCACTCCCATTTGCTGTTCGTACATTATGTCCATCTTTAAAATGTTCAAAAGTGACAAACAAATCTTTTCTGTGAGTGATGTGTTTTGTTGCTCCACTATCAACATACCATGCATCAGACTCACTTTTTGCGAAGAATACCTCTGATGTTTCTGCATTCAACAACATTTCAGTTACATTAAGGTTCTGGTTTTCAAATTCTTCCCTTCAATTTCATTCCATTTCGAGGATTTTGGAGGTTTTTCGTCAGCAATCCAGAATCTTCAATCATTTATCTTATGATTTGGATTCCTACAATAATTACACACAAGTTTCTTAACTCCTTCAGTGGCTTTCGTATCCGAAATTGAAAAAAAAGATCATTCTTTCCTACATTTTTTAGTTGAAAAGCTCGTTCATAAGCACAATTGCATGGTCAAGTTTTCTACCTCTCTATCTCTCTGCTTTGAACATCATCATCCAGCTAGACTTGGAAGAAAAGTATTAATTTGGATAAGTTTCAAGAATTTCACATATATAAGAAATATATCAGGAAGCCTACATGTCCACGTTTCTCCTATTTTCATCTCCTCTCAAAGTTGGTTCCGCAAATTTTTCAGCTTAGATGAATGTATTGGAATATCATCATTTCCATCTATCTTGTAACTAAAAAATTGGGAAAACAGTTCGAACATGGACTGGGAACATAGACTTATCTTCTGCGGCTCCATCAAAGAGTCGATGAAGTTCCTGCCAAATATCAAAAGTAGTAGCAAATCTCATGATTTTCTGTATGTTATCTTCGGCCAGGTTAATCATCATCACAACAAGGGCAGTACTGTTAGCATTGGCGAATTTTGTTTCTCAGTTTTGTGTGCTACTCTACAAGTACCAACTTGTGATGGTTCATCAGGTTTCTTCAACTTGCCTTCGACCAATTCCATCGCATCTGGTACCTAATCCTTGCAGAAGCACAAACACTTTGAATTTCCACACAGACCGGTTTGTTTTTCCACTCAGAGCCCCAACTTTCACTTTTGCAAGATCCATAGTTCAGTTCAATTGACAGAGTTCAACACACACAAACAAAAAATTCACAAAATACAGTGTGCAACGGCATAATACCTCTTGAAATAATTTACAAATCAATGTCAAAACTATCACAAATTATTTTTCAACATTTATAAACAAAGTACACGGTTTTACATTTGTAGAACATTCAAGATTGACTTTTATCCAATCAACAGGTGTTTTTAGAAAATATATCAACAAGCACCAAATGGTTCAAAACTAAATAATTTAGCAGTAGCTTCAACACTTACATTTTATCAAAGCATCAGTCTACCTTTTTTTTCTCGTAAGTGTAGAGAAATAGGTAGGTCCCGTATTTCTCTTAAAATTTATTTTAAATAAAAAATCTCTTTTACCACCACTCAACATTTTATTTATTCCTTAGACTGACATTATTTCATACTTGCCGTTTCTCGACTCATTAGAGTTGAATCGTCGTTTCTGCTTTCGATGTTTCCCTCTCTCAATAGGGCAAATTGTAGGGTTGTTACCAGGATTGCCTTATATAACAATGATTAAAAGTTAGGTGAAATTAGAGGATGGCTGAGAGCAGGACAATCTTTCTTGATAAACCGTGCATCCTCCACGTGTATCAGAGGCATGAGGAAGAAGTGGCGAAACAGCGACGAGCTCCTAGGATTCACGGATGAAGCTCGAATACGCCTAGGAATGTCATGAGGAAAAAAATCCACAAAACACCTCTCACATGAGCAATTGTGAGAGTCTCCTTCTCTACCATTTGATTAATTATTTTTGTTTGAATTTTTACTTTTAGAAATAAATCTTATCACATAGGTTAGTTGGGCAAATACATACATATGGGATCAAATTGGTAAAGGATCGTCGGCATCACTTCCGGTCCATCGTAAAGGGTAAAAAAAGAGCTGAAATATTCGAATATTATCTTTATTCTTATCTTATTCTTTGGAAATCATAGTTTTTTCTGTTTCTGATTGACAGACTTCACTTCGATGAATTTTATGATCGCTGTACGTTCATGCGTTAGCTCTCTCTAAGGGCTAGTAAGTTGGCAGGAAAAATGAACATTAACGTGAGGGTGAATGAGAACTGATGTGGACCTTGTATAAATCGCCTTTTAAACTATGACGACCGTATATCAGCTGATGGTATAATTCTAATGGGATTCTCACTTCATGAAATCGAGTCTATTATAACTTTTGTCATCTATGATAATTATATGATGGACTAGTTGGAGCTTAGGTCTTGATATACATCATTGTTGATATTTATACTTTTTCTTTTTTCTTTTATAGGCTTTGGATTTTCACACTTGATTCTGATTTACGATTGTTTATAGATATCAGCACATGTTACATACAGAGGGACTAGTGAAATGTTTTTCATTTATTTATTGTGTAACAAGTTTCAGGATAATAATTATTTAAACTAATATTTATATCAATATTGCGTACAGTAAAATATAAATACAATTCTATTATTGATCTACGAACCGGTTGACTACACCTCTGCTGAAGGTTCTCGTAGCGAGTGGTAAGGATTTCTCTTCAAATAATCCGAACCATTTCTTTGCCACCACCTAAATTGTTAAATACCAAGAGCCTTTTGCATCTTAGGGTTTCATGAGTGGTACGTCTGCGTGGATCACAATTAAGTAAAAATACGCAGTCATGCAGCACGACTAATAAAGCGATTTTTCAAAGAAAAGTTGTGGATAACAATAAATTAGGGTTTTAATTCTGATCATTGAGGCCAACCATGTCCTGAATATAACTGAGGGGACGAGATTACAAAAAAAAAATCTCAGAACACGCAGCCAAACTCAAAAATTTGGTCAATTTTGGGAATTTCACACCTGAAAATCGACTTTCTCACTTATTTATGAATCTTAGAATCTGGGAGCGGTTGCAATCGTCTCAGCGCTTAAAAAAATACTTGGATTGTGATTTCCCTCATGCCCTATTGTCAAAATTTGGTCAAATATGGGCATCTTTCACCTAAAAATGTAGAATATTCATACAGTATATTCATTCAACCATAAACCTCCAACAGGTCCATAATCGATTATATTGTGTCACAGAGAAATGCCTAAGTTCAAGGTTCCCTTTACGGCTAAGATGAAATCGAGTCACTCGAGTTTCTATAGCCTGCCTATTACTGGAAATTTATCATGTTTGCCTCCAGGCTGGTGATTGATGAGATGAAGTCACGCCACCTCTCTTTTTACGCTTCTAGTAAAATTTGCGTCAGTGAGCCCTCTGCAAAGGCGTAGACAATAGCGTGGTCCCAGGTCAGTTAGTTTGTGACACGTAGTTCCAGTGGAAAGTGATAGTGATCTATGGTAGCGAAAACCAGATGCCATACCTTTGAACGAGCGTGTCAACCCCATTATCTGACTGAGGGGGTCATTATGGCGTTGAAATCATGCAATATTTTATTATCAAAGCATCAACGATAGCAATTTGGCCTCAAGCATGTTATAGTCTTTAGAAATTAGTTTTACCGACGGTTTTATAGTAGTGGTTTGAAAGATCTGAAGATCTTTCTTCGCTAACAAGCGTAATCTACTGGCAAAATATGTGGCTCTAATAAGGATGAAGAATTTGTTTATTACTCTTTGCAAAGTGATATAGAAGAAAACAAACAAAAAAACAAGTTTCTCCACTCAGCTTTAAATAGCACGGTCCCGGGTTTAGTTCATTAAGGGCTCATTCTACCATAAAGGGCTAAAAAGAAGAACTTGCGAAGGCCTTTCTAGACCGTGCAAAGGCACAGCATGCTCTAAATCAGAAAGCGTTATTGTTTCTTTGCACATTTTTAACATATAGGGAAATTGTCCGATGATATGCATTCCCCACCTCTCCCGCTACGAGCCTAGTATACTCATCACTTCTCCATGCAAGCAAGAAGTCAGCCACTAAACTTTCACGTGCTTATTTTCGTTCTTACGCACAGAGATCCGGTCACATTTCAACCTGTTACTGAAGCAGTTACCAACCAATTTGAGAGTAAACTGATTGTTATTGTTTGCTGGAGATCTCAGATGATTGAATAGGGACGTTGCGAGTCAATGAGTGAATAACTTGTGTTTTTCTTCCTAGAGATATATAATAAAAAATAAACTAAAGAAAGTCCGATTTCTCCTAAATAGGAAAAGACAATTGTTTTTGTTCTGCGTTAGTAACAAGTTATTTCTAGTATCTATTCGATCTCAAGTTTTTATGTAGCGATGTGTTTGTTGTTTGCGTTCTAAAGTTGTATTTTCTGTATATAATTCAAGCGGTTAAGAAAGAAAAGTGATTTGAGGAACCACCTGTTTTGATATTGCATACATTGTGACTGGTTTGTCATTCAAATTTTCATTTAATTTTCTGCTATTTACAGTTTGCTTACTTCAGTGAGTTGTACGAGGTTGATGTTATTAAATTTTAATGTTACAATGATTTAATGTTGTGAAGAACAATAATTCAGGAATTAACTGATTTGTAATTAATATGCTTGCCTGTCTCTCAAATAACTACATATATCTCTAAAAACATGGGTCGCGCACAGGGTCCCCTGCGCGGTCTATGTTGTTACAAATAAGAGCGCGATATAGGGAGGGTTAATCCAGAGTCGGGAGTTATATTCCAAAACAGCAGTGAGATGACTGGATTAATTCGTAATCCTCTGTGGTGAAACGGGTCTCAATTGACACGCGCGCCGATCTCTAGATAAATATTGCAACCGAGTATCAAGGTATTGCACGCACTAAGATCAGCAGGCGAAATAAAAAAGGCATAATACGTTTCGACAAATGAGAAAGACATTTCAATTCGTTCTGACGAATAGAAGCAATTGGTTTCGACACAGCGCGTGCGAATCATTTTGACAAACAAAAGTTCCAGTCATGCAACATGATCGTATGAGGAAGTTTTCAAAGGAATTGCAACTTTTAAAAATAAGTTTTTCTAAAATTTTTGGACGGTGAAAAGGCTGGCGATAATGGTATGTTGAATACAGTTTTCGCTATATATGTATCATGTAAATTTGCGGGAAAAAATGGGGGACATATGTTCCATCCACTATATGTTTACTCCATTATATTCCATCCTTTATATTTTCACTCTCCACGAACTAAATTGGCCAAAGTTGTGAATATCAGGATGTTGCACCCTTGTTAACGAAGCAACATTGTCTCCCATTAGATAAAATCGATTCCTGTCTATCAAATAACTGACTCGCACATCTCTTTGGAAGTTGGGATTGTTGGGATTAGTTTTCTGCGGCACAAGTACATACTGTGTGATCAATTCCAGGACGGGATCCAAACCAAATCATATGTACTATAAGCACTCAACTCCTATCAAATTAATTTATTAGGCTAGACGGATTCAAGGGTTAGTATTTTGAGACTAGAAACTATGTTTCCCCTCTCAAGCGTCCTATGAGAAAGCGATTTATGTGTGTGGACATTCGCTATAGAGATGAAATTTAGTGATTCACTCGGTAATTTGTAGATGTTGCTACTATTTCTACCTCTTAGGGAGAAAGAACGGATTACCGTACAGCGTTTAAAAGGGTTTCATTAGATTCTTTAGGATAATAACTATCAATGCAAAGTTTATCTATTTGGACAGTTAAAATTATAACAAGACTTTACAAAAATACAATTTTGAAATTTTTGGAAGAGAATTTAATTTGCGAAATAGGATATTTCTAAAAATGGGTAAGATAAAAAATTCAAATTCAATTAACTTCCAAAAATAAACTCTAAACTTTAGCAAAATTCACTCGTAATTGATTGAGGGACTCTAAATTTATAATTACCGTCACCAGCGAACTAGGTAAAACGTACGGAAAAACATTGTCACGTACATAAACGTAAACAATTTCAAATTTGATTTTCTAGCCTTTGGCCCACTTTCATCAACAACTTAAACCAGTTTAATTTCGAAAAAATGGAAATTAATGAAGATTACAGCTCAACGTCTTTCACCAGACTTTAAACCCTTACTGAGGCGGCTCGAGCTTAATCTCTCAAAATCCGGCCAGTTACTCTTGCGTGTTACCGTTAGCCGTGATAACAATAATATCGAGCAATATGGCCGCATACGAACAGCTGTTTGATTGATTCACAGTCAAAGTTGGTTCATAGTTTTAATTTACCTATGTACAATGAATTCACGCAATTTGGCTCTTGGATTTATATTTGATTCCTCGAATATCCCTCGAAAGTGCCTGAGGAAGATCCAATGGAGAATTCCGCACTTCGAGGAATCGGTTGACATCGAGTTTCGATGTAAATTTCGACTCGGGAATCATCAGTTATGAAAGTCCTCAAAACTCATTATTGCCTCTCACCTGGGGTAGGTAAGTTTGAAATGGTTTTTACAATCAAATTGATGAATTTCAATAAAAAAGTGAACAGAATAATAGGGAAATAACGTATAATAGATGGAGTAGCACGTTATATTAGGAAGATCAATAGCAATCCCTTGTACAGTAGGTCATTAGATCGGCTAATATAATGTCCCGGGGTTAAATCCGTCCAAATTTTTAGCGAATTTTTTTGGACAATTTCTCTAAACTCCATTGGGGAATCTCCGTTATTCCAAACTTGATATAAGCGAGTTTTGCGTTGGTGAAAGACGCCAAGGTTTGATCCTCGAGATTATTTTTATTGGAGTTTGGCGAATCTTCGTTAAATAACTTTTTGCTGAAAGTGGGCCTAAAACTGATAACTTTGAATTGGATTTTTATCTCAAAAAGAAAACGATAAGTATTTATTTTACAAATTTTGAATTTGATTTTTCGTATTTTATCTCCCTGAAGAAGCCCCAGTTCCTGGGGAGAAACGTTGGAGATTAATAAAGAATTATTTAAAAAAAAAAAAAAAAAAAAAAAAAAAAAAGACAGAAAGGCCTTTTTTTTAAGTCTTGTAATAAAAATCAATGACAACCAAAAAGCATTATTGTTTCCGTGTAAGTTTTCGAGATCTATTTTTAATATTTCGACCCGCATGTTCTACCCTATAGAGTTGAGCAAGATTGATGGCATTTAAATGGCGTTGCATGATTTTTGAGCCAATTTTCATGAAGTTCGGTCCAACAGTTTCTGAGAAAAGCTTTGGACGGCAGGATTTTTTTTCTTCGTTTTCTGTAATGCACGTATATGTGGAAATGTAAACTATAAATTTTTTAGCTGGGGTTGAACAAATTTTTTTCTTGGTCGATTACAACGATGCATTATTGAAAATAATAAACGAGCAGGGATAAAATTAAAAGAAATCAACTAACATTCCAGAAAAAATATCTATATTCAAAAATTAAATTCACGGAATAACATCACTCTGTAGTGCCAAGCTAATTTCTCGTACAATAACATGTTGCTCATTGGCCTCCTTTCTCCGTCTAACAGCCTAACATCCTATAAATTCACATAAAACCGGGCACTTACACAAAAAATGTTGGGTGTCTTCTCGTTCGTTGGTATTACATAACGAGCAGTTGAGATGCAGCAGTTTTCCTCTTAATTTCAAAAGCCATCTACTTGAATACTGTTCGATCGTTGGATCTGCGATCAAACTCGATGATTTGATAAGGGTTTAATTCCCTGTAGAGTATATACTTTTTCGAAAATTTTCATAGTTGTATTTCCTGTTTTATTTCATCGTTATTTATCAATTTAAATTATAAAACCTAATTAACATGTAGGTACCTACAACTTTGTAGTAGGGCTGAAATGCCTGTCTTTCATAAAATAAAAAATTCAATATGTTATTTTACCTCCAATCTATGTCATCTTTTACTCCGATTAAATTTTACCAAATGACAACGAAATATTACTGGGAATAGTAAATACTGGGGCTGTTGATAGTCCTCAATCAGCTTAATTACAAAAAAAAACTTCACTCTGCACATGCGCAAACGTAAAATCTATCAAGCATAAGTTTTTTAAGTCCTACATTTTGATCTCGCTCAAAGTTGGAGGGTAGTCGGAAAACGACGATGTAATCATCCCGTATCAGCTTCAAGTCGATTGCATAATTAGTTGCTGCTGCGCTTACGAAGCCCCAAACCTTTGTAACAACCATGATTCGTACGGTTTATCTGATTTTGATCAATTTGTCGGGGATATAACGGTTTAGCTTTTAGGATTACTTAAAATGTTTCAATGATCTACACATTCATCTGACGGACACGAGGAATTTATATGTGCCAACCTCAACTTGGAGGATTTTTTCTGTATTTCCTGTTAGGTGAGCAAGGCTACACTGAGAGTGTCACACAACGGGAGAGGACAATTGCGGGTCTCAGGGATTACGCTGTCATGGGTAAGTAATCTTTATACCTACCTTTCCTCCATACAATTTACGCTCGTCCTATACAAATCATATCCGCAGACTACTCCTAACCGAGAATCTACCGTCCAAAATCCTTTTTCTCTTACTTAAGGTCACTTTCGGGCTTTGTTATTCGGTAGCATTATTCTCAACGTGACCTGTAATTTTTAGCAGGGCAATCCAAATGGATAGAACTGTGGATTATGAGGATTAGTTTGACCTTTTCCACCCACGAGAATTACAGGTCCCCACACATACCATCGTGATGGTTCCTGGATATTTCGATCAGCCTAATTGTATTATTGCATTCCAGGCAAATGTTTACTCTACATAAAACAACATAGCATTCAATTGCCTTCATGAATACAAACCTACACCTTTCGTATACTTAGTTTAACACTGGATAATCGATTAAGAGAAAATCGGGATGAATTTTTAAAAGACAATTGAAATCCTCCCACGTAATTCCTTTCCGACATTGTTGTTGTTCAATTTCCGGCCTATAAACTTCCTTTATTTTTTGGCTAAACTGTTGGAGAGCTCAGTGTTCTCCAGGCTCTTCAGTACCTTCAGAAGCTGAAATTCTTCTCTGCAGCTCAGCGGGCTTCCTGAAAAACTAATCTACTGATACGGCCATTCAGGTGCTTTACGATCACATTCGACATGAGAATGTCGAGCGTTTTTTTCTACAAGGATGATTTGTAGATCTATGGCTTCTTATATGGCTTCGCACAATCTTATTCTTCAAAAGCTGGAATCTTTTGGAGTTTGAGGATCTGCTTATTATTGGTTTAAGCCCTACCTTGAGGGGTGTATCACTGAATGTGGTCAAAACTAAATCTTCGTGAAAGAGTGGGTAGATCCAAACAAGCTGATTCTAAATGAGGAAAAGACACAGTGCTTGCTTTTTCGTACTTCTGTCTAAACAAACTCTCCTCCGACCCTAGCCATGGTGATAAAGTCATACAGTTTTCTGATGACACTCGATTTTTGGGGATTCTTCTAAAATCTGCAAAGTCTTTCGGGGTCATGTCAGGGAACTCGCTTCTAGGCAGTCGTCTTCGTGTGCTATTCAAGTAGGAAGCAGACGCTTGATAACTCAAAGGAGACGGTTCATGTCAGGAGCACGATACGGACTCGTTTTCTGGGGCTTGCCGACTAATTTAGAACAAATGTACAAAATGCAAGAGCATTTGCAATTTGGATGGTGCTAGGAATCCCACCTGGATCTTCTTGCAGAGGCCATTCCAAAGAGCCATTCCATCTAACTCTTCCGAGCCTGTACGTTTATGAAATATTAGTGTATGAATAGATGCAACCAAATGTATTTAACCATTTCGAATTGAAACATGAATACTCCACAAAAGGTTCTGATTTTCTCCTGGAAGCACGGAGTCCCCGTCTTTGACCTTTTTCAGATAGGATCGTTTTACTCAGCCGTGAATATATTCAACCATTACGTGACATACCCACTACATGCCCCTTTGAAACCCTTTCTATTAAATTAAGAAACTTCTAAAATCACTTCTCATTCATCGTGAGTTATATGAAATGGAAGACTTTTTCAAATTCAACAAATGTAAATTGTCAAATATTTTAGTTAATTAAACTCTTAACGTTTACGTCACTCTTGAAGTTTGCTCGATACATTACCATATGTGTGAAAACGCTGCAAATTATTACACATAGGTTTATTTATTTCTGTGTTAAAGAGCCCTTCTACGCAGATCATTGGACTATAATTAAACCCCGTATATAATAGGCGCTACGCAACTTGCGAGTTTGGCGCCTATGTGATTAGAGCTGCGGATTCATAGCCTGATTATTAATTTGTGTTACGGGCTTAGTGTCAGGCAATTATAACTATGGGTATGATGTCCGGGTAATAAGTGATTAGAGCTATGGCCTAATGATAGGTCATTAAGTTGGAGGCTTCGGTCAAAATAAAAATCGGCCATGTAGGATTCTTGTCCAGTCTGGGCGCTATTAGTTCAAAAGATCCACTTACATTCAAACGTCACGAATCGGAGTCAATAATCTTTCATTCAGTTCGCTGAAATTCATTGCACACAGCCACAACCATCTGATGTTTTCATAATTCCGATTCAACAAGGTCGTTGCTTCAAGTCATAATGGCTTTATTACTGGAGATGCTAGAAACACGAAAAAACTGAATGAAACTTTTGTCACGCTTAGTTTTGAGGGAGCAAAAATAACATGAACAAGCCACCAAAACTTTGCTGTCTCGCAAGAGAAGAAATGATAGTGAGGAAGGTTCCAATTTCAGGTATTTAGTTCGGGAGCAAGTCGATAGTTTCAGCCTTTTCCAAATCTTTTTTCCAAGGGATGACGTAACAAACTGATGCGGTGGGGTAGGACCCGCATCACCTATCCACCATCGATATTCGTTAAATGAGTGTGAAAGGTCCAACTGAAACTTGACCATGAATTTATGCATGAGGTGTTTATGTGGACCACTTATCACCTCATCTAATATTAATGAGACCAGTACAGGTGGCCTGTATCTTTGATCTGATGGTGTAATTTCACACCACCTACAATCTCCCCCTGATGACGTACAAGTTTGAAGAACAAGTGTGTTGACAAAGTATTGGTATGTTTAGTGGGCTTAGTGTTGGTTCCAACCCAGAAAACTTCAACTGGCTCGAAATTCATCAAAACTAATTACTTCCCTCGTAATAATACGACTAAAATAGTTACATTGGTAACAAATTGTATCTTCCTTGGTAAGAAAGAGCAAAAGTACTCAGAGTTTTCTGAAAAAACGAGCGTCAGATCAAAAGTAATTCGCGTTTGGGGTAGGTCTTTCTCTTCATAACATTTTTCTTGCAAGGTTATCGCCATATTTTTAGACATTGGTTTGTTGACTCCTTCAAACGCAAGTCTTATGAAAGCTATAGATCGTTATGAAAAGCTGAGAGGTTGGAAGCAGCTAAAAACCAGTATTTGACGTATATCTTTATGACAAAAACACCATTGCCTTCAATTTCGTTTTTCCTTTTCAACGGGAGCTTGAAAGGCTCTCTAAATAAATACATTTTCAGATCGTAAATCGCTTCCTCTATCCTTTTAGTTCAGTGAAGTCCAGGTGGAGCTCTGAAAGAAACATATATTTCCTGGGAACACAGCCAACGAAAATCATAGTCGAATTTAAAAGTTCTCTGTGGTTGCAGTCTATTTTTTGCATAAAGGATTATTCAGTTTCAATAAAAACGGAAGTTGAAGAAGAACGTTGTCTAATACCTCGAAAATAAAGAGTTACAATGTTGATCGATTTCGACGGTTCATCAGTAACAAACAAGGACTGAACATACGTTAGAAAGGACCAAGTACATAGTCACAGGTGAGAGGAGATTGAATTCCCTTAGCCGAGAGAAACGAAAGGCCTGGAGGTACAACCAATTAGGTGCATACAAAGTGAAGGGGATTAGCTTATCAGCTGAAATGACGGGAGAGGAAAAATTACTCAATTTATTTTTAATAAGGGAATAGTTCCAAGCTTTACGAAAATGGACCTATCAATGGTAGACCTTTTGATAGTTTCGAAAATTTTCAATAGATTCATAATACCTCCCTTTGATGAAAGTGAAGAAATTTATACAAGCTGTCTATTCGCCAAATCAAAATCGTAAGGCCCCTTTCACACCAAACGAATCCGAATCAATCTGGATCACTCCGAATCAAGTTGAATCTGATTCGTCATCTCCACGCTTTCACACCAGCTGAATCAACCTGAATCTATAAAAATCCTTTCGTCTTCTTTTTGTTGACATGGATATGTCTTTGCTCTGGGGGGGTCAACCAAAATTTCCGTGACGCAAAATTTGTGTCACAATTTCAGTGTTTTTCACGTACAACCCAGCCGTTGCCACTCGTTGGAAAGCGTTTGATTTATGTGATAAATGTTCACATCTCAAGCTACCAATTTCCCCCTCCTTACGTATCTGGCTACATTCCTAAACTAAGTTGATTGGACTATAAACAATTTTAATAAGCCGGTTACAATATTCTTAACGTAAAGCAATAGCATCATTTACTCCACTCACATGGAAACATTTTCATCCTCTTGACAACAGTCGACTGTTAACAACAACTCATTGTAGTGGCTTCACTCCACAGTTATTTTCAACATTTCTATAAGTAAACCGTTGTTTTGTTGGAATTAATCGGGATGCGGCCCAGGGATTTGTTTAAAGTTGAAGGATTTGTTTACAACTCTCGAGGACAACCGTTATGAAATCCCCAATCAAAGACATATCCGTGTAACATGGTATCTGCTTGTAAAGCAGATAGTGGAACTCGTTTACGAGTTGTTTAGTTTTCCTTCTTTTAGTTGCTTTTGAGCTATCATCATGGACGCAGTTGTTTTAAATGCAATAGTGTTTCGTAGGAGGCAACGGCGGAAACAGAAAACAAGAAAAGTGTGGATAGGTACACCACATAAATAGGAAAAGGCCGGATTTTGGTATGTTTCATCATTTACATCCGGATCTACAAAATAATGAGAAGAAATTCTATGACTTCTTCCGAATGAGTGAGGAATTGTTCGTTGTACTGCTGGATTTGGTGGGACCTGTGGGCGCACTATTTTCTTTTACTTTTAAAATTAATAATTCCATACGAGATGGTTGTTGATTCAAGACTGACCGGACGAGGAATCCGACCGGTTGAATCAAGTGCGACCTTGAATCAATACTGATTGAACCTGATTCGTCCGGTCTGAAGGCGGGAAAAGTCCCTTCATATTTAAACGGAGCGTTCCCTCGCCGAATCTTGGTCAATCAGATTCAACTTGATTCGGAGTGATTCTGATTGATTCGGATTCGTTTGGTGTGAAAGGGGCTTAACTATCATTGGATTCCCTAAGATGATCAGCAAATTCAGATTTACCAACATTTTCCCTGAAATTATTTTCATGCTCGTCTATTCTTTTCCTGAATTTCCTACCAGTTTGACCAGAATACTCATGGCCACAAGAACTTTTTATTTGATAAAACCCACTTTTATCCTGAACACTGATTTTTGTCTTTAATTAATAGACTCAAGTAAACCCACTTTGTAGCTTCTCGATAATTGAATTTTATCTCTAAATACCTTACTCAATTAATAGATTTTACTTACTTTATCAGAAATGTGTTGCACATTGAAGTTACTGCAGAAAAAAACACTACGAATTCAGAGTTTCAAAAACTCCAGAAACAATATTCTGTGCTCATCGCAGTTTCAGTGTTGGAACCACCAGAAGTTGCTTGACGCCCCAATCCGATACATGCAGTGATAGCAAGGTGCTTTACTATTTGAAGTATCTTCGTTCTTTGCCGCACTCAGTGAAGCACGCGATGATCTAACTAATTAGTTTGTAATTTAAGTATTGTAACTATTTTTGATTAATATAATACAGATTTTAACAAACAAAAATATGAACATTTTCTGAGTTGCTTCTTTCCCAACATTGAAAATTAGGATCTTGTGGAGGGAAAACCAGATACAAATAGTAGGTAAAAGGTTGTGTGATTAGCAAAGCACGCCTGACGAAAGACTGAAATCAAGCCTTACCAAGCCGATCTAAAAATATGGAAGATTATATTGGAGGACATATGAGGTGATTTCTGAAGAACATGAAATTAATGATGATGGAAATAGGTTCCTATCAGGTGGTGAGCGCTTCCCTTGCGATTGAGGTGTTATGAGTGAATAACCCATTTCCGGCAACTTGGTCCTAAGTTCTGAGCGAAAATCTTTAGGAATCTTACGCTACACTGGTGCCATAATTTCTTTCCGCCAAACTCTTAAGTTACGGCTACAGCAAAGCAAGTTCCAAAGATAGATTGTTTGTTATTGTGGTTCAGGGAGTATAAATAAACAGTCTTAGGATTATCAATCCTTATTCAAAGATTGAAACAATCGTGAAGAATAATTAATTTGAAAAATGTTTTCTTCGGTAAATAAGAGACTTGTGACCTGGCAAACCGAATTAAAAGTGTTTCCATTGTATATTAATTAATATTTTATCCAGATAGTAAGAATGATGGATTAGGGAAATAATAAGAACACGGTGGATAATTACTACGGTGAAAAATAAAGAGAGCGAAGAAAAATTGAATATTAAGAAGTCTTATTTTCTTCTTGTAATCACGTATTTATAATTCTAAGAGATAATTTGCGTAATGAAGATTCTTTCGCTTTGTTCCCTTGAGAGCAAACCGCGAAAAATAATAGACTGAATTACCCGGAAAATCAGTCTGACATTCAATTACACCATTTATGTTTAATGAAAAGTTTAAATCTCTTCGTTTTTTTTTTTTTTCAAGCCACAAAGGGGCCCGTATAACCTCCACACAAAGTCCGGACGGGGGCAAATGTAACCTTGGGGCACGGGTCTTCAAATTACCTACCTACCACTTTTGTCGTCACTCGCAAGCCTTCGCTTGCGGGCCCGTAAAATTTATAATTTTCCCTAAGCATAACATGACAAGATTGTTTCTAAACCAAAACAGCATTCTCGTTCATCTCATGTTACTATAACAAACCAGTCCATCTCAATTTCCTTTTATTCAAAAATGTAAACTTCTCTACCCGAGATTTGAATTTATTGTGAAATTTAATCAACGTGGCCGATTAGAATATGTTTTATACCCATGAAGTTCAACTAGACCGATAATTTAGGTTTAATAATGATTGGTATCACATATTTTAAATGAAGACATTCTGCGCGTTCTCTTCTCAGAACACACTGTCTTCTCATGAGCAGTTTTTGAAGTTTTAGGAATGAGGAACCAGAGTTTTAAGGCCAGTTCCACTTACGAGAGTTAACTCCCGAATCTAGTAACACAGGATCTAGATAACAACCGCGAGTCAGTGTTTTCATTGTTCTACAATTAATTTTTAATCCTTATTTAGCCCATCCGCGAATCAATTGGTTAGCATCCGAGTTATTGTCCTCAGACCAAAAATTAGTAAGCAACAGCTGTTAAGAGTGGAGCTCCAGTATTTTTTGTCTCCCACACATCGCCATTCTGACATCAAAATGAAAGATACCGAGTACAGATTCGTGGCAAACATTAATCTGTGGCGTCAATGTTTATCGGTTATATTTATGGGTTATCGTTATCGAGGGACCATGTAGGTTTTTTTTTTTTTTCGAAACTTTTTCCACTCTCAAGTCTAGCACAAAATAAATAGCCCCTTTGGGAAATGATAAAAAATATTCGCTTTCATTTTGGTTTATTATTTTCAATAATGAACCTTTGTAATCGACCAAGAAAAAAAAGTTCAACCCCCATGAAAATTTTTTTGTTTACGTTTCAAGATGCGTAGAATCCAAAAATCGAATTTAAAAAAATCCGTCCATCCGCCGTACGCCGTCCAGAGCTTTTCTCCGAAACTACAGGACGAACCTTCATAAAACTTGGCTCAAAAATCATACATCATCCGGGGATGTGCCAGTAACATCGACATCAATTTTAATCAACCCTTAAGGGTAGTATTAAAGGGCAAAACATTCAAAAATCGAGATCTCGAAAAATTTTAAGGTAGCAGTAATGATTTTATGCTTGTCAATGATAAATATAATCCCACATGGACATATCTTCGCTCGTATCGTACGATCGTGACACAACTAAATTTTTGGCCATATCGAGGTTGACATCATTGGTGACTCAAATTTTCGCACTAAATCGATCGGTGGGCTTTGTTTGGCGAAAAACTCAATAACGCTGCTACGCTTTTTTTGCTATCATGACACTACCTACTCAAATCTGTTGGAATCAAGACACAACTTTCACTCTCCTGAAAAGTTGACTTGTGCCATGATCACACAATACAGATATGAGTGTGTTTTATGTGTTCTGTTAAGTGATCGTACTTTAGCACCGATATATATGTATATATAGGCTAAAGTACGCTTTTACACGCTAAAGTACGATATGTATAAAGTATATTATGTTCGGAGATAACGTGACCCAGAAATTCAATAATTTTTACTCAAAAGTACATTTATTTTTGTTCAATGTTATTCCTTGTTCTGTTAGCCTTTCTAGTACCATTTTTATTCGGTGATCACGTTCTTCCTGCGTTTTTCCAACAACCAAAATGTCATCTGCCTGGTTAACTACGCCAGGTATGTCGGCCAAAATTTGACTCAAACGCAACTGGAAGACCTCTGGTCCCGAACAGATTCCAAACGGCAATCATCTGAAGAAATATCTTCCAAATGGCGTGATGAACGTTGTGAGTTTGTATGAGTCTTCATGGAGAGGAATCTGCCAAAACCCATTGGTCGCGTCCATTTTGCTGAAGAATTTCCCCTCCCCAAGTTTCGCTAATGATTCGTTCACTGATGGGAGTTGTAACCGTTGTCTCTTAACATACTGAATACTGATTAAGTTTCGTGTTATTGGAGTATGATACAACCTCCTTTTCTAGGAACTACAACAATCGGTGAACACCAATCAGTTGGTTCTGTCACCGGTTCTATCACACCTCTCCCTATCATTCGATCTATTTCATCTTTTACCTGTTTTTGTAAAGAAATCGCTACCTTTCTTAGAGACATGACAGCATAAGGTCTGGCATCACCTTGCAAAACAATAGTATATGGCTATCCAATCTACCCATACCATCGAAAGCCTTTGGGTATATTTTCTGAAGAAGATTTCCATCAACCAGGTTTACGTTGAATGTAAGCAACTTCAATTTTAATAGGGCGGTTCTGCTTAATAAGGGAGTATGTTGAATGTGTAAAATATAAAATAATATCCTCTTTCAAACACTTCTCTTTGAATTGGATTGCTACTTTGCACATCCCTTGAACATCTAATTCGGTTTTACCTGGGCCAAAAAGTATTTTGTTAGTTGGCTGAATTTCCAGTTCTAGGTCCTGAGCAAGATTCATCCCCATGACCGATACAACCGCTCCCGAATCCATCTTGAAATTTATCTCCTGATTGTTAATGTTTACTTTGACACTAGGGCATCCTGATTCTAGAAGAAACTCTACTTCACCTAGATACTTAGAATTGTCATGCTCTCCATTTCCGGACTCAATTTCTCTGACCCCTCTAAATTTGTTTTGGCAAAATTTTGCATAGTGACCGAGTAAATTACATTTGAGGCATCTTTGACCAAAGGCGGGGCATTCCCTAGGCCCATGGTTGGTAACGCAATACCGGCAGTTAAGTAAACCGTTTAGCACCTAAATTCTTTCTCAGAGGAATTTTTGTGCTTACTGCATCTAGCTCACCCTCTAGTTTTTCGTCACGGCTTTTCCCCCTAATAACCGATTGTTGTTTGGTTACGGCCTCAGCTTGACGAGCTCTAGCGATTGCCTTTTGTAGAGTTAACATTTCATCCATTTGCAGTGACTCTGAAAGTTTGTGATTATTCACGCCAATTACAATCATATCGCGAATTAAACTATTTTTAAGTGGTCCCAATCCGCAACTCTCGGAAAGTTTGGGAAGATCGTTGATGAATGAATCTATTGGCTCCTCTATGGCCTGTTTCCGTTTTAAAAATTTAGCTCGCTCATAAACAATTTTCTTTTTTAGTCCTAAATAATTTTCGAAAGCCTTCACTACATCCTCAAACTCCAAATCATTTTCATCACCAAACCCAAAAGTGCTGAAAAGACCCTCACTGTCTTGGCCCAAAGTATACAAAAGTGTACTCATTTGTTGACTACTTGGCTTCAGGTATAACTCTGACGCAATTCTGTACCTCTCAAATCTCTTAATCCATTTTGGCCATAACGCAGGATATGTAAAATCAAAATTACCAGGGGCTGGAAGTTGCGATTGCACCCCTACAACTATTTGTGCTGGTGATGGGCTTGAATTAGTACTGACCTTCTTGAAAACACTCTCCTTTTCCTTATTTCGTGTTGCCGAACCAAGAAACGCCTTTTCAGTAGCAGAATAGTCCTCTGAACAGCCACTCCCTCCAATTTCAGAATCAACTACTGTCCTCACAGCGGTTTTCTTACTTTTCTTTCTTCCTTTAGGCATTTTTTTTTTTTTTTTTTTTACTTCTCAGATTACTTGCCTGACATCATGTGATGTAATATACCTAATTTATATTAAGAGTTAGATATACAGAAGAGTTTGTTGAACGATAATCTCAAAGTGAATATATTTGTCCCCCCTGTCACGTAACTATGCAACATGTGATTATAAATGATTACTGGGTAAGTACTTGACACTACAGTGACGCTCAGTTGGCTGCTTGTCAGCGCATTAACAACAGGGAGTGAAGGAACGTTGAAAGAGCGGGTAAACAATTGATATTGCACTTGCGAGAATTCGGCCATCCCCACTGACTGCTATGTACAGAAAGATCGAACTCGGCTACGAGGTCAGGTTTTTCCCACGAACTCAGGTACGATCAGAAAAGAGTCAGGGGATTATCTAGGTTGAACCCAGCAACAGTCCTCAAAGTTTTGTTAGATCATTCTGCCTTATATGTTCAACTAATCTGAATTTTTACTAAGGGATTGACCTCTTAATGTTATGTATTTTTGAGATATGAGCATCCAGACCACCAAACTATAAATCCGGAGGGTTAGGGATTAATACCTAGGTCTGACCATCACCGAGTTTGACCAACCCTCCAGAAGGGTAATTGTGACCGTAGCTGAATTCCTGAGTTCGACCAACCCTCCAGAAGGGTAATTGTGGCCGTAGCTGAATTCTTTGCCATCCGCTATGTAAACCATCAGCCAGGCAATTAGGTCCACTTAGAGCATACCTAACTTCTACTACCACTGCTGCCAGCTGTGCGTCACTGACTGTGCTGAAATAATGCTTTAGTTATAGAAAGTGGTAAGCGAGGAATCTAGACCAGGCTCCACAGTTTGTATCCTAAAAATGCAACCATAAAAGGCTCAGTCTTAAGCTATACTAAGTTTATCCTCGAGGTAGGGGCAGTCGTTTATTTGTTTATCTAAAAGTTGTACATAGAAAGTTGCATTGAATCCATTTCTTGATCTATCTCAATCAACATTATTGCAGGGCAGCAGGCTAAATTGACCAGCATTCAAGATAAAAACAGCAGTCGCTGTGTTCCGAACCAACAAAAGTTGTGGAGGGGAAAAAGTCTCGCCAAATCTCTTCCACTCACGCCAACTTAGTGTTCACTACAACATGGATCTGGGGGTATTTACTGCATTCATAAAATAACCCAAAAAAAAAAAACCCTAACCCCTAGCGAATGTGTTGATATTTTTCGCATATATTGAGATGCGCATCCTGCTGCCACAGTCAAACATGGGGTACTAGAGAGGAATCGAAATAAAGTTCCGGAAAAAATAAAAGCTCCGAAAATAATGAATCGACGTTGTAATTTTATTATTTTGTTCGGACGCACTTAGGGGTGGACCAAAAACGTGTTGGAAATTATTTCTTGGACTTGGGTAGCGAGAAATTGTTCTTTGAACATAAATATCGTGGTTGTAAGTTATTTGAATAAATGTTCACATAAGTTCAAACGGTTCTCTCGTTAAAAAAAAGTTGAATCAGTAATTTATCCAAAAAAATTGGATCCTAATAAATTACATAGGGTAACTTTGATTTGGAATATGCTAGACGTTTGATGCAACGTAACTGTCACACAGGAACTGAGAAATAACAAACTGACGCTTAATTACTACGCAGGTCGATATCCTTGGGGTAAATAACTGGATAATAAATAATGTTGACTGAAAATCTTGCTAAAATTATATTGACTGTCTACATTTTAAAATGACTGTCCTACTGAAATGTCTAATAACTAACTTGGAACAACTGTATAAATAGCGAGAAACAAGAAATAAGAAAAAATGAATTAAGAAATTCAAGAAACTCGAAAATCCATTTCTTAATATTAGGAAATTAAGAGGACTTTTAATTCCAGATTTTTTCCCCCTTAAGAAATAATGAGAAATTTATCCGTCTGGGAGGCACGAGAAGGAGTCAGGATCGTCTTCTCATCTCTTCTTCTCTCCCTTTACTGAAGTTTAACTCTTTAATTACTTGGAAAACGATATCCCACATGCCTATATGACACAGAAAACCAAAGAAACCCCCATTTCGACACCCATTTTTCACCCAGAGCACCCATGGGTGCTTTCCTGCCATGGCACCTATAGCACCCATGAGGACCCATCAAAGTCGATTCTGAGTCAAAAATTATATGAGAAACGTTACCCAAGGTGCCTGTCATTAAAAATCTCAAAACCCATATTTACTCCCACAGTACTTGACATTTGATTAAAAATCTATTCACATGTTTTCGCACGAGTTTTTTGTAAAGGTTAATTTAGTAGGATTGCCAAAGACTGCAAAATTCCAACGAAAACCACGCAATCACGGTGAATCAAGTAACTTTTCCCTGATTGCATAAAGTTATTCACGGTTTGCCAAGATTTTCCATGGTTTTTTATCAGTATTAAAAATCTGAATATGCAATATTTTTCGATAAAGTGTTCCTCAATATATGTCATCGCATACCGAAAGGACAATCAGCCATCACGGAATTTTTTCTCGCTGTTAATATTTGGAAAAAAAAAAAAACAAGAAGATGGCTGTTTACAGATTGAGAGAGTCTGGCGACTCAGAAGTATGATTACCTGTCTTCCTCCAACAAAGGTTCACAAATTAATATGTTAGTAAATGAATCCATCAGAAACGTGCCCCAGAATCCCCCGCTTGGGGGTGGGGTGCATTTTCTTTGCTTCAGTGGGTGTAGAACACGTTTACAATAGTCATCAATTTTCAGATTTCTTTGTATATAAATGTATGGACAAACTTTTGTGCTCACTGTTCATAACCGCTGTTACGATTTGGATAAGATTGGAGTGAGAGCTTTTGGTGTTTCGCCGAGCAGTGAGGTGCTTTTCACAGCGGTGGAAACGACGTTTTCAAAGCCTTGGGGGCATTTTCCTCAATAACCACTGAACCGATTCCGACGATTTTTTTCCCCGTATTGATTAGGACTGCCATTGGAGACCGAACTAGGTCATTATTCCGGTAGCCAGTATGGAAACGGTGGTTACATCTTATTTCCAAAAGAAGGGTATTTTCTACGGCTCACCAGAACTAGTAAAATCCATGTAAGGTTATGAAAATATATCAATTCGTAGCCATTGAGAACATGAATAAAAAAAAAAAATAATAATAATAATAACAATTAAAATTGATGCATAAGGGGATGAGTAATATACCCCCGAAAAACACTAAATTTGTAGTTAGTGTTGA
The DNA here is from genome assembly GCA_030762985.1 of Adelphocoris suturalis. Taxonomy (NCBI): domain Eukaryota; kingdom Metazoa; phylum Arthropoda; class Insecta; order Hemiptera; family Miridae; genus Adelphocoris; species Adelphocoris suturalis. Next base: position 91,165,096 of record CM061041.1, on the reverse strand, counting down.
ATCCCCTTTAGGGCCGGTTTATCAATTACATTTATCCAATGGATAAGGGGGATTTATCTAAGGTATAGCGTTATCCTCCAGATAACACGATATGGGGTGTTTATCCATCCCTAGTTAAACCTTATCTGGCGTTTTAATTTATCTGGTCCCTGGACGGCTGGATAACTATTATAACTGGAGGTTAATGAGATATCTAGAGCTTTCTAACCTCAAACAAGTTTATTATTTACAAAAATCTTATTTGAATCTCAAGTTTGTCTTTATTTTCGTACCGTCCAATGGATATATTTGGGGATTTGTCTTCAAACAGCAGCAACGGCGAAGATTCTATCATAGCATAATTCGTTGAATGGAAAAGAAGATCGTACCTATATAGTAAGACCCAGTGTAGATCACTAACTAAAATGGGAGTGCGTATTTTATTGAGGTTTCGGTTGGACAAAGATACCGTTCTTTACTTTATAACACAGATCGAAGATGAAATTAAGTTCACAACTTACTGATCACAATAATTCATTCATAATAATTCAAGTTGCAAGATCGCAACTCATACGTGTATTTCTGTCTCTAGAAATGAAGCAAATTAATAGCAAAAATGTGGTGGTGTCTTTTGTCTTATTATTTGCCGAGCTAATACTGTCGATGATGACACTGTTGTTTTGTGGACGTCAGACAGTTTTTTTAATAGTCGATCCATGAAGAAAATATAGCCCCATGTGTAAAACCCCCCTTATTTTGTCGCCTGCGGACACCAATAAGGATGGTAACGGCGTAATCTGCCAGACAGAATTTATCTGAGGGATAATTTTATCCGCTAGGTATTCCGGCATTGATAAACGACTCACATTCTTTATCTGGAGTATAGTGCTATACTCGGTATAGCTATCCTGCAGTTAATGTAGATAATTGATAAACCAGCCCTTAGACATTGAGTCCTAATCTCCGTTAAGGGAACTCTATTGTTCCAAACTAGTTTTGTGTTGGTGAAAGACGTCAAGATTTGATCCTCAAGATTATTCGTAATGGAGTTTGGCCAAACTCCGTTACACAAGTTGTTGGTGAAAGTCGCCCTAAGGGTGCTGGGCCCATTTAGTTTAAGTCGTATTTTAGCTGTAAAAACTGTACCTAATTTACTTAACGAGTAATGAGAACAACCTTGTCGTCCGAGAGGGGGGTCTCCGTCTTGAGAATTGGAATCGAGCTTAACCCATAGCATAACTACACACGACCGTAATCTCCGTCACTACACCCAAAACTCCAAAACACGATGATCAAAACCAGCACTAGAGAAAACTTGAAGGGGAACAACTATACCTTAAACGAAGCTTTTATTTCTCCATATTTTAAGTAATTTAATAATAATGAAAAAACAAAAAACAAAAATTGCTGACATTCTCAAAACATATCATCATAAAGCTATCTATACATTATTGAAATAGAGAAACTGTCATTGAGCAATGATGGATTTTTATCCATGCAACCGATACTTTGTTGGTAAGATATTCATTTGATAGCGTGTGTTTCGACATTTCAATTTAACTCAGACTTCCACAACTTTGTTTTTGTGTCATTCACTTGATATTTTAAATTTTTTTTATAAGACCACCATACGAATTATTTCGACGGTTTCTATTTCAAGAGAAATATGTAAAATAACTATATAGAAAAAGTACTATTTTTATTATAATAACGCACGTAGTATGATATGTTATGTACTACTTGTATCTCAAGATAAAATTCAGAAGATAAGAAACATCTTACATACCACACTTCCTAATGCAGTTACATGCCATCTCTAGTAAATTGACAACGGCCCACACATGCGTGTAGTGTGAAATTTTAAACATCAATAACTCCATTAAGTTTTCAAGAACTTTTATTATGACCGTATAACGAACAAAATTATATTATTTATTAATATATATCCTTCTTTCTTGTAAAATAATATTTTATTATATTACATAATATAATGTTATAATATGATATGTATCGACACAGTACTTATGTAATCACATATAATTAATCATGTATTATATAATTTTACATATATTACATAGCTCCTTCTGAGAGTCGTTTTCCCCAAAAGGGTTTCATTTAAATTTTATTTTTGTACTCATGAAATAAAAATGGAAAAAAGTCGACACATTGCTGAAGGGACCTCCGTGACGTCAGTTCAAGCGCTACATTAGAAAAATAATAGCTGGTCACGTACCTAAGAAATCGATTCAAACTTCTCATCGAAAATTCTTAAATATTACCGCTTACCTACGCTTTTAATTTACTTAATTTATCAGTTTGTTTGTCATATTTTTTGTTTGTTCATTAGCAAATAACTGTTTGTGAAAAATGATATGTTTACATTGTTTTTAAGCAGTTTTTTTGTCTGTTTTCATTTTTGAAAATGAGCGAAGGATTGGAATTTTACAACCTTTCGAAGGTGCAGGTTAAGATAAAAAGGGTAGGAGGGATGGAAGGAGAAGGAGTGAGAGGGACTGGGTCATTCTGTTGGGAATGTTTCGACTATATACTCTTATTTATATATTTATATATATATCATCTTCATGTTTGTTTGTATATACACTTTTTAATTACAAAAAACTCTCTTTCATTCTCCATTTCAAAATCAAAATATGATGAAGAATTGGAAATCATATGTTTAAAAGACAGGGAGAGTTTGGCTGTCAAATACAATTCAACATTAATGTCCCTTATTTTATCCTGTTGTGCGGCTGGAGGGAGAGCTCGTCGAGTGAAATAGGCCGTAATGTGAGGAGTATACGTACAAGAAAGAGGTGCGAGTCAATAACAGCACAGTCAAGAAAGGTGGCTAAAATTATGCTTGAGAACAGAAAGAAAAAAGAAAAAAAATGCATGACTGAACGTAATTAGTAAAAGTGTTGCTGAAAATACTGATAAAGAGTGAAAAATAGTGGAGAAAATCGTGTAAGAGCATACAAGACAAATACTCGAAGAAGAGGATCAAATGGAAGGTTAAAAAAACATAAATTGAAGAAGCATAGTCACAAGACAACACAAATGCATTTTAAAAAACCAATTTTATTTCAAAAATTTTGAATATTTTCATCTCATCAAAAATAAATCAACATTGTGTTATATTTAATAGTTTTTCCACGTAATATTAGCATAAATATATTTCCACGTGACAACAAACGGAGAGAACAATAAGTGCTGAAGAACGTGCATCAAAAACTACTATGTAGCACAATATAAAATACCATTTATTGTATATGTATTATTATATATAATATATATTATAAGGTATCCAATATATAATTATAATAGACAACATATTGGCAGGAATTAATCAGACTATATCACATTATTCAGTGCACTTTGTCCACAAAAGTTTTATTTAATTTTTTTTTGAATTTTTGTTGTTTTTAAATTTTTTTAAATATTTTAAAATTTTTGAGTTTCTAATTTTATTAGGTTTGTAATAATAAGTTGATAAATAAATAGACGGCACTATCTAAATATAAATTTTCAGATATACATTGTTTGTTTTAATTAGGTGCAAATGCAGGCATGCTCTTCTCGGTGGTAGGCGGGGTTTTGGGGGCCCGGGGTTGGCTCAGGGAGTTGGCCCCTGTAGCAGGGGACTCCGCCCCCGGGCCCCCAGCTGTGAGGCGAGACATGCAGTAATACGAGTTACCATGCGGTGCCAATCAACTTTGTTGGTGACGGGACAGAGAAGAAGGTGATTTTTTTTAAATTGATGAAACGGTGGTGAATGGGGAGGAATGTACGATTAATTCTTGTGTTTAAATACGATATACATATTAAGAAGGACGACTAACAACGAACAACAAACAACAACAACGATGGAAGGACGGGGGCCCCGAGGCTCAAAGGCTTCCTCCCTCCTGGTGACGTACCCCTCGGTCGCTCTCCCTCCAGCAGGGGATTCAGGGGTGTCAGGGAGCAGAGGTGTTATGCGGGGAGAAATCCGGGGCGGGAAATGGAAGAATAGGAAGTAGGGGAAGATTAGAAGAAGAGGAGTTTTAAACGGGAGATGATGGGGGTGGAGGGGAAATGGGAGGGGGATATGCTATGTTACAAAACCGTTGGGAGGGGAGGGAATGAAGGACTATGTACAGACTCGTGACATCGTTAACCCCAATCACGGTGGCTCCCCACTAGCGACCTCTTGCCCACCGTAGAAGAGCGTCCGCCAGGATGTCCAAGTGAGCTTTCGTCTGCAACAAACATCAACAACAACATTAGTTCTCTATAAACGAGTGTTTATAAAAACTTACAATCCAGATACATGAGTTCTACGAAGATTTAGGGCCAGGTGTACATCTAAAGTTCCCCGATTATACAGACTATCAGTTAAACGCTGGTGGTTTATTCTCTTCAAAATGAACGTTGGTAATCGACCAAGAAAAAAAAGTTTGAGCCCCCTTCAAAATTTGTTGGTTTACGTTTCAAGATACGCAAATTCCAAAAATGGAATTGAAAGGAAAAAAAAAAACTTTCGTCCACCTGCACCGTTTTCCTTCCGTCATTTGCTGTCTGATGAAATTTGGCACAGCCCCGGCCAATGTATGATTTTTCAGCCATATTTCATAAGCGTTGGTCCAGCAGTTTTGGAGAACGCTCTGTGGCGTATGGTGGACGGTCAGTTTTATTGAGGGGGGTTAAATTCGATTTCGATTACTAAGGTTCATTATAGAAAATAATAAATCGAATTTGAATGATGTGGCCTCATTGCTGGCAGTGTCAAAATGCAAGGAAACAGAAGAATCTAATATCTCTTTGCAAAAAAATGGAAGTCGTGTTGAGGAGTCCTTAGGCAATCATGACTTGTGGTCTCCCCCAGACCAGCTGGGAAAATTCTCCTGAGATGTGACTGTACACACAGACAACGTCCCGTTTTAACTTACGGGTCGAGGAATGCGTTCTAGCTCACATTACCAACTAAGCAGGTTGGTACCCGATTTTATGGAAATCCACAAAACCCCAAATGCGAAAGGAGATCCACCCCTGCGAATCGACTCCCACGGACCTCTACCCCACATCTGCAGAATTGACTGCACGTTAGGGATAGTGAAACCACGAATGCCCCCGCGAATCCAATCTCAACTGGGGGACAGGCAGGTGGTGCTTCAACAAAGTCTATGCACGGCTCCCCTACCCGAGGTACCATTTACTGGAGACGGCACCATACAACCCCTCTCTATTAAGGCCAGGATGGTCGCTAGCCCGACACAGAGTCAAGATGTCTCTGCGCCTACCACTTTGTCCTCACCCGAGGAGTCCCACAGCTCAATCAGCATGAGTGCTTAAGAACGAGAGACGGTACACAATAAAAAACAACAATGCAAGGGAACAGTAACAAGCAACCGAACACCAAATTCCTGGTTGGTCAAAGTCATGAATAAAAAAATTTAGTGGGGCAAATGCACATTTATGTGTCACCATCTAAATTTGATGAGCAGTTTCACCTTATAAAGGGGGTTACATGTATTACTATTACAATGTAAAGGAATTCTGTGAATTATGCTACCAATCAGCCTAGGTAGGAACTAAATTACTCGAAACGAAGTTGTAGAAACCCTTTTCAATAAAAAACGGAAGTTAAAGGAGAAAGTTGTCTAATTCCACGAAAATAAAGAGTTACAATGTTTGGTCGATTTCGACGCTTAGGTCATCATCAGTAACAAACAATAACGGAAAATAGAAAGGACACAGTTTATTAGTCACCGGCGAGGGGAGATTGAATCCCATTGGTCGAGAGAAAGGAAAGTGCATGAGGTACAACCAATTACTTAATTGGCTGTAATACACTTGTACACAAAGTGGCGGGTATTAAAGTTTATCGGATGAAGTGACGGGAAGGGAAAGGAATTTTCAATCTTTTTATCATTTGAACACCGTTCGTTATAGCAGATCCACCGGTTGTTATGAACACCGGCTATAACGAACGAAACCCGTCAGTCTCTTGAAGTTCGTAATTGGCGATTTCTACTGTCTTCTTTAAGGCTCAGACTTACAGTGTGAATATCATCACAGGTTGCTAAAAGGTACAAAAACAATGAAGCAACTAGAACTAGTCTACTAAAGAATTTAAAAAATAAGACGACATCCGGCAGCCGCAATTAAACCTTTCAATAAAAAAAGTTAATAATGCAATGGAACAAAACATGTATCAGAACAACACAGCTTTGAATTATTAGTATACCTAATTCTGGCTGCCGAATATTCATTTCTTCTTCTTCTTTTCAATAAATTCTTCAATAGACTCGTTTTAGTTGCTTCATTATGTTGTACCTGCTCGATCGGTTAGTCGCTGAGTAGTGCGATATTCACACTGATCGCCCTCTGAGCCCTGAAGAAGACAATAAATTTATCGAAAACTTGGCGAAAGAGGAGGAATCATTCGTTTGGTCCCATTCCTGATAATTCTACGACAGATCGGTGAGTTGGCTTCGATATTCATATCGGCTACGCGTTTCATAATAAGCACTGGAAATTATTACACAAGGTTTTCATTCTTTCTACATTGGATAGTCCTTGTACGCAGAAGACCTATCAATAATTATTAAACAGAGCCTATTGGACATTAGGTATCGCAATATATCTGCGTAGGTAGCTTTTAGCCTCACAGTGCTAAAAGGTAGCGGAAATTATTTAAGGTGACAGACTCATTGGTAAAGCTGGGCTTAGCATAAAAATGGCTAAATATGTGTTTAGCTGTTTATTATCACAATTCAACAGAGAATATAATTTAAATAAATTTCTCCTCTATTTTTATTACTTTATTGCGTTTTCCCCCAACCCTTAAGAAAAAAAATCAAAATGTTTCCTGAAATTCTTCTAAAATTAAATTTGGTTTAAACAATTCATTTAAAATTTCAAATGAGTGAATTTTAAAATTAAATTTTAAAAACTCTTTCTCAACTTCCAAAAAAATTATCTAGTGCTCTTGGTAAAATTTGCTAAAAGTGCCCCCAAAATCACCAAATTTCCACTTAATGTGTTTCAGCATATCCGAAAACAAAATCTAGTTTTTGTTGAATGGCATGATACTGAACGATTCAGGCCAAAGCGCGTTTTTGCCGTTGCGCATCAGTAGAAAAAGTGAAAAATAATGAGAAAGAGCAAACTTTCTAACGATCTTTCGTTGTAGTCATATTGTGGGGTCCTAACTGAACACACAGAAAAAAAGCTCCATGTAGTCATGTGAATACCGTGATTTTTTTTTTTTTTTTTTTTTCTTTCGATTTTCTGATTTTATCAGCTTTTTTGATCCGAAGAATCGATGAAGGTCAATTTAACGAAGAGAATATTTTTAATGTCTTCGGATACATAGCCTGAATACAAATCAACAGTGTTTTAAGGCTTAATTATTATTTTGGGCCTGCTATGGTGAAAAAAAGTGCTGGTGAAAATGCCGATCTCCAACTTTTCGACCCCCTGCACTCTTCCAGACAGCTCGAAACGACAAAACCAGTATTGCTCGTTGTTCATATATATATATATATATATATATATATATATATATATATATATATATATATATATATATATATGTAAAGAATCTAAAAAAGAAGCTAAAGAATCAACATTAAACCGATCGGCCAGATGCGCTAATAATTTTTCGAATTTCCACCACCTTTTAGCGGTATCGGCCCACTGTGCGCCAATCAAAATAAATCGGGAAAATTCGTACCAAACTTCCTCTCACCTACCATCCCCCCCTCCGTTCTACCACTGCGCTTCGCCACTCCTCTCCACCTCGCATTGGAAAGTGTTTTATTTAATCACATTAATTTTCAGTTGGTATGGGTATATATGTAAATGTCGTTCTACTTAGATCAGGGGACTAGTATGTGTAAATGTCTTATTTAACTACATCAATATTCCCTCAGAAGGTGCCTAGGTATATCTGCAAAGGTATTTTGATCACAAAGTCAGCCTTTCGCCCGGCCACCACGAAATTTTATTTTGCGCATTGTTTTCAAAGGTGCGTTACGCTAAGGGGCCCGTAAAGTTAATTTCTTTCTAAACCTTTGGGACATCTTGAATGCAATAACTAAGTATGGTGAGGCCTTAATCAGCCTCTCTCGCTAATTTCTGTCCTTATCGACCCAAGGAGATGAAATTTGAAATGGAGCGGTTGAGGAACAAGTAGAATACAATAACAGGTATGGTTGTGGGCTGATCACAGATGAGGCCAATCGGAGGCTAATTTCTTCTCTGATCGGCCTATGGTAGCGCCTTTGGAACACCTTGATCGATTTCTTTTCTAATTGAAATACTGAAATGCATTTGTTAATTGTGACTAAGGATTTTCGGTTCTTCAAACAAACGTAGTTTTAAAGTAGTCTTCTCCACCCTTCTATGTAGTGGGTAGATGAATTAGTCATCAATCGTTTTGTTTCTTAAAATTTACTGAAAAGCGTAAAATTGTGGGGTTTTGGCGCTGGTAAAGGGGCGTGAAGCTCCAAGTTTTTGATTATAGGTTAAACGGGGTTTAATAATGGTTAACCATTTATCTACTTATAAGGGCTGTCTAATATAGAAATAATAAACCTTTGTGCAATAGTTTGTAGCGTTTTAAAACTGAGTATTCAAATAATGATTGGCAAATAATTATCAATGAAGACTTAAAGAAAGTTCGACAAACAGCCAAGTTACGGTTTCAACAATGAAAATATTGTTACCGCAAGTCATTTTGTGTTTTTCCATTAAATTAATAGCCATTTATTGATTTCCAATTTATTCATCACCAATCCTTATATTCTTCGTTTCTTGTAAAATGGTCTGATTACTTTGAACAGCCTTATGAGGCTTCACATCTGGATCATTACACACCCTAGTCATTACGGTACATGATGCAGTAAACACTCCAGGCATTATTTGCGTATGTTGTAATTTAACAGTCATTATAACTCTAGGTGAAAACCTTATTATGGCAAGCATCATTTCCCATCTTCAGAAAACCTTCCCCTGCCCCTTCTAATCCCTGCACTTGCTATTTTGAAATGAATACTCTTCCGTACTATTAAACAGCGAGAACCCGACGCTGGAAACTAAAATAATAACCCTCAAGGGCTTTCAGTTGTTGCAAACTTGCTTGAAGACCCGGCAAAACGGGGTATTCTAGTTGAGAACAAGTTTTGATTGGGTCACGTTGTCTCTCTGGAGTGCGTAATTAATGGCGCTGGAAACTGCAGTTTTCAAAATCGCACCCCCGCGCCCGATGCTCGACAACCGAGGGGATTAAGTTTGAAAATGTTGGCCGGCTCAGCGGGTGGAGGTGGCCTGAGTTAATGAATGGTGAATGCTCAGAGAGGATAAACTCATGAAGTAGACACCTGTTTGCGCTAACACCGCGATGGTTTATACAGGAGCGAGCTTCATATCATGACCGTGGAAATAATTTTCTGGCTTGTTACATTACGTAACATTTTTCTTTTTTATTCGCTGCAGTTTATCAGAGATCTACCGAAATCTCTACCTCAAGATTTTGGGTGTCTCCGAAACAGGTGTCACACAAAGATGGGATCGATTCTAAAACTAATTTGTAACACAAAGTTCCTCCAAGAACATTTTTGAAAGCCGCTTGTTTCTGGTAGTAAGAAATTTTACTTTGAGAATTTGGCTTCTAAGTCTACCTATTGGTAGCGGAAGCATTATTTTCACTTTCAGGAGAAGAAAAATTATGGTCATCAACATTGCCACCACTCGCATTTTACGTTTTAGACCATTCTGAATAACTTTGGTTCCATGTGTACGGGAGTCCTGTGTCCGCAAATCTTTGTAACAAGCTTATTTTCCACAGTTTTCATCCGATTTGGATGAAATTTTCAGGGGATGGGCGGGTTAGGGGGCTGAAGGTCTCATATCAGTTTCATCATTCCCAACTCAATACTTCACTCTGCGCATGCGTAGACGTAAATTCTACCAAGCATCATTTTCTCACGCTCTAGTCGTCTGATCTCGCACAAATTAGGATGATAGTTGGGGGATGACGATTTTAACATACCATATAAATTTCAACATGATTGTATCATTAATAGCTACTGCATGCGCCAATGTGAAACACTTGTGACGACCTTAATTGCCACAGTTTTCATCCGATTTTGATGAAATTATCTGTGAATGCGCGGTTTAGGTTGTAGATGGTCCCGTACCTATTTCATTGTTCTCAACATATCAGTTCATTCTGCACTTGCGCAAATGTAAATTACATTGCGTATCATTTTTTTTCGTTTCTTAATTGACCAAATATGACGTTTCTCGCTACTTATTGATTTACTCTTTTCCGCTTTGGAATTTTTCAAAATCACTTTAAAATTTTCAATGATCTACACATTCATGATAGGTAAAACATGAGGAAGCTATGTGCCACACCCAACTTGGCAGACGTTTTTTCGTGTTTTCAACTGTTATCACTAAAATGACATAACTACCTCGAATAAAGAAATGTTGCAATTATTGTTTGATTCATCCTTACCCATTTCATTCACTCATCTACTTATAGGTTGTAACTTTTCATTTTATGAGAATAAATAGTTGAACAAAAGTGACCTTTTTTTTATATTTAATGCCTGTACTCTTTTTTGTAAAGAGATAGACATTTTTTGAATAAACACATTACTCTCTAGCCTAAATCTCGCACCAAACTTGTAGATTTGGCGGTTCACAAAGGTATTATAACATATTTTGTAGAACATGAGTATTAAATACAGCCTGTGAATTGAATATAGAACTAAGGATCACGTTTGATCTATAATAATCTTACTTAAAGATTCAGGAATTTGATTTAGTTTACTTTGGAATAAAATTTTGTTTTGTGAAATTAGATCTAAAGGTGTAATCCCAATTTCACCAGCTTTTGGGTCAAAACCCCGTCTGGCTCTCTTTTCAGTAGCAGGCAAAGATTTCTTAAAGCCAGAGAGTTTTACCCCAAGCAAACTATATTTGACTTTTCAGAGCTTTATTAAGTCAAATTTTCAATTATTATTATTTTAAATTTCAAGTTTCGTCTTCTTTTATTAACCAGGTAGATGATTTGTTCCTTTCTAAAATGTTTGAACTATTCAGTAAAAAATACGTATTTTGTGAATAGGGTAGAATATCATGCATATATGCATGTACATAGACGGAATTTAGCAGGGTCGTGATCGAAGAGGTGATTAGGCTAATTATTTGAATTTCACCTGGTTCAAATGGTTCTTCTTGAATAGGTTGGGCAAGACTATGGTGTCAAAATAACACATAGGTAAAATTTTGAACAAATATGATCGCAATATGGGTCTAGCTCCGCCCGAGCTAATAACGCAGGATTCTGCATATTTCAACACGCGAACACATGAAGACAGAACCTTGAAGCGCTATGGGATCAAACTTGAATTCTATCACAACGAACGGAATCCATGAATGGTATACACTCAACAGGTGAGATTAAACAAAACTCCATTCTGAACCAAACAGGTGGTGCTCTGCAGGTAGAACAGGTTACTCCCCCTTCTTCCGCAATAACTCACCTCAGACCTCTAAGCCCTTATTTTAGAACTTCCATTGATTGAGCAATAGGAGCTTCTTCTAAAGATAACAGTTTTCCCATTGATTATGTCTTCATTACTGCAACAGGCTGTAGATCAGCTTTTGATTTAGATGTGTTGGTAGAACACTCCTAAGGGGATTTTGGAATATGTTTGACCACTAATGAATGAATATCAAATAGATGGTAGTTAGAAGATTTCAAAGCTGATTACATTAAAAAAACGTTTATGAGATTGTTTAGATCATTCCAAAAGAAAAGTGGTTAATACTGTGGACTCATAGGTGCACAGCGTTATTTACGCTTAAAAATAACTGTTCATTTTTGCATGTGCAGCGGCTACTATTTATGTGAATGAAATAATTCTTGCGACTTAATTTGGTAATGTGAGTTAATAAATTTGGTAATGCGAGTTAATTTGGTAGTGAATTAAGGGCCTTGGATTTGTGACAAAGGTTTTGTCTTTGCGCATGTGCAGACATAAACGTAGAATTTGACGACATTTCTTTAGCGCACTGAAGGTTGCAGGATTTAGTACGCACAATCCATGGAAAGTTTATAGTAATACGAAAAAAATTGAGAAAGTCTCTGTCCCGCATGATTATGTGGACCGGAGGAAAAAGTCTATTGTAATAAAAACAACATTCTACTATCATATTGTACAATACACGACACTGTGGTAAGACTTAACTAAAACACGACTACTCCGTTAGTAGTAATTTTTCATCGTAAACATTAACAATTAAATGTATAACACTGTTTAGAAGTATAAACCAATGAATTAACTAAGTATTTGTCTTGGTATTCAGTCGTAATCAAGGGATATACGGCATTAATATAATGTTATTATACAGTCCATTCATTTGCGAAATACCCTATGGGTTTGGAATGACCAGAGGTGAAGTTGGGATCTTTGGCGCATGCTCATGCCCTTTCTCAGCAGTCAGAGTTATGTCCGTCGTGAATTGTACATACGTTGTACCATAATAGAGTGTATTTTTTCCAAGTCTTCTGTGATAATGTTATAGAACCACCCTGACAAACAATATAGGTATTAAAGAATAAATGTGCGTGTAATAATTTGCACCGCATTCATGTTGTTACTTGACTGTAAGAGGCGAGGCGTTACCTTGCAGTCTACATGACCTTACCCATGGAGAGTGACCTCCATTTCTCTAAACCGTTTAAACCTTCGCGGAGAACTAGCTCGAATTACCATGGCTCTACTAAAGAGTAAAACTGCGTCTCCTTCACTGCGCCTCTCCGCTTATGAACTCGAGCTGGGTGGCAGCATGTTCCGCTGCTGACCTTGATGTCATCAGGCAGCAGTTGGTATGGTGCAACCAAGCAAGTAACACGAACAGTTCCAAAACCCAGCTTGCCTACTGAGTTCGTTATTGCGCTACAAAATTAGCGAGTGGTAACGAACTCCGACATTGCTGCGCAAGCAGAGAGTTTGGGGGTTTGTGACTAACAGAACTTACATCCCATCTGAGAGCCCCCTTAGCTACCTTATTGAGGTGTTCTAGAGGTTTTCTTGGGAAAATATGATTTGATACCTTTTTTTTTTGCCTGTCAGGGTTCATCACAGTGTGGTTGTGAAACGGAATGCAGATCAAGTGGCCATCAAGCCATCAAGTGGCTGGGATGTGGAAAGAAAGGGGCTACATCGTATTATTGAGTGAGCAAGGCAAGAAGCCAGATGTCGTTTTCATCTATATATCGTGGTAGTGTGAGTATGGAGCAGATCTGGCAGGCTAAGATAACCAAGGGTGGTGACAAATATTATCAAGGCCATGGCTGCAACTGTCGCCTGGTGTGAAAAAAAAAACCACGGCTCTCCGTGGTCTGCAGTAGCTTACCAGGAGCCATTGTCCAACTTCATACAAACTTACTCCAGCTTGGTTAGTCCTCGTTACTTCTATTCACGATGTTTGCGATCTATCTATGATGATATCCTGATGTTTGACCCCAGGAATGAAAAACAAGGCGTATTTCAGCAGTCCAAAGTTTACATATATAATAATCAGCACTAAATGTTTCTTAGCACGTACTTTCTGCCTCTGGCAATTTAAATTGAGAACATTCTAAATAAGAATTTATCTCTATTATATTATTTTGAAGAACAGTTGTAGTTGAATTTGATTGACGACAGAAAATTTCAACGTTAATGAACCCCTACTTTCTGCCTCTGGAGGCAGAAAGCGTGTTGGAGAAAGATATGGCTTGCAAGACTTTACAGAAAACAATTCTTAGTTTCTAATAAGCAATATGCCGATTAATCTATATTATATTATTTTGACAGCCAAACAGTTCATTTCAACAAATCTGATTTATTACTGATGATTTGGTAAATTACACCCGTTATATTCTTACTTTGAACCTACGAAGCCGACTGACGACAGAAAATTGTCGAGGTTCAACTCATATGAAGGTTAATGAACTTTTGTCTCTTCTAGCTCTTCGGCATTGATGTTAGAGGCGGGAAGTACGGTTGCCAAGATCAAAAGAGAGGCTGTCAATAATGATGAAGCAATTACCACGAGAGTGTAAAGCAGTGGAGAAAGATATGGCAGTTTTATTCGCCCAGAGGAACTTTTATTGCACGCCTTTTCATTCTTGAGTGGCCTTTGATCTCTTCAAAGCCATACAGATATAAACATAGCATCTTTTTCTAAATCTTACTTGGTATCAATTTTATTTCGTTTCTTTTTCTGTTCAAGCTTCCGGAAAAGGTGTATGACCTAACAATTTAAAGGTTTTCTCTGTGTTTTATCGTTGTTAATAGTGGCCGAGAGCAAGTGATGAGTTATAAATACATAAGTACACGTATCTTGGAGTTAGGAATATTCATGGAGTTAAAATTAGTCCTGCGATAATTCTTACAACTTTGATTTTACTTCCGTTCATGGACATTGTACACCTTCCACATCTAATTTGGGAATTACCATTCAGATTTATTTGTGCGACAGATAACCCACATCACGTCATTCATCTGACAACCGCTTGCCGAACAGCTGACGTAAGAAACTTGATGGCTTGATGAATTGTATAACGAACATGGTAGAGATAGAATCGAAACTGATCTACTTTCTACAGCTGATCTACAGCTAATCTACTGCTGATCTACCTTCCCCCAAACATCCACTAGGGTGTACTGGCGTCGTTTCATCACTCATTCCCACGCCAAAAACCCGACCGGTATTAGGTATGTTGGGTGTCACACATTAGGGCGGGAGCTGAGTGTTGCCTCGAGACGTTATGGCAAACCGTGTTCAGCAAAAGATACAGGATACATTGTTATCCCTTTTGTAAGCTAAAAAAATCGTCAAAACCAAATTTTCCATTAAAATTTTTGATTTCATACAACACCGGCATAAAGCCCAATCTAGAAACGGATACCCACCACTTAAACTAGTGTTGAAAAAAATAATGAAATTCCAAATTTACCGTCAGCTGGTTGCGAACTCTAAATCTAACTATTTTAGTAAATCCATGGTCAGACCTTTTTCAGGTTTTTGTGGATGATGTTGCAAAATGTCAATTTGTTTTTCCGAATGGTGCCACTAAAATCAGGATATCACTCCGACGTCTTGACAAATTTTGGCTAACGAAATATTTTCTTCAAATTATTTAGCGAATTATTGTTCAGCGAAGAATGATGTGCTCGATTATCTCTCTTGCAAGTACTACTTACCACCCATTTTCCAATTCGCTTCACTCACCGCGCAATCAACGACTTAATACAACTTGAAAGTACTTGAAGCCAAATACTTGAGTCAACTTTTTAGTTACCCACTGGCTATTAGTGGGTATTACATGGCCGCAGGCCACGGCCCCTTCTACCAATCAGGTCAATACGACCGACCCTTCAATAATACGATATATCATTACACAAATGCCAAAGTACTTAATAGATTCTTCAAAACTAAGAAAAGTTTGCGAATCGAGAGAGAGAGAGAGAGAGAGAGAGAGAGAGAGAGAGAGAGAGAGAGAGAGAGAGAGAGAGAGAGAGAGAGAGAGAGAGAGAGAGAGAGAGAGAGAGAGAGAGAGAGAGAGAGAGAGAGAGAGAGAGAGAGAGAGAGAGAGAGAGAGAGAGAGAGAGAGAGATACTATAAGATCCTGTCTGGTTGCAATATTTTTCTTTCTTAGTTCGCATTAACTAACACTTGTCCCCATTTGAATGTAGATCTGCAAGAAAAATATAATGTATTTAAAAGTTTTATACCACGTAAAAGCATCTCAGTATTAGTTGCTGCTTCAGCAGACCCATCAGGAGATAGAGGCCTTCACGAATTTCCCGATCTGCTGAGTGCAAAGGTCAGTTGGAGACAAATTCTTTCATTTTCTTTGTCTTTTTTTTTTTTTTTTTTTTTTTTTCAGAAAAATCCTATATCTATTTAATTGATGAAAAAAAATTCGATGGAATATTTGAAGATGTGAAAGGTGCTGAAGAAGACTTATCTCTTTTTTTCTGCTCTCTATTCCACTGACTTGGAAAATATGCCCTCTAATTCACGAATGGAGGTGATTGTAATGCAGTGTGGTTCAACCCTAAAACGCAAGTTTCTTGAAATAGCCACACCCGAATTCTATACATTTTAGCCTCATCAACGGTTGTCGAGAAGTTGGCATTTTGCTGCTGAAATTATTTCTATGTTTAGAAGAACCTATCTATGCAAAAAAATTCTTCCACATTATGAAACGAAAAAGTCTCGAGAAAGGTTCAGGCTTACAGTCTAGCATCCGAGAATCGAGCTTGATAGCCTAAACAAACAATATTGTTCCCAACTTGGAAAATTTGGTGAAAAGAAAAAGATGCCCACTGTCAGGAGAAAATATTAGAGCAGCTCCTAGTTTTCTCTTGTATTTTCCTATTCGAAACTTCTTGTAATTATAATATAGAAACTCGATGTATTTCTACGTAGTGATTGTCTTGCGGCCCATACAACCTTCAAGAAGTACCCATTTGGCCCTTGTGGAACATAGGATTTGAGATCCTGCTTTAATTAGTTGGGAATGTACTCACGCATGCGTGCATAATGTGATTTGATAACGGCATCATATGGGCTCACTCGAATTTGCCCCAATGAACCTGGTCTGTTGACTCACTATTGACATTCACAGGCTGGCAAACTGTTCCCTTTTCGTTTCGAAATTCGGGAACATTTACGGTAATGCCCAGGTATAATAAACGCGAAAGAAACGAGGTGAGTCTTAGAGAAAAAAGGAAGGAAGGAAGGAAGGGACGAGTGTTGTTGACCTCGTGATCAACCGGAAAACTTTTTATAGATCCGAGCCCGTTTAGTTGACGTCAAACAGCCGCGCAACAAAGTCGAGATAATCGGAGAGGGAAGGAAAATGGAAAAATACCAGCCACCTTCTTGTACACCCTCCAGGGCTCTAGGGCCGTTTCCATTGCCCGGACCATCACGCTACCTCCATTAGTAGAATTGGTTTTAAAAACCACGGAATCCACGCACGCTTTTCTACGGCAACCAGGCATGGTTTTTATTGTTTTTGGAAGCCTGGAGTTCTGTTTAATAAAATCATCGAGATTTTTAGAGAAATGAGTAAATAAGAAGTCCTGATTTAATTTCTGATGTCAGATTAAAGTAAATCAAAGCATAACAAAATCACAAAGCGCAGAAAAGTGAATGGTAGATTTTCAGAGTAATTCTTACTAATGCATGAATATGGCATATTTACAACTGATGAACAAAAATTAATGAATCTGTTCAACAAATCTTGCTTACTTCTCTCTTCTGAAGTTGATGTTACCTTTGGATACTAATCAGACTAGAACATGAATTGTTCTCAATGAGTTTTACGCACTACATTATTGTACCTATCTACTACGGTACTATGGTACTAGTATTCTTTGCGCATAAACGTAAAATTGACTCAACACTCCTCTTCTTTCATCGCTTCTCAAACACTTCTAAACTTTTTCTCTACTTCTTCTCTTCCAGAATTCTCCACCCATTGTTTCTAAATTAATGGGAGTATTGCAGTTAAAATCATGCTTCACGCAGGCATTTCAGTATTGTTTATAGCCCATTATATTACGTCGTGTTCTGCACACGCTAAAACCTGTTACCCCTCACTGGCCGATTTTTATCACCCAGTTTTCAGATTCCACTCGAGTACTCTGCAGTCAAAATTGGTTTCCAGGGCTTCTCTCACCATTCCATTCCAAAAAATCCGATCTGCAGAAACACTAACAGTAAATTATGAATAGCTGAGGAGATGAAGGACAATATCCACATTGCAAAAGATTCACCATAAATTCGTAATGAGTATTGTGAAGGTATTGACTTACAGGTTGATTGCATTAAATTTTAGTTGAACTAAAATGAACTATGATATTGATGCTACATGAAAACAAAGTTATTTTTAAATCGAAATCGTGATACAGAAGAGACGTAATATGATGTTGGTAACATGATTTTAAAACTTCTTTGGTTATGAATCTATTCCGACTACAATGTTTGTCAGGTAGTGTCCCAAGTTGAAGGATACAGTAATGAATTCGATGATGATGACGAAAACTATCCTTACGCTTTTAGCTCTTTATTTGGAAAAAATCCAACCATTATTTTTCAGAGTAAATGTATAAAAATATTATCAGCTATATTATATTAAATAGTATAGCTATCCTCATCCTATTCACCGTTTACATTATCCACTTATCAAAGCCTAGTTTTTGTAGGTACTTCTACCTGCTAATTGGCAAACTTCGTCTTATAATGGCGACATTCTGTATGCTCCAACGCTCTTCAAAATGTTAGGGCGCTCCGTCCTTTAACTTCCCTAAAGCTGTTAGGACAGTAAAGTTCTAACTTACGAGAAAGTTTGATGCGATACAACGGCAATTTCTTCAGTTTTTGTGCACAATGTTATCACATATTTCAACCTCAGTGCATAGAACAGGTAACTAACTTATTTCTTAATTAAGGTGGAAAAGTTTTTTTTCTCTAACTTGCGAAAGTATGACAAGTTGACTGGAAATTAACGAAATGGTACGAAGTTCCATGAACATATAAACTTCAGTTTTGAAAAATCAAGTACTTTCAATTAAAAACTCGGCTCTGCGCGCCTCGTAAAGAGCTCCGCCCCTTCACTCCGCGGGGAGGACCCCAGACCCTCTTTTGCTTTCACTTTGAGTTTAAGCTAAGCATTGGGGGAACGTGGAACACGCTCCAATTAAATTGTTAGCTTCAATGGTTGAATAGCAAAGAAATCGTGGCATTTTTTGTGACAAATTCATTTATACCTCTAACATTTAAAATGAGGAAAAATGGTACTAACGGCCATCGGATAGATTTTTTTCCAGTATTTTAGTTAGCACAAAGATCATACAGTGTCAACTCCCTTCTAGTGACATTGTAAAATTTGAATGTGTCCATTGAGGTTAGTACTCAGGAAAAACTATTTACGAATCTACTCGAGTTGGGTAAAAATGCAACTTCGGCACATTATGTATCTCAAATGGCGTCGGAAAGGTTACCTACTAAACTTACCATTTTGGACGATTAAAAATACAAGAAGCAGGAAAGGGTAGAAGGGAAGATAAGGGTGGAAATTGAGTTGGGACCCAAGGAGAGTACTGAAGGTTTAAATTGGTCATATTCCAGAAGAATGTGCTGAAGAATACTAAAAATGGCAACAACAAAAAAGTTACAGCCATGCAGTATGATCGCATGAGCGAATTTTCGTATAATTTTGTTATAAGACAAAACAGATTGTTTTAGAATACATTGTTTTGAATTTCGTTGTACTGTTTTGAAATTCGAGAATTTGAGTGCGTAGAAATAGTTAACTACTAAGGCTGCAAAACTCGTTCTAAATAATAGTCTTCAATTCAAAGAAGATTCGGAAATTTCAACTCTTTTTGGGAGTTTTTATAGTTTTTTCAGCAAATATTTATGACATTTGAGTACGATTTTCTGCATAATTTTGTGCGTAAATATTACAATGTTCTAGCTCGCTGTTGATAAACTTTTTCTTGGCTAAAATTCTGCTAAAACATATAAATTTGACACTTTTTAGCCATTTTAGCCATTTTTAGTGATTTGTTGATTAAATTTTTTGAAATTTGACCAATTTATTGTGCTCAAAAAATGTTTGCCATCGAACTCATCCTTTGGTATGAAGAAGCGTTAAACTCTAGAATTCGTTTTAGAATGTCTCAAAACGAAATTTTTGCAATAGGTTCATTTTTTACGAAAATTCGCTAAAACGTTAAGAATTAATACATTTAATTTTTAAGCGGAATATTGCTCAAATAAAGTTTATTCACTATTAGCTAGAACGATCATTCATTTACGCACAAAATTAGGTTGAAAGGCGTACTTAAATTTCATTATTATGTGCTGAATAGGTCTCATCTCCTTTCAGTCCCAAGAAAGTAGAAGCAGCACTACGTGAACTTATCTATAGAAACGTATGTGAGAATGGCCGAAATTGAATTATGAAATATAAATTATACATATGCAATTAAATATGTGATTATGTTTGAGTAAATATAAATTATTACCGTTTTGTAGAACATGCAGGCCTGGCGGTCCTCGTCTTCGCCGTTGGGACAGTCCATGAAACCGTCGCAAAGGACATGATCGTCTATACAACGATATCTCCGCATTCTGTCTGGCGTCGGGCAGGCGAACCTGTCCATCACTTCATCATCTGTCGGCGGACATTCTGCAAAAGAAAACAAAATGTTAGATTTATATTCTGACTTGTGACACATTTGCAGTTTACAGAAGAAACTTTTGAAACCCTAAGCCCCCTTCCTAAAGCGAATCCCTTTGCCTTCTGTTAATACATTGAATTGAACTCTAGCCAAAAGAAATTTATCAAATGAGAGTTAGTAATGACGACATCAACTCATTCATGTGGCAACTAAGGGAATAAAACAGTTTAATGGGAAAATTAGATAGCTTATTTTTGCGTGTGCATCACGCTTCCACTCATATTTCCGCTGACTTATCGTCATTTTTACGATGTATACTGAAACATGTACTGTTCGCCTTGCTACGTATTAAGCAAATCTATGGAATGTAAATTTTATATAATTTGATATTAACTGTTCAAGTTGTGCGTGTTACAGAGATTTTAAGAGGACGCATGCGCAGGGGGTACTATTCATCCATTGGCAATGAAACTTGGTGAAAATTTCATCGAAATTCGGTGCGAACCGTATAATTTGTGTGTGTTGTAAGGGTTTAACGTTTGTTGTCATTATTTTGAAGGCAAACTTCGTTGAGACTACTTAGATTCCAACCGCTTAATCCTGGAAATTTTCTTTGACATATAATGTAAACTGTAGATGTTATATTGAAGGATTTCAGGTTTGCATGCGTAAAGGCTATTCATCGTGCAGTGGTGATGAAACTCACAACTAGATGAAACACGTACCATTCCTGAAAAATCGGACACCAACCTCTTAAAATTTTGCCCGTTACAAAGGGGTTGTTTGGAAAAATATAAAATTTTCACCTTTCAAAAGCGATCACAATCCTTCTGTTGTTTATAGGTAGACTCTGAAGTAAAAGTTGATTTCGTTCAATTGAAATCAAATTGATTGCACTCACAATACTTTTACTGTGGTTTTGGAAGTTGGCTTTGGTGTAGTATGGAAAAGGACCTGTTGAAACAAAATTGTTTTCAGCCATGAAGACCCGTCGTTCCTTAAGATTGTAATCCATTCGAGAGCAACGGTAGATTTATTTAATAAACCTGATCCATATTCACATAGCTCACGATCCAGACTCGATTAGATATACAACGATATAAAACGAGAAATATGCAGATTTCATATCTGGAAATGGACAAATATTATGATAAATTCGGTAGAGACACAAACCCTGTGGCATTGTGACCGCATGCACCCACTGTAGAGTCAAAATTAATTCCATTTAGTTCGCCGCTCATTGAAATTTCCAACGGTTTAAATATCTCTCTGTCGAACATCGCTACATGACCGGAGGGCGCACGAGATAATCCCAGAACTGGTTATTTGAACGCATTAGCGTTGAGGTGGAATGCCCCACATTTCCAACGTTTCACTGGAAGAGTGCAATCTTGCAACATGTCCACATGAGCAAATTTTCGTGTATTTTATCTTTTAAAATATTTTATTACAATTATTCAAACAATTTGAGGATTATTTAAGCATACAAATATATTACAATGAAATTGTAATATATATGTTAGAAATAAAAGCTTTTTATAGATCCTGTTCAAAAAATTTTAATAATTTTAGCCATGTTTGTTCATTCCCTGATCATTCCCAACGTTTTTTCCTTGTTCCATAATTGCACAGAGTTCTTTATAATAGACTATGTACATAATATTATAAATACTTATATATTTAATCATACTAGTAATACCTACATCTGTGTAAACTAATTTCTGACCAAAGCCATGACAACTACCCTCTAGTAATGAACGGCTAGGTTCTGACATAAAATAAAGCAAGGTTCTCGGGACAGGGAAATCCATCCAAGAAGGGTTGTATCTGGTTCTTGGCTTTGGGTATTTGGAAAATTTCGTCACCGGAAATGCGGACCCTTTTTAATATTTATCTGACCTTCAAGTAGGTCTGGCCACACAGCTTTAGCAATCTAAAGCTACACTGTACTGAAAACAGTCTTTGAAATATGACGGTGAACCTCTCTTACCTCATTTGGTAATAGGTCAGTCAGATTGGTGCTACATCTGGGTTCCCCCAAAAGTTCCCCCAATTACCCTCTCAAATTACTTATCAGCAAGCTCCAGACAGGCTTGCTTCAACCTGACGATAGAAAATTTTGTTGTCAGCATTTTACAACAGCGATATAATCCATCGAGCCTCTGGTTGATCATTGTATTCTTTGTTCTTCTAGGTTTCAAAGCTGACGTTTGAAAAACCCATGAACGAGACAAGTATCCATATTTATACGCACCTCCTTTCTTGGTTAAGACGCATTCACTCTCGCAAAAACCTTCGCATGTACTTAATATCGTGTTGTACCACTAATTTAAACGAGAATATAGGTAATTTAATCGAGAATAATAGTTAGTATAAAACTGGTAAACAGGATAAGAAAATGATGTGCAAGTATAGTTCTAAACTAGAGGCTTGTCTAGCTAGTGCTCGTCTTAGTAATCCGCCTGTTCAAACGGTAAATCGAAATTGGAATGAAAGATCCGCACTTCGAAAAGTTACGCTCTATAGTTCATTTTCAACACTTGAAGTTAGTTAGCAAATCTCACCCTCCCTCTTCGATTCTCCACTAGACGCTTGATTTACCCAGCAAATCCCTTTAGTTCGCCCACCTATTCAAATGTCCAACTATTCAAATTTACCTTAGCCAATCACCATTTCGAGCCCGGCGATCGCACGAGCCGAAGGCCCACAATCCTCTCGTCCCGCCTAAATAGGTGGTTATCGGATACACCTACATTCATCGAGAAAGGGACGACCCGGAAAGGTAACCGTCGGTAAATAGGAGGTGAAAGGGAGGCCTTGATCAGGAACGTCCTCAGACAACTAATGACACGAAGCGGTGCGATGGCGTCACTCAATCACCCGCTTCCGCGCACAGCTTCCACCTTCAGTCTCTATTTCCATTAACCGGATAACGGGGGAAACTGAATTCCCACTCCCACGTGTAGGGTGAAGGAGGCTTACTCAGTTCCAAGGTAATTCTTATTTCCGCGAAGGTCTCCCGCTTCAGTAGTTTACCTCAATCGACTCAAGGGGTGTGGGATTCACAATATTCCCTTTCACGGCATTTCTCACTAACCCTCTGCACTTAGATAATCGAGAACAGCCCACATATACATGATTCGTTACGAAATAGAAGTTTGTAACCAAGCAGTACTAGGGGTTGATTAACCTGTACTCCGTCTTTATATTAAACGGTAAGGTAGTCAGATAAATCTAAATTTGGCTGCTCAGTTTCAAAAAGTAACGTTTCACAGGAGCAAGTACCACTTTTGCAGTCTGTCTCATACATCATTTTTCCTCCCGAGTCAATCTCAAGACCATTTTAGAATAGTGAACAATAAAATCAAAATCGAAATAAAATCAAGCAAAGCGTTAACAAATTTAATCCTCCACCGATTTGCAAAATTTCGGCTGACGTTCAAACGGACTAACGGGAGTGCCAAATAGTTCGAATTTTTCGTGTTGAACGAATGATATGGACGACGATAATCTGTAACGTTCACATGGACGTACATCAAACATTCAAAAATGTACAAAGCACGAATAGTCATTACACCTAAGTCGAGAAATACATCAAGACAGTCATGTCGGCAGGAAAGACCCGCAACCACTCTGATCGCTCTTATTTGACAGGAAGCAATGAGGTAACTATGGGGTGAGTGCAGCCCCAGCATAGAATGCAGTACGTTCGTTTACTCTTGAAAACTGCGTAATTAGCCGTCAATACTGCGGATGTCGACAGTTTTTCAGTGAGTTGACGGAGTAGATATGTCACGCTGCTCAAGGATGTGGCCAGTTTTTCACAATGATCTTTCCAGCTCAACTTTGGTTCTACAAATAATCTCAGAACTCTGGTTTCTGACAGTATCACGGTTACTTACAATACTCGAAAGATATGTACAAAAAAAAAAACTGTTGTTCCGTTTCGGAATCATTCACTACAAGTTGATTGCTGTGGAAACATTAACGAATTAAAGCGACCGATTTATCAGTTTCCCGTTGCAAGTTCATCAGATCAGCACCAACCGTTAAGATTGTTGAGTCACCCGCAAAAAGAATAGTGTAGTCCGGAGTACACCGGGGCAAATCATTGGAGAAAATCAAGAACAATTTGGGTCCCAGGACGCTACCTTGAACCACTGTCAGACCCTCCAGTTATTTCATTAGGGAAGCCCTGTCCCCGATTCGGACCATATGCATTCCACCCTCCAAGCACGACTTGACCAGGTTCACTGCATTCAGATTCACTGCACCAAGAACGAAAATTAAGAGATTCATGTTATAATTTTCAGTAAAACGATGGACATAATCATTTGTACATCATCATTTATAAATTATTCATTCCGAAATAGAAGTTTGTTAGCGAATAGTGTTAGTGGTGGGCTGTACTCAATAATTATATTAATCGGTAAAGTAGTTGGTAGCCTGAAATCTGGCAAATATGAATCTTTCTGCACGGTTTCATAAAGTACCGCTGCATATAAGAAAGTACCACTTCGGCTATTCGGCCTTGAAGACTATTTTATTCCCGAGTCAGGTAAGGTTAAGAAAGCCTCAAGACCACAAAATCAAATCCTCAAAATCAAAATGTTCACTTGCATTTCACGAGCTGTTGTTCCATCCATCACGCTCGAACTGTGGATTAAAGAGCATGAAATTCGAATTCGAATAACTTCATAAGAACCGATCATAAGTCCTGAACAATGGGTATCATTTTTAATCGAACCCAAGAATGATAATTATGGGTTGAGCATTTGGTTTGGTTGAGGGTTGGATTGGTTTGAATTTGATATTCATTAATTCAATATCAAATTCCTATATAATTTGATATTCATTCAATAAAGGGATGAAATTATCAAGTTTCGTATGCTGGCAGCCGATCTCAAATGGTTAAATGTTGAAACGGATTTTCAAAAAAATTGTTGGTTACTGGGATATGAATCGCATGAATTTCCACGAATAGAAAAGTGTTCAACAACTGATGACACGAATCTATACGACTGCATCACTCAATCCACTTCCTCAAACAGCTTCCACTTTCAGTCTCTACTTTCATTAGTTGGATTTTCCTATAACTATTAATTTATGAGGAACATAGTGAACAGGGAAAAGTAAAAATGTATACAAAATTATCATCTAGGCACAAAAAAACACTAACACAAACTTTTTGTAAAAAATTGCAGTGTGATTATTCTTCATATGCGTGTAAACTAACCATCTAGATCTAAACTAACTAGGTTTATAAATCTCTTATACTCGGTAGGTAGCTGATAATACTGCCAATCTCGCCAGTACTCTATCGAGACCCACCTAATTAAGCTAATCAGGGGTTATTAACCTTTTTGAATTGGCGGACTAATTAGGACCAAAAGTTTTCGCGTACCACTTGATTTTGTTTAAGAGTAAGTAATAATATAGTAGTTATTTAGTACTATTCGTGAAGGGAGTTTGCAATTTTTCATTTATCAGCTCTGTAGAAAAAAAGTCGAATTGGCGTGTTCTGCTGAAAACAGCCTACAGCTGTTCATTTAGCGCTTTTAAAAAACTTTGAATTGGAGTATGGTGGGTGAAATCAACCTTTTTACTTTACCTGGAGTGGATGATTTTTGTTCAAATAAAAGTAAAGTTCAAATTCAAGTAAAGTTCAAATAAAAGTTCTAGTAAAAAGTACCTAGGTAAAGGTCGGTTAAAAAGAACCTTTTCGGTATTAGCGAGAAATTTTTTCATGTTTTCCCCCCTTGATATGGCGCTGGATGGTGTAACAAAGGGGGGTATAATCTAGTGTCATATATGTCGTCATGAATCAGGAAAGATTTTCTATACGTCAGACCTTGGAGTGCCCTTGATGGCGTAATACCAGGATACAAGTTTGCATCAGATTTCGTCATAAAAGGTTACCTGTATCACAGACCTTGATATTGCACTCGAGGATGTAATAAATAACAACCAACAATTTGCAATAATTTGTGTAAGTCCCATTCATCATCTTTTAATTGTTGTGGTTCATGTTGTTGTACATTTTTTATAAATTCAATACATTTAACATTAAGGAAACGATAACAATGAAAATTTTAAAAATCTTGCGTTTTCATTCCATAGATTTAAAAAAAACCACGAGATTCCATCAATATTTGGTGAAAAATCACAAATGATTCCTCCTCTTTCGCCAAGCTTTCGAAAAATTTATTATCTTCTTCAAGGCCTAAAAATATACAATACAACAGCTACCCTTACAAAAACGGCGAACTCATAAAAGGTAATAAATAAAGACATAAATGCAAAAATAATCCAACAAGAATACTATAGGTAAATCAACTAACTTACACAGAGGTGAACTACAGTGTGAAAATCACACCACTCAGCGACCAACTCAGCAAATTATACATCAAAGGTTGTAAACTAAAATAGAAACAGGTACATAAATCAACAACCTCATATCAAGGGATGATAATACCAATAACGGAACAAACATAACAACAATCAACCAACACTCACCAACTCAATGAAGAAACTAAACCAGTCTATTGCAAATTTAAAAAAGGAAAAAGAAAAAGAAAATAACATCAGGCAGTCACAAAATTATACTAATAAATTGATTTTCTTGAATAGCATCAAAATCAACAAGGCAATAACATTCATTAGAACAACACTGATAAGAATGATAAAAGATCCTCTCTTCCTCTTCATCAACAATCCTGACAAGATCCATGGAACAGAATCACATGGAATAATAAATTAGTCTTCTAAAATCAATATGATCAACAATACAACAAACCGTGTGATTTTCACACTGTAGTTCACCTACGAGTAAGTTAGTTGATTTACCTATAGTATTCTTGTTGGATTATTTTTGCATTTATGTCTTTATTTATTACCTTTTATGAGTTCGCCGTTTTTGTAAGGGTAGCTGTTGTATTGTATATTTTTAGGCCCTGAAGAAGATAATAAATTTATCGAAAGCTTGACGAAAGAGGAGGAATCATTTGTTTGGCCCCAATCCTGATAATTTCAAGACAGATTGCTGAGTTTCGGCCGATAATCATTTTTTCTGAATCCGTAAAAACTGCAAAAAAACCTAAAACTCCAAAATGTTTTTTTAATCACCTAATGTTATTTAGTACACGTTTTTTGCCATAAAATTAACCAATACTTTTTACTGAAGTTGCTCAAATTTCATTATATTTTAACATATTATAACACGATAGATAATTTTAAAAAATTCGCTCATACGATCATGCTGCATGACTGGAACTTTTCGATGTGAGGGTACTACACGTTGCGACTGTTTATCAGCTCCTTGCGCGAGAACAAATTCAAATCGTTGCCAGCATAGATAGGTTGTATAGAACAGAGTGAAAAGTTTCGGCGCGGTATCTCAAAGTTTTGGGTCTTTTCGTATTACGACAAAGCACTTTTGCACCAGAAAACTCCTATTTTTGAAACAGCGGAGTTATCCTTGCAGTTTCCTGTCATTTTGTGACTCTGCACATCATCAGGTAGGTTCTGAGATTGCTTCCTTACTAAATGGATTAAGTTACCATTTTTCAGATAGTCATTGGTCGATTCCCAATATGCAGTATGGTTTTCTTTATCGACTGTATGGTACACTAGTTGTCAAAAAACAAATTGTTATCCATCTGGTTATACTTGAACAAAGATTTATTTACCACTAGCTACGTTCAATAACCATCTATAAACCAGTAATCGGTTCAGAAGGGTTTTCTAATACAGAAATGTTGATTGTATGATAAGTTCGTAGCTTTTATGTCGCCAAAATTGTCATACAAACAAGGCTTTACCGAATCCCACTAACTTGACAGGAAAATCAATGTAATAAAAAATTATCGTGAAATTTGGAAGTCAGTTACAGTACAAGAATACTATTGATTCTGATTGAATGTTCAACACATACAATGGGAAATAGGTGCTGGATTCGTAGTAGTTGTATTTCTTGCAATCATATAAGGTCGTGTCGTCTATTCCCCGGGGAGATGAGTTCAGAGTGTTCGTTGGAGGGGTTAATGTTTGACTGAACGTTAATTTCGTCACGTAATTAACGTTCTGCAATTAATTATAGTGTAACTAAAACTAAGTACGAGACGTTTATCAAGCCCTAATTAGCAATTAACCTTTCCACTGTCTCCATCCCCGCCGTCATCTTCCGCTCTCTTTCGCTGCCCTGGGGAAAGATAGTGACCTTTTACAATGGGGGTCATATCAACCTGAACTGATGGTGATGCGGTAATCACAAAGCGGTGGACGATCTGGGGGTTTAAATGGGCTTCAGTGATCAAGTTATACGAGCGGGACTATACGTTTAATGTTTTGGAGTCGGTACTCGGTGTACCATACTCGATCCCATACGGTCGCGTGAATAAAACTCTCCCACGGTCCCGTAAATATAATCTTCCCGCCCACGTCCGCGTAAATAAAACCGTCTCGCAGTCGCTTAAATGAAACCGTTGTGACATCGTACAATAAATCTATTTACAGTAAGCCGTCGTAAGGACACGATGGGAAGAACGTCCCGAACTGTCACGGCCACCAGTATTAGCTCAGTGAATGTACCTACCATTAAAATCCAACAACAGAAAGCTTCTTCCTATCTTCGTGACTGCCATTTATCATAATTGATCCCCTTCATACGAAAATCCTACACTAAAAACGCTGAGAATTATAACATAAAGCAAAGTATTTCTGTATTACATAGTCCTAAGCAGGTCACTGCTCAATATATAAGTCAGGCATCACACGTGTTCAAACAGTTTTAACTTGGAATTAAAGAAGAGAATAATGCCAAGCTGAATCAGCAAACGTTCAGTCTACACCAGAATTCTAATGTACTTTTGCGATTCACATACGTGTTGTCGATTTAGTTTCCTTTCCAACACTTAAACTCTCTGGGAGCGGGAACGGTTGGAGCGCGGTCGTACAATGCTTTTAATAGTGTTATTTGATTTGGCGAATTGAGTTTTATATGAATCGGAAGAAAAATTACATTTTATGAAAAAAGTTTTGGAAATCCCAACGTTTCAATAGTTCAACTATCTCGACCAATAGGTTTTTCCGAAATCTATGCCGAGCTTGCAGACACAACACTATCTGATGTGCGGTTTTTGAGCCGATTTCTTAACTGTGGTCCAGTTGGTTGTTTCGGAGAAAAGTTGCGGACGTAGGACGGATGGATATTTTTAAATTTGATTATTTTAATCTACGTATCTTGAAATGAAAAACAAAAAAATTCTCGGGAGGGGGAGGGGTTACATATTAAACCATAATTACGAATTTTTTCCCTTATGGTAAGCATAATTTGTATTGAATTATTCGGATTACATACAATAGACATAAAAAAGATAGTTTTGCAATAAATAAGATAGGATAATAATCCATTGTCATGCACCGCTCACTGATATAGACGTGAAGAAGGCAAGAAACCTATTCAAATTTTTCAGAGGGATTTGCCGATTGAGAGCGTTCTTCTTCTTCGATTGAAAGTTTAAGTTTTTAAGAGTGCAGTGCATCATTTATGAAATGGTTAGGTGTGTCAGGATATCAAACTTTTATCAATCCACTGCCTGAAATATTGTGCAATGGGTACTTGTTACTAATTCTAATTAGGCTATCGCTAAAATTCCATTTGTTTAATTTTTTATTCTCTCCTATAAATATTTATAGTCATGCTTTCGGCCAAACAAAACATATAAAAGTTAATAGTTAAGCTGTGATAATAATAACAAAATGTAAATAATCCAACATACAATCTTAACATGTTGAATAATATACAATATCTACAAATTAACCCAAAATTCTAGTGCTGTAACAATACAAACAAAAAATTAATGCACCTAACATTTCATTAAAACTGCAGTAAACCCATGTATATTTAGAACCACACGGTTCACAAATACTTTTCTTTCTATTTTATCTTGTTCTCTTACAATAGATAGATAGATCATTCTATACAATAATATATACAATATACATAATAGGCTCAACCATAATAAATCTCGTGTTCTCTGGGTTCAGCCATTTTGTGGATTCTGCTGCCGATCCCATCCGGTAGCAGTTAGTTGCGTGGACCGCGACGCATCCCCGGACATTTATGGGTAGAGACGGGTCTAAATTGGTCTCCCTCCCGAGCTGATGGCGGAATCATTGGCCAACTTTAGACCGAGCTATCAGCCGACGCTTCACCTCCTCATTAAACAGTTCAGTTCAGTGTCAGATCCAAAGGAGCCCTTTCAATCAACCTGCCTCGTACCGAGATAATGTAACTTTAAATACTTAACGTATACTCGACCTCTTGAAATAATTGTATTATTTATTCATATATAAAACGAGCAATGCTCAAACACACGATAGTCTCACATCTTCACACGATAATTTATACATAATATTGGTGAAAATTAAGGTAAGGGACTACAAAATTAAGGAAGACCATCATTCACTCGGGTGACCTTCAGTCCTGATAGTAGTTTTATCAATACAGGTATAAGGCCCATGCACTTTCACAAAATTATTGGAGGAATAGGTCTAGAGCCTCTTATTGGAATTATTATTTTTTAAAAACCCAATGATTTTCAGAGCTTTTCCCAGCTGACTACATTCTGACTGTTTGCCCCATCCATTCTAAACTTACAGCAGCCAATGAATTTATTCGAATTTGTAATAGACTTAGGCGCCCCGGAGGTGCAATGGCGGCCTAAATCTACACTCATAGATCGAGAGGGAATAGTGGAATAGTTTACTGGTTGAGAACTGATGCTCACTAATAAATAGCTGCATTGGCGATTGAGGATAAAAAGGTGAAATTAAAACAGGATGGATTTTCAATGAATCTTCATATGAAGTTATCATTAGGTAGTTAACCCCCAATCAAAGATTGGAACAATCGGGAATAATATAACTTGCTCAACCAGGAGACTTACAGTAGGGAGCTGCCCACTTTGGGGACTTACGAAAGTGGGAACTATGCCCTGGGGAATTAACTTGCTCAACTTTGGAGACTTACAGTGGAAGGTGCCCACTATGGGGACTTATGAAATAGGGAACGATGCCCTGGGTTTGGGAACAATGCCCTTGAAAATTAAGTATGTTAAATAGAAATAACATGAGGGGATAAATTGAGAAATTAATAATCAAGAACCAATGAAAGTATTTATGTATCCAAGGGAGTATAATGGGTATTCCTTCTGGAAACCCGGGCCAAGTTTCTTCTGAAACATTAACGCCCTAAAAATAGTGGATCGGATTACTAGGCGTCAGCCGTGCATAATCCTAACCACGCTCTGCTACCATGTAATAGACTTAGGCGCCCTGGAGGTGCGACGGGGGCCTAAATCCACACTCATAGATCGAGAGGGGTGTGACAGTACCATAAGAGATACAACTCGTACTAATAGCATATATGCTACGTTCGGAGAATATAGGTTTTCCAGTTCTAGGATCACCCATCCATCGCCAAACGCAGGCTTTCGAAAACACGGGAAGAAGCGCCCGACGCCCGTTTGGAAACAACGGAGCGACGGCAGCGAATTCCCTTGGATCTTGCGGGAACTGTCACAAATTTCAGCCTCTGTTTTTGCCGCTGTTTCACGCCTCTTGAATGTTTTTCTTAAACATTCAATTATAATATGGATGGACTCCAATCCCCAACCGGTTTGAAATCACTTTGAAAGTTGGTAGAGGACGCGCATGCGCACTTGACTAGTATCCAACGAATTTGAAACGGTCTGAAAGTCACTTCAAACTGCCTCAGCGAACGAAGCTAATCAATGACCATAGATGATAGATTATCAACCTAATTGGTACCAGTACCGACTAGGTGCTACGGGTTGACAGCACCATAATAATCTCGATAAATAGCTCCAAGACACTGGATATACAATCTCGAGAGCCCACTGATGTCCCATGATAGCCCATGTGTCATTCGCAGAATCATTAGGTAGCCGTCACCAATACCCAATGTTGTTTCTATTTTCGAATTCATTTGCTTTGAGTTTTCTTATGTAATGGGTTCCTAAAAATTACTATAGAGGAAACAATAGTTTGAATTCCATAAACTTGGAATTTTGAGTTAAGGTTAAGCGGAAATTCCATTAATTGTTACTTGATATAGTGGTAACCGGTCGTAACAGCCTTTTCTTTTCTATTGGAATTCCTTCTTTTTTTATGCCAGCATCTCCTCTTTTTTCATTTTAAGTCTCCCTTCCTACAGTTTTCATTAACTCTAGACTTTAAACCCACCGATCTTCAGGAAAAAACTACCTGCTTCAATATTCAAAAGGGTAAGAAGCTTGAGCGAGCTCATTAACGTCCGTTATTCCATTCATAAAACCCGTGAGGCTGAGGTGTTGCGAGGTTCTCAATGAAGGGCCCTTTTTAAGCATTCACGCAACATAGGATTTACCCACCTCAGTATTTCACTCAATGCGGTTAATAAAGTATGTGCCTTCGGGTTAAGCGCGCAACAATTGAATTCGCTCGTTTTTTCTCTTTGATCAGAAGTCCCGTAGTTTTATCAGTATGTAATGCAGGATCACGGCCGAGGTATGTTAACTATTTCGTTTGTAAATAATATCATAAGGAGCTTCTATCATTATATTAGGAATTTACATTTGGCAGGAATTTATAGATAATTAGGACACCTACGAAGCCTATGTATACCCCTCTTCAATCAAAAGTCCTCTAGGGCACGCGTAACCTTTCTTACATTTTTTTATCTGAATTGGACAGCAAGATAAGTAAATATCTGCACGTCGAGACTCTTCCACATCAAATTGATAGCAAGCTGAATTGAGATCTTATTAATCGAATGTAAAATTTTCAAACCGAAGTGCTTCATTCTTCTTCAACTTGAAAATCCAAAGGCGTCTCCTAACAATGTAAGCACCAACCTATCAGAGAACCTATGGGAAAAAAGTGAACCAGTGATCTTCGCATAAGGGCTATCTAATACAGAAATAATAAATCTTTGTGTAGTAATTTGCAGTGTTTTTCACTCAGCTGTGCTGAAAGCCAAATTTTCGACACAGCGAAGCCAAGACCTCAACTTTCTACACTCCATAACTGTTTTAATACCGTTATTTGTTCATTACAACCTTAGGATGGTGTATTTGTAATTATTTTCCCTTAGTAAATAGTCCGGTATATACCTTATATAAATATACCACAGCTATCCACCCCTATTCACAAACAGCATTTGAATAATTATTCAATCCAAATCAATCATATTAATTATCACTCGATTCGTTATGTAAATACCACAGAGCTCTTGACGTCCCACAGCCCACAAATTAGTTTGATTACCTCTTAGTTGGATTTCTACTTACGACCCACGTTCACAAACTTCATTTTGATGTTATACAGAAGATAAAATTGTAATTTCTCGATTCGATATGGTGTAAGATTATTCTTTTGCTACCATTCGATTGGAATCTAAATGGTATATATAACCAATTTTTTGATACATTGCGATACATAAAGTTTCAGCAGAGTACTTTTTTCACCTAAGTATTTTTTAGTATATGTTGTTTCCATATCCGTCGTGGAATATTTGTTTTATCAATTTGGTAATCTCAATTCACTCTGTCTCAGGAGAGTAAATAATATTATTTCATTTTTAAACATATTATAAAAACAATTTGTTGTAACTGAAGATGTCGAATAGAGTACCGAAGAAACAGTCCCTTCTCGCTCTCACAATGAAAGGAACTCAAATAAAATGAAATCTAGTGATTTCAGTATCCTAACAGGATACATTTATTCAAAATAACGAGTTAAGAACGACGATGGATAATAGTTTAAAAAAATAAATTTAACAAAGCCACTGTACTTATCACCATTAAAAAAAGTTCCAGACATGCAGCATGATCGTATGAGCGAATTTTTGTAAATTATAATGTTACACATATACGTCAAATCCAGTTTCCCAATTTTTAAAAAAATGCCCACAAATTTCTACACTTTATGTCGATTAGGATATAAATTAGCCTTAGGGGTCACTCAGCTGATCACTGCGCCTTCGTAACTTGTAATCTTTTCCTAGAAATAACAAAGGCCATTTAGCAAATTATATCACTGTAGGTCAATTAGGAAATAAATTTGAAATAAATCAAACGATTAGGTGGCGAAAAATTATGTCATGAGGATTAAAAATTCAACGTTATGCATCAGGGAAGGGTCTACACGGTGATAGATGTTTACGCGAATTGATTAACTTGGTTAAAATTTAGGTCATTGTTGAGCGGAAACCGTTCTTCACTTCCTTTTTCTGGATCAAGAAATTACCATGAATGTCATTCTGTGAACACCAACACTGATGGTTACAAAACTCATCCTAACTTGTAACTTGATCTGTAACTTGAAAATCCATTCACCCAAGGTGTGTTCAGTTTTCACTCTCCAAAACCAAAGATTTTCAATAATCCGTTCCATGATTTGTTACATTTACACTTAAATGTTTGGACTTTCTTGTATCAACATTCTCAAATATTAAGTGCGCTCTATTTGTGTTTGGAACTAAACTCCCCTCTAAATGCCACAAGCCCTCTTCATTAATAACCCCGGCTTGATTTACGACCGTACACTCACATTCGGGCTGAAACAACAAGGTAGGGAAGATCGAGCGACACTTCAGCCACACCCTTAAGCAACATTTTCAGCCCAATTGCATTACACATTCTGGCGCACTGAGGTAGAAAACCTGCGTACCTACATGGTGAAGTATGCGCTGCGGTCGTCTTTGATCTAAGAATAATGAAATTCACAATCCCTGAGAATCCCATCGAAACATAATTAAACGTTGGAATCTTATTATTGATTTGAAGATTTCACGCATGCTCTGTCGCTTTGTTTTATTCGTAACCAGATAAATTCAAAGACCATTTATTATGTTTGAGAGTACCATCATGATCGGATGGTAGCGATTATTTTAAGAGAATTTTACTCAAGGCTACCCCTGATCCAGTTTAAATGGAGTTCATGAGGAACCATCGAAGACAAAACAGATGGAAACTGAAGCATCTATAATTGCTATAGAGATTTTACCTTTGAACGCAGGGACTACCACTGATCCATCGGCTACTGTCTCCTCCGACCGCATAGCAGATTTCCTTAAGATAGAACCACCAAAGTATTCCCACGAGCAACCGAACCCATCAGCTTCTCAGTTACTAATTGTATAATGTGAGCGTTTTATCAAACAAGGTAGCACATACATTACGTTCACTTTCGGGAGATGAGGGGGGGGGGGGGAATTCTCGAAAAAATTGACCTTTCTACTCGCATTTTAGGTTTTAGATCATTCTGAAAGTTTCGTGTCCACCTTTCTGTATCAAGGCTATATATCCTTCATTTTCCATAATATTTTGAAGAAAAATTCAAAAAATATGCGAATCAGTCTGCAGACTCTCGTGTTAGTTTCATCGCTCTCAAATCATTACATCACTCGTACTCCTTGCATTTCTTTTGAGAATGAGCAAACTTAAAATCCACCTTAAGACCTAGTAGTTATATTTGCTTACATTCGGAGAGTAGTTGAGAAAAGAAGGTTTATTCATCCCCCATCGATTCCATCACGATCATACCATTAGTATCGCTGCAGTAGATGCGCAAAATGTGTATCCTTGTAACAAGCATCGCGCGTTTAATTTTCACTCGATTTTTATGAAACTTTCTGGGAATACGCAGATTTGGCTGAGTATGCTTCTTTAACAATATCATCACAACGGTTTTCAGTTAAAATCCATCAAGCGTCATTTTGCCATGGCCGAATAGCCTCATATCGCTCGATTTCGGCGAGAATGACGTTTTGAATACCCCATATGAGTTTCATCAAGGGTGTAACGTTAGTAGCTACGGCATAATCCTTGAAACAAACATGACTTCTAATGTTTTCACTCGATTTAGGTAAGATTTTCAAGTATTTATACTGTATGTTTCAGGGTTAGTTTACGGTTAGTTTCAGGGTTTAGGTTATAGGCAGTCCCAAATAATCTATACATTCATGTCATGTCGTAGTCCGACATATACTATAAGGCTGTCCGTCCAGTGGACGCGATATCGCGCGAAGAGGCGAATTCGCGCGAACGGTTGGCCTCCCTTCAAACACGCTGTCAACATCCATTTCGCTTGTTGGCCCGTTGAAAAACAAAATGGTTTGATTCTCGTCGCGTTCGCCCCTTTTCGCCCCACTTCGCGTCTTGCGGTGGACGGGCTCTCGGTTAAAACAGTGTGTTTGAAAGGGAGGCGAACCGTTCGCGCGAATTCGCCTCTCTTCGCCTCTTCGCGCGAAATCGTGTCCACTGGACGGACAGCCTAAGATGGTTTTTCCCAATAGGTGCAAAAGAAGCCAGCTCGGGCAACCAGACAGAGAATCTGTTATAAACAGGTGGCGCCTACTTGCCACATGGTCAAGAGGTTCCCCTCGCGGGTGGAATGCCGTATAAATACTGGGCGAGCTCGCTTCTCCTCACCATTCTAAAGTCAAACAGCTTGAAATCATTTCCGCAACATATATTTTCTTTCAGCATTGACGGGGGGCTTGCGTTTCGCGTAAAAAACATCAATTCGTTTCACGGCATCTCGCAGTCCAGGGCAAATTTACTCGCAAGATTCATTTAGCTACATTCACAACGTTGAGGATAAGTTAAAGCTATGAGCAGTTTTTATGTGAAAACATACAAACTTGGCCAACTTTCTTCATGCAATTTTATGTATTTACTTTGGCACATAAACGAAAAGCGTTACGGTTGGTTTTTGACATTTTCATGTCTTTCATATGGCACATAACAAAAAAATCGTCACGAAAAAAATTGTCCCAAGTGGCCACAACGATGATTATGACCATCAGAAATGACGTTGACCATTCATAGGTAAACACATGAAAATGTCCCAATGCGTTGCAGACTCGTATGCAAGCGTTTGTAACTCGTTTATCGTGGATATGTCTTTGCTCTGGTTTCTGATGATTTCCGCTTACAACCGAGTCGTTGCTAGGGAAATGGTACTTCGTCGTTTTTCATCCCACAAAATTCGTTGACCATTCGTTCGAAAGCTCTCGATTTATCCAACCATATTATGTTAACTACTGCGAAGTGCGTGGCCAACAAGCTGAGTTATGGGCATGGTTATTTGAATAATTGTGTACACCCAGGTGATCATTCTCAATAATTGATATTGTGAACATGATTGCAACCGCTTGTTAATTTCGATGATTTGATTCATAGCAGGTGATCCAAATATTGCGAGAACGGTTTCATTTGTGAAGCGGTGGTTAAATCATTTTAATAGGTATTTTCTGTGCTTTACACTCTGGGACGCTGTAATTTTGTTTGTAGCCTCTTTAGGACATTTACTTGACGATGCCCAGGGTCCGGATCAGCTGAGTGGCTCTTAGAGCTTGCATTCGAGTCTGCAACTAAAAACATAAAATGTCCCAATGTGTTGCAGACTCATATGCAAGCGTTTATGTCTTCACTTTGGCACATTTTATTTTATATTTAATTATTAATTCAAATTCTTCATGAGTTATTCATTTCCAGGTTTTAAGGCTTTAGGTACCATTCGCTGAAGACGGGAAAGTAAAAAGTACAGTGGGAGGTTCAGCATCTCGTTCCAGCTCTTCTGATGAACGTGATCCTGATAGTAATCCGCCCTGTTATGCAGACTCGGTACGAAGCGTAATTGACGAAGGCTCTCACGTTTGTTTGTCTCCTCGCTGTGTCCACTGTGAGCCCGCCTCAATTAACTGCGGATCTCGGGGAACAGGAGCTTCACCCCGACCAACCCCGGGAAATCTTCACCGCTGTTGGAGTTCGAGCAGGCGCTTCCACCACAGTGGTTACGCCGAGCAACCCAACCCACAATATCCAGAACGGTTAGGAAATGTAAATGTACATTCATACAAGCAAATACTGCTGGGTCTCACTCTATAACCTTCCTAAACGCTTTTTCACACAGGGCGTTAAAATTAAAAGCAGCCCATATCTGTGCCATGCGTCAGACTCCCCGTATTACTTTACTGGCCTCTTGAAGTGATAAAAAGGAAATATGGATCTGACCAGAAAACGTTTGGCTGAAACGGCCGAATGGGCCATTTCATTTGTTTCATTTTATTTCATCGGCCGAACGATCTCGACGAGAGCTTTCAGAAAAGGAGCGATACGATCGAAATTAGATGTTTTAAGTGGCCAAAAAATTTAAGACGCATGAAAGAAAGAAAGCTAAATGTTGTTAGATCCGTTTTATGATATGTTAGCTGATTCCGATACAGCTGGTCGTTCATGGAGGAATTTCCACGATATTTAAAATTATTTTCAACTACAACCTTGTTGACATTAACTTTAGCACATTTTCGTAAAGAATAAAGCTATTGCAATGACTCCGAATATTGTAAAATCAACATTTTTGAAAAACTTCTCCATTGAAACCCGTTCACTCATTTTGAGACACTCTGAAACGAATCCTAGAGTATAACAATTAAAAATGTATATATAGTTATAATATATATGTATGTGACATTCCAAACGATAACTATCGCATAAATCGTACAGTACTCAGATTGCTCCGAACGGTTGATGTCTAACTACTGTCTATAGACCTGATTTTAAATGAGAAATAGGACTCTACTCTTTGCCCTGATCAATTTACAAAATCTAGATATAAGTTTACAATAAATTCCAAACACTGATGATAATCACAACGAACGAACTATATATTTTCTTTTTTCTAACTTTTTCAATATTCTATTTATATCACATGAGTCTGTTGCTCTTGGTAACAAGATGTTAAAATCCCTTCACTAAACACGAAACTTGAAGTTGTTATAATTTTGTAGGTAATTTTTCACCACTACTCTGATTGTCCGTCTTGCCTGCAAAATCCAAAATCTTTCACGCAATATACACATGAGACCTTGAACACCTACATGACAGTGATCTTCATGAGTTTGGATTATGAGACGAATGACAACTGGATGATCAGCAGGGAGCACGACAGGATGACGAAATTCAAATGAATCTTCCCTATTAGAGATTTTAGTTCGAATCCTGATAAGACCATCCTTATCTTTGTATGGATTCAACGTGCAAAGCTCTTTGCTCCTTTTTGTGTCAGCAAACGATTCTTCCTGCACCCATCTCATAACTCTTTTTTCAGCGAGTTCTATTTCTTTATTGGTTAAATGGGTACTGGGAATTCCGATTTTCTTGCATCTGTTAATTGTTCGATATAACCAGGCGACTGATCGAACAAGCTTTCGGTATCGAGAAAAATATCGATAATACCAATCTGGTGATAGTCCTGAAAAAATATTTAAACAAACAGTTGATGT
The DNA here is from genome assembly GCA_030762985.1 of Adelphocoris suturalis. NCBI lineage: Eukaryota > Metazoa > Arthropoda > Insecta > Hemiptera > Miridae > Adelphocoris > Adelphocoris suturalis. The sequence continues at coordinate 91,125,511 of CM061041.1, read as the reverse complement.
AATCACTTTCCTCCTCTCTTGCATGACTTGTTCTTCATCACAGAATACATTCTCCGATGGCCAATTATCCTCCGACTCTCGAAGCCAATCGGGTCCCTCCCACCAGCGAGATTCGAGGAGCTTTCTGGCACCGCATCCTCTTGAGGGCAAATCTGCTGGATTGTGAGGTCCAGGTACGTATCTCCACTGGGATGGTTTAGTTGTTTCTCGAATTTCGCAAACACGATTTCCAACAAATGGAGCCCAATGATCTTCTCTCTTGATCCAAGCGAGTGTTGTGGACGAGTCAGACCAGAAAAACGATTCAACATTTTTCCAAGACCACGACCGATGAACCATCTGAAAGAGTCGAACACCGATGGTTGCTGCTAAAAGCTCCAATCGCGGAATCGTTGTCCTCTTCATAGGTGCAACTCGAGCTTTGGCTTGAACCAATTGAACAAACACTCCTTCGTCAGTTTCAACACGTATAAATACGGCAGCTGCGTATGCATACTGACTAGCATCGCAAAATGTGTGGAGAGTTGTTTTCTGAATACAAGTTGAGCCGGTTAACCATCGTGGAATTATCACTTTTTGTAACAGCGGCAACTCTTTGGCCCAGTTGAGGAAATCCTTTTTTAAAGTGTCGTCAACTTCTCGGTCACCCGGTTCCTTGCTCCCACGTCTTCTGAATCAGGCGCTTCGGGAACAAAGCTACAGGACAAACAAATCCGATGGGGTCAAACAATTTGTGAGCTATCGAGAGCATTCTTCTTTTCGTGACTTTTCCTTCAACATCAAAATCGAAACATGAGGAACTTAAATGTAAACAATCTTCTTTTTTTGTTCCATTCAAATCCTAAAATTTTGGTTACTTCCTTTTCAGAATCTTGTCCCGTAAACTCCCACCCTCTAAGTTCCATTTTCGCGTCGCCGAGTATGGCAGTAGCTTCCTGAATGAAATTGTATCTTCGATACTATTCATACTCACTACACAGTTGTCTACATAAAAGCTTTCTAGTAAAATTTCCACGATTTTTGCTTTTTCTGGATGAATAGAGCGATACTGTTCCAGGTGGTGTATGATCACAGCTCCCAAGAGAAACGGACTACAAACCACTCCAAATACTACTCGACAGTGTCTATAAGTTTTCAAAATGCCGTTCTTATCTATCCATAGAAATCTCAAATAGTCTCGGTCATCTTCAGCTAAACTTATTTGTAGAAATGCTCGCTTAATGTCACCGGTGATTCCAAATTTTCCCATTCTGAACCTTATAAGTAACGAGGGAATTCGCTCAATCAAGTTCACACCTTACTCGAGACAATCATTTATAGATGGTTTCATCTTTTCGTGAGCAGAAGCGTCGAATACAGGCCGAATCCTCGTCGTGCTACCTTCTTTAATTACAGCTCTATGAGGAAGGTAATGCTTACCAGATTCCAGTTGATCAACGGGAACCTCCTCAATCACGCCATCGGACATCCATTCTTCGAAAACGCACTGGTATTCTTCATAAAATCCTCCATTCTTCATCTTGATGACAGCTGCTTGAAGTCGTTTGAAGGCGATGTCGTAGTTAGTCGGCAACGAGCTATGTCCCTCAATCCAAGGGAGATGCACTTCGTACCTTCCTTCATCATTCAGACGGACTGTTTCCCTGAAGTGCTTCAAGGCTGCTTGATGGAGTTCTACCTGTGATTTTTGGTCGGATGGGTCATTAATACCTATTGCTTCAAGCTTCCACAATTCAGAAAGATCACCGTGGTTAACATGTAATGAAATCAAGGTGGAAAAACATGTGTCATCCTCTTTAACTATTTTAGGTTTGCCTATAACAGTCCAGCCCAGACAAGTTTCTAGAGCGACTAAACCACAAGGTAACTCTAGCTTTTTTCCTGTCAACAACTTGCCTGCAACGTCAGCCCCTAACAAAATCTCAATGGGCGTTACCTTTTCATCAACATCAGAAAGCTGAATGTTTTCAGTCCTAAGCTCGTTTATCCATGGACCTTTCTTTATTGAGGAAACTTTGCCACATATAACCTGCTGGTCTAGGGCATCAAAACGGTAAAAACCTCCTTTCCTGTTGATGGATCCTATGCTTATCTTGTATGTTTGATGATTGATAGGCTTAGATCGATCACCACCGAATACAGAATGTGAAATCAATTCACTGCCAATAGGACTGTAATCCATCGCCAACGCAGTGTCTTTCAAAATATATGATCTCATAGATCCTGTATCGATGAGTGCTCTCACTTTGCGCTCTTTTTCCTTATTTCTAAGCACTACCACGATAGTCTGTAGATATACTTCTGGCTGTCCAGTTATGTTAGAGAGATCCTTAGTGTCTTTCGCTCCATCTACTCTAACTTTCTCTACGTCAGGACACATCAAAACTACATGCTTTTTACGGCACACATTGCACTTAACTATTGCTTTGCATTTTTGTGCGATGTGATTTGGTCTAAGACAAATGAAGCAAACGTTATTACTTTTCACTATTTCCCGTTTGTCTAGCAGAGACAAATTTTGGGCTTTCAAACAATCGGCAGATCTGTGGCTAGAACCTGAGCAGAAAATACAGCTATTTTTAGTTCCACTATCTCTCTTGACAGTCAAAAGACTAGCTGCGGATGGTATGTCGTGACTTTCCCCGGGTGTGTTTGAGGCAACTCCCTTTTTCTTCCCAGGTTTAGCGAGACCAAAACCGCTTTTAGCTAACGAAATACGCTCTTCGCTTTCTACTTCTTTCTTGATAAATTTGCGAAGTTGGGACAGTAATGTTTCCGCTTCCGGTCGATTTGAATCACCTACTGTATTGAAGTTACTCCTCTGCCACGCTCTTAACAACTCTTCCGGCATGCAAGATTCAACGAGAGGGAATAGCATTGAAGCACATTTTTCTGAGGTTACCCCTAACGTTTCAAGCGCACGAAGTTGACATTCAAGCTTGTCATAGAACTCTGACAGCCGATAATTAGTTGAGGAAGCCGCGTTTTGGAGGACCAATCCGAGTAGTTCGCGCGTGTACACCTCTACGAGCAATCCTTCCCTCCCAAACCGATTTTTCAATTCTTCGATTGCTTTGGGGTAGTTATCAGCGGTTGGTGGAAAGCTAGCAACAACGTCATGAGCGCGTGAACCAGATATCGCGCTTTGCAGAAGATACTGGAATTTTTCTTCTGGCGTCAAAGATGGGTCGCGATCGATATTTTGGAAAAGGCTCCAGAACGTTAACCACTCTTTTGGATCCCCATTGAATTTTGTCAGTTCAACTTTGGGTAGCTTGTACTTCCTTCCCGTCTTCTCACTTACTCCGGTCCTAAAGCTATGAACAGACTCTGATCTCAAAAGCGAGGACACTAACGATCTCATCTTTAAATAATTGCTTTCATATTCATCACATTTTATTACCTCATCATCAATTACCTTGTCATCATCATTAGCTAACATTATATCTAGTATGGGCATATTCAGCTCATTCAATTCGTTGTATCGTCTTTCAAGTTGTTCAAACGACGTTTGTAAATTCACGATAATTGTCGGATCGTTTAACTCATCCTTATTCTCCTTGAAGATTTTGTCCAACGAATTGAATGTCCGGCTAAACGCTGACCTTACCACTCTTCGTTTTCTCACCAGGTCTTCCATCTTCCACCAGAATGAATTCAGTTGGGCGCCAGATGTTCCGAACGGTTGATGTCTAACTACTGTCTATAGACCTGATTTTAAATGAGAAATAGGACTCTACTCTTTGCCCTGATCAATTTACAAAATCTAGATATAAGTTTACAATAAATTCCAAACACTGATGATAATCACAACGAACGAACTATATATTTTCTTTTTTCTAACTTTTTCAATATTCTATTTATATCACATGAGTCTGTTGCTCTTGGTAACAAGATGTTAAAATCCCTTCACTAAACACGAAACTTGAAGTTGTTATAATTTTGTAGGTAATTTTGTATCTTTTCTTCTTTCTTCCGAACACAGATGGTCTGAAGAGCGAAGTGAATCTGCCGGCGTTTCACTCCGTACTAACTGTTTGAAGCATACCCTGAGTGAAAACATGATAGAAAGCGACACTATCGCTGGCGCCAAAAAATTTACTTCTGCCCCGTCGTTTAGACAGAGGGTTGTAATCCAGGATTAACAAAATCATTGGACTTAAAGTTCTCAAATTTTCAAATAATTCAACGTAAAATATCTAATACGACAATTTACAAAACTTCGCCCATACGATCATGCTGAATGACTGGAACTCTTTTTTTTCTTTTTTCTACCTTGAATGGAACTATTTATCTTTCCATTACACATCTTGTCGATTTCAGAGGGTTCATTATTGTTGAAAATTGTAAGCCGAAAAAATGTTCGGCCTATAACTTCATGTTAGAGAGGATGATTGTTTCGGGGCGTTTTCTTCTTAGGCCTGTTTCACACGAGGCGGTTTAGTTGAATCCACTAGTTGAACGTGAGGGTGCAAGGAGTGTAGCTTTGTGGAAAGTGAATGGCATTTCCCGAGCCCGTTAAAACGCGGTCAACTCGTCCGCCCGTGCACCGTTCTCATCCCCACTAGTTGAATCAACTCAAAAGACGCTACCGGCAATGAGCTCTTCACACGAGACGCATAGTTTAGTCAACTTCGAGCCACCATGGAAGGCATAGCTCTACCCATTATGGATGTGGAAAATTTTATTGAAGCCATCAGAATTTGTCCCGCGATATCGGACATGAGATCAAGTGATTACAGTGACAAAATTAAAAAAGTGAGGCGTGTAGGGAAGTGGCGAGAAAATTTCATGGTGCATTCGACGACTTGGAGCCAACCCAACAGAGTGCAATCAGTAAGAACATTTCATTAAAATTATTTGAATTATTCAAGTACCTACCTAATTATTAAATTAAGAATTTTACCTATATTACCAAATGTCAACAACCAAGACCGAAGTAGCAATTTGATTTTTGCAAGCACAAGAAGTGCTCCAGCTTCCTCAGGTTCTAGCATCGTACGTCCCCTTGGGATATGAAGTTGATTCCACATGGTGATACGTTGCCTCGTCTGAAAGGAGCGTTCACATAGCGGTCAACTTGTTGACCACTTGGCAGGCAACTTAGTGTAATCAACTAAACCGCCTCGTGTGAAACCGGCCTTACTCTCCTTGGATCTGTCGGACTCCGGGAAAGTAAAAGCTGTCGTACTGGAGAGGTCTTCGGAATCAGAAATCACTTCAATCGTCACGACCAGGAGGCCATAAGTCACCGAAGGTCATTCCGTTCTTCCTTCTGCCGGTCAACGGCCCGATGCCTCCCCTGCATTATCGCCTCCTAATAAAACAACGGCAACTGACGGGGAGGCGGAGCCGACGAGGGGGATTCTAAAACCGCTAAAGAGGCGGCAGTCACGACACGAAAAGCGCAACAAGAGAATCAACGTTCCCCTTTCTATGTATAGTGCACGGTGGAACGGGGTCACGGCGAGGGGGCAAGGAGGGCGTATCCCCTGCTCTGCCCCTCCACGGCCTCTGTGTGTGTGTGTGTGTGTATTTTTCTCTTTTTTTTTTTTTTTGTCGTTCACACAACGAAAACACGACACAAACACGCTCCCTACGCCTTTACATCGTTCGCCTTTCCGTTCTGAACCTGTTGAGTCTCCCTGTGTTCGAGCATTATCTACTCTATCACTTCCGCGCCTGGCGGAGACGTGAACGCTTCCGCCGTTAACAGCCAATCACTCTCTAAAAAATAACAAAAAAATAAAAATAAATAAACGAACAAAAAAGTCCTCAGACGAAGTTGACACCGGTTAAAAATGACCTCGAACAATAAAGTTGAAAATTGTGTACTGTCTGGGCCTCTCCGGGTCGGTGTAGCTCGAGACGCGTGTCTGGAATTTAATATGAGACATTGAAAAATGAGTAACGCGTCTAGACGGTATAGTTGGGTTTCGGGGTTAAATATTCTGTGCGTGAGCACGTCATTGTTGTATGGGCCTGGTTACTACAATAGGCGTCTGCATCAATATTGCAAGGGGAGGGAGGGGCGCTATCGAGGAAACCTTTCGGGAAATAACGGCTGAGGTGATTTCCCGGCTGCTTTGTGCACTGATGGGAATTTTCACATCGTCGCTACGAAAGGTATAGGCAGATAGTATTTGTTCAGGAGAGTGAATGATTCTGCCATTAATATTAATGTTTCAAGTCTAGGGGCTGGTACGAAAATTGCGTAAAGAAAAATTGCAACTTTTGTCGGTCGGTAAATACTAGGAATTTCCATCACTAGTTATTGGATCTTTCATTACTTATTTCATACTCCGTTTCTCCCATAGGTACAATTGGAGAAATGAGGTATTTAGGAAAGACATATCCATGATTTATTGTTTCTCCCATTAAGGGAGACATTTTCTCTCAGCCCTTACTGTTTCCTCTTTTTCTCTCCACTATATAATATTATGTCATATCAAGTTTATTACCACTACCAATATGATCAACTTCCATCAACATGAATATAGAGCAATATGCATAAAATCTAATTTACACAACCCTCAAGGAGTACTGTGTAGATACAAGCACAACTTAACCAAGTAAAATACCACTTAAATATAACACTTCCACTATTTCCACTAGTTTATAATTGTAACAGTGTTGTAACCCCTAATTCATTACAAGACGAGCGCGTAAACGAGATTTGAAGAAATACTCTATTGCTACTTGCTCAGCAAAAGTGTGAAGTACTCGTACACAAGAATAAATTAATCCAGAGGTCACAAATGAAACAAGGAAAGGAGATTTAAACTCAGGGTTCTCACTAAAAGGTTGCAACAATGCCTAACGAACCACCTGAAAAGAATCATCTTCTTACAATGAGAGGAATAGCAACAATTTTTCATTCATTCTTTCAATCCCACTTAGCTAAGATATCTCAACGAAGATATCTATTTCTTAAATGATTTGGAACGAGTACTATTGGTTGTATCTGTAAGATTACTTATGTAGAAGAACTGGAAGAAATTTATATAATCAGATCAGATTGGGGCAAAATCTTACTCAATGATAAGGTTTTTAATCACAGGACTATGTTTCTGTGATTATTCATGTTATTCACACATAAGATTATGATTAAAATTATAATCAGAGATTATGGTAAAGTATGAATTCTTAATCACAGGAAATATATGAATAATCACGGAAATCTGATGATCAATCACAGACTCTGTAGATAATCATGTGAAAATCAAGAGAAATCACAAAAATCTGCGTTTAATCATTTGAAAAAAAAAAAAAAGAAATTTGGAATGGAGGCCTTTTGGGGCATTTAGAAACGAATCATGAAGTCTGAAGCCACCCAGATCAGCTAATTGAGATCCGGATATAAGTTCTTTGCAATTTAACCTATGGGGGTGAAATTTGAAACGGAGGCTTTTTGAAACGTCTAAAAATAAGTTATAAATCCTGAAGACCCCTAGACCAGCTGTGTGAGCTCCGGAGCTGATTTCTTTGCTATTCTACCTACGAATAGAACCTTTTTACGTCGAAAACGTAAAAATATATTCTGCGTTCATCACTCTTTAGGCCCTAGTTGGTAGTTTTTTGAATGGTCAAAACGGATCGTAATTCAGTTTTTTTCTTCTTATGCTTAAGAAGTTCCCACACCCCTCTGGATCAATTCTAATAGGCGTCCCCTTATTTACTGAGCTTTGCCTATAAGACATTGCTTCATAGGGACGTCCTAAAAAGCGTAATATTTTTCTGTCGGACAAAAATTTGGGATAGAGCTAACATAATATCTGTGTCCAAAACTCAAAAATAATGACAATAGGTTTCTTGCTACATGAAATATAACCTTCCAATAACGACATTGAAATACCTCTTAGATACTTATCAAATAGGTCTCGTTGTTAACTTGGATTTCAAAAAAATATCGGTGGAACTCTCAACAATAATTGTCTGTAAATAATCATTTACAATAAAGATATTATTGTTTACGTCCCAATTGATTCGATTTCAAAGTGATTGGTTTGACGTTATTAGATAGGAAACTCAAAAATTAATCATCACGTTAATCTTCAGAAGTTGACATACCCTCATTTTTTTCTGCTCTCACTCGTTTAACGTTTATTTTTGCAATCCTTTGCTTTGCTTGACATTTATATTTTAAAACAGATTTAAACTGACCTGCAATATCATAACAGAAATCATCAAATCTTTTCAAATGGTTAAGGCGGATAGAAATTAAGGTCTCCCTCTGCTGAACCAGGAGTCTCTTCCGTTACGTAATTGAAACTCAATCGCAACAAACCATATTGGCACACATCTTTGCCAATTCAACTAATTTTCCGTACGTTGGAAAACTATATTTGAAGAACCCAAAAATCGAATCAAATTATAAATAAGGATAAACCAAAAACTTAATTCCGCTTGTAACTTTAAAAGTTTATGAGATTCTGATTTTATAATATTACAACCCTTCAATATCATCCTTCAGGATTGATCTATAGAGATACTGAGGACTTAGTCTAGGATACTGAGACTTACTAGGGCCTTGCATGTTATTTTTGCTGCAAGGTGAACGTAAACGAAAAAATTGTAAGGGGTAGTTAATTTTTTGTCTTCGGTCGATTACAAAGGTTTATTATTTAAAACAATAACGCAAAACATCTCGCATACATATTAAAGGACTGGATAATAAGTAATAACTCTGAAACCCCTCAGTTTCAACACATTTTCAAGCATTAAGAAGGATTATAAACGATTCGTTTGGAAAACAAAATTCAGTTTAGGATTCACTGACCCACTTCTAAGACTCCACGCTAACCAAATTTATACCGCTAGGCTCCTGTTTTCCGTCTGCAGGAAGCATATATTTCCATCCATGTGTTTTAGAGCTCTGGGTTTCGAGCTAAGCGGATTTGAGATGTTGAGAAGTTGAGTGTTTCCAGCCTGAGGCTTCCCTAACAAAGTGCTCCGGTCTCAAAACCGGGTAGCTCTCTTAACTCAAACCATCGATCCTGGTTGGCTGCTACAATAAAATCTATTCGTCAGAATAATTCGATTTCGATCAGAGCTATATGAGGGTCGGTAATCACGTGAAATGTTGGGGAGCCTGCTGTACCTACAAATAAACTTTGTTACCGTGCAAAGAAAAAGAGCTTAACTTAGCAAGACTTTTTTGTTTTTTATTTTTATTTTAGTACTTAGAACGAAAAAACGAATATTTGGTCAAAAAATGACCTTTTGTTTTGTAATATTTTTTTGGGTCCCAGAACTATCTTTATTTCTCCAATAATCATCAAAACTTGAATTTTCTATACCTTGCATTGTATTTATAATCGCGAAAAACTGCAGTTTTGCTAGAATGCTGAAAATCTGCTGAAAACTGCTGAGAATTTGCAATTTTCGGGCCCAATTTTTTCTTACGTTGAAAAATCATTAATTTTGATTGGAAAATCATAGAAAAAAAATAATTTTTCCAGCATAATGTGGAGAAAAATTAAAATATATAAGTCAGATTTGACCTTTGGCACGTTAAGCTCCCTTTTCCCTTGCACGGTCACATTTGCGTTTCATTTTTTCGTTTTTCATGTTTCGACTTTGGATTGCGGATTTCATTAGAACTCTTTTTGCCTTCATTAAGTTTTACATTTCACCATTACTATGTATTTATCATGAGACTGTAATACCAGCATTCATGTAATGGTGAGTGTTTTAACAAACCCTTTTCTGTGGCCTTTGGTACAACACCCCATATCTCCCTTAAGACAGCTGGACGTTGTACTCAAGGACAACTATTGGTGAGAGAAACTCATTTTAATTGAACTTAAAACGAAATTATTATGCAAAACATTCAAATAATTAATTTCTCAATGATTTTTACGGTTTCATAGTAGGTAGGGTAGGTAGACAATTAACGGGCTTTAAAATTTGTAACAGATACATGGATTTCGAATAAAAAACTATATCATGAAGATTACAGTAAATATCTGAACATTATCTATAGTCCGAAATGAATATATTAACTCTTCTGACTGGCAGCTGGTACTGCCTGTTGCTCCGCGGAGAGAATAATTATACCACCAACAACTGTCATACATAACACCCCTAAGTCTCTGTAGGTACGCCATTCCGCTACTTTGGTTGGTTTCCTTTTCTTCACCAATTGATCAGTTTTCAAGTGGATATAATGAAGTGAAAAACTCCATGAAACACTGACATCGAAATGAATGGCTGAATATAATGGATTATGTGCACCTACTGGTTGTAAAACATTCATATACTAGAGCTTATTTTTGACATTTTATGTCTTTGTTTTGGCACGTAGAATCAAAAAGTGTTATCGTTACCGAAAATTGTTACTATTTCTAACACAGAATGTGTTCTAGCCTTGGCATCTCAAACCGAAAACGAAACGTTTATGTGTACCGAAAATGTGTTCCAACGATTTCTGATGATTTCCGCTTAAAACCGAGTTCTTCCGGTGTATGATTATTAATTTATTGATAATGATAAATAATGAACTTACCCCGTAACTTATTGTAGATTGTTCTTCCATACCAAGTACTCCTGCAGTTGCGGAAACTGATTTTTCTTTGAAATGTGAAGAATTTAGTTAATGAAACGAATAGTAGGTACTTGGTGTACCAACTTTCTTTTAACTTTGAATCCTTTAGATAGGATATTTGAAGTAATAACGATATAGTCCTTGGATATTTGAAGTAATAACGATATAGCTTCGCTTTCCATAGGATTTCTAATTTATTACTTTGATACGAAATTATGAATCTCTATGGATATTATACCATATTTTATATATTATTAGCTTATAATCTGATTACTTAGGTTTCTCGTGGGATATGAGCTGATAAATTCGTGAAGGTGAGGTGGCGATAGTTTAGATTTTTCTTGGTTGACTATAGAAAAGTTCATTATAAAAGTAAAGAACCAAAAAGTCATAAGAAATATGTTTTTAAATGTTTGTTTCATAATATTAGATCAAGAACGCTTTTAAAAAAACAGAGGAGATGTTAGCTAGAATTATGTAGATGAAAATTGAGGTCAATAACAAAGTGACTTCCAAAAGATTCCCCTAGTAGAACTCTGAGCTAAGGAATCGCTCTGAAAGATAAAGATGCTTTGGCATTTATGGAACCAAACACCAGAACACAACTCGGGAACAACCTTCAAAAGCTAACATAATACTGATAATTCCTGCTTTCCAACAACATTCTCGAAAGAGATAACAAAAAGAAAGAGAAATCGAGGCCTTTTCTTATGATAAATAAGCCGGGAAGCGGTTGAAGGATGTGTAAAAGCGCGGAAGAGGCTGCTTCGAAGATAAAACTTGTAAGTCTTTCACCGCCCCTTCTTCGTCCAATAGTGTTGTATAATTTGTTAGTCAAATTTCTGGTGGAGAGAGACGTCCCCTCAATTCACCGCGCCAAAGCCCTCCGGCGAAGTCGAACTTTTTGAAGACCCTTTTCGGAAGGCGAGGGAAAGCGCTTGTGAAAACCCCCGTTTCGACTCCGCCTCGTAGAGTCCGTATTACCGTTTAATGGGAGGGAAACTCGATGTTGGTTCTGAATGCATAACGAAAAATATCGGCCTTTTCCTATTCTGCCGCGAATAGCCTCGTCGCCACACGCTAGAGGATTTCCTTTTTTTCCCGTGAAAGGTCTTTTTGGTGGGTTCACGACCAACCCTGTGAACGAACACTGGGGACTTCCTGTGGATCATCACCGTCCCTTTATTTTTGAAGAGCTATGAACCAAGAACTTTTCGCAATCTGTTTGGAAAAAATAACATAACATAAATAAAAAATTTAAAAAAATTAGAGCAGGGCAAGTTCTGGGAGGTTGCTCACAACACATGTCGTGTCCCATTGCGAATTCCCATACAATAATAAAACTACTGGTATTATTTCCAAAATTTTAAAATTAAAATATTCCTAAAATGTTCTCATTGAAATCCGTTTTGAAATAGTGTGAAATTATTCCTGGAACTATATAGGATTCAGTGATTAGGAACTTACGGAATTGTAAATATTTATGTGCGTATGTATAGCAGATATGTAGCTCAACTAAACCGCAGCAATTTTTTGTTCGATTACCAAGAATGGTGTCTAACCTACACTTCTTCCTGTTTCGACAAGCTTTTGATAAATGTGTATATTATCTTCATCAGGAGTCAGATAACGCTGCAGTGAGAACAACATACCACTCACACACTCATTAAAAAAAACCAAGGATCAGGAGTTGCACCAGGTACCAATAAAGAAGCTAAAAATGAAAAATTAATTTAAAAAAAAAAAAACATGTATGTATACAAATAAGGATGTGTCATATATGTATGTTTTGACCAGCCGATAACTCCCCTTAGGATTGAGAGTTTAAAAACTGTTCTTTAGAAAAAAGGAAAAATCAAAAAAGAGCATTTTAAAAGAAAATATGATTTCATTGGGCAGATCGTTTTGAGCTCAATAAATAGGTAAATTTTCAGAAAAAGTGCGGCAAAGTCACAAAAAATTGCAAACAAAGACTAAAATCATTAACTTTATTTTGCCAGAATAGGTACTATCCAGAAAAAATAGACCAACTATGAACAGGAACGTAAAAAAATCTAGCCCAAAATTTTAATGAAATGTAGGTCTATCTAATAAAAATCTATTTTTATTGTGTAAACCCAGACCAAATTTCAACGTCTTGACAACTGACTCGTATGGAGCCGGTTGAAATTTGTTTTGCACCAAATTATTCCTTATTAACTCGTACAGGTCTGGTGAAAATTTCAGAATAGCTATAGACTACGCTATAACTGGGAGAATGTGACATATGAGGCGAAGCGCGCGAGGAGCGCCTCTTCTTCCATAGCACTCAATCTAAATTACTAATATGCCGCTTAAATTGAATCAGAATAAAAAGTTCGTGCAATAGATTGAATGAGTTCTCCCGGAACAGCGGTAAATAGAGTGAAGCCTCGCCTCGAATGTTGTCTACAACAGATTCCACTAAAATACAGCTAAACTTTTTACGCAACACGACTGATCAATTTGAGTCTCTTCCATCAAGTAAGCTACTTAGGGCTACTTCATTGAAAATTATAATATTGCGTGCATTGTGAACTTCTTCCTAAATAATTTTGGTACCTAATATCCATGCATTTCACAAATTTACATTCCATTGAATTTATGCCTTATTGCGAGAGGGAAGGGGAAAGTTCAAATCGAAGATGAGAATCGATAGGTTCAGCTGACAGCCGCACAAACACGGTGGCGCCTTCAAGCCGTTCGTTGAAGGTGGGCAAAGTGATATAGAGGGTTTTTTTTTTTTTTTTTTTTTTTTTTTCTCCTTCACCTTATCTTTCTACATTTTCTTCTTCACTTCGGTAAGTTTCCCTTCCTTTCCCATCAGGATGCGAGATAGAAAAAACACGTTCTTTCCAAAACACACATATATCCCCTTCTCTTCCGCCACCCGCCGTGTCCTTCCTGGTCCTGACTGCCATAAAAAGACTCCTCCTAGCGCCCCGGGTCGGTTGGAAGGCGGAAATTTTTCTCAAAGAGCTACCCGAAAACGGTCACGTGATGGCGTAACCTAACAACCATGGGGATGTCCTTTGGAAAACGTGTGACGAGACCTAATTCCCTCTTTTCACGAAGTTACTCGAATCGATCGTTCGGCCTTTTCGAACGGAAGTTTAGGCGAATACAAAACCACAAGAGTCCCACGTACCCAGCTGGAATTCTGCGGGTTATAAATTTACCTAGCTGCTCCACGGGACATAACAACTCCTAGTAAACCACCGATCCAAGGAATATGTATTAGGTCAACTTTCAAGTACAACAATATTCCCAATTACTTTCGCCTTAATTTTTCTCAGAGTTAATGAAACTAGTTGAAAGTCTGGGGTTACAACCAATTCACGTTATAATACTTCGAGGATGGTTTATAGTTAACTAACCACTTTGCGCGTTGCACAGCTGATTTCATTTTCGAACCAGTTCATCCAACGTAAGATTTTAGCGTGAATTGAGATCTTTCCATCGAACTGTCTACTGTTTCCATCGATCGAAAACTGACGGGGTTAGTTACATTTTTCAAGTAACGGCGCCGTTGTAGGTAAGCAAAAGTAAGCAATTTATTTATTTTATTTTATTTTATTTTTTTATTTTTTTATTTTATTATTTTTTTTTATTTTTTATTTTTTTTTTTTAATTGGTGGGCAAACAGTTCCTGTTTAGGGGAAAACAGCTCACTCACAATTTGGATCAGGTGGGGCATGATAAGCCCGCTGGAAACAAGGGAAATTCGGTTTTGAAGGACAACGCAAGGTTTGAGTCGGTATGGATGAGGCAAAAGACTAGGTATGACTAATTAAGATGTGTGTATTTCCGTCCGGGCGTAAATTAGGTGTTCTGAGAACACATCCCGGCTTTTGAGAATTAACAACGCCTAGACCTCCCGTGCCGTGTCTTTTCCGTTAATTGAGAAACCTTCTAGACTAATGGGGTTATGGTTTTGCGGAGAGCGAAATTCATAACAAGACTCAAAACTACTTTGAGAACCGGAGAAATGGTATATGTATGTTGCGATGCCTGCCTGAAACTAGTTAAAACCATATTTAGAATCTATTAGGAGCATCCACTTTTAACGTGAGTTCCTTAACTCAGGTGAGACATTGGTAGGATACACCCTGGTTTAATATTTCAATATTTGGTAACTTTCTATAAGCTAACTTGAATCCCTAACTCGCTTCCTCAAGCCAACCTCATTTGATTGCGTCCTTCCACTAACAAACTAGACGTTATTACGGTACGCCAATTCAAGAAAGATCAATCTTTTTTTGGGTTACTTCTCCCCCCCCCCTTCCCCCATCAAATATATTGCTATATATTCGATCCGAGTGAAATAACAGAATTTAACGAGCTCCAGAATTAATAACAGCTGATTTTACAAACCAGGATTCGGCACCTCCTCTGCGAATTTCCGCAACCACCCAAAATATTTCTCATTCTCTCATTTTCACCGAACAGCAAGAAGAAAACGGTATATAATACACGATTCATTTAATTGACACATATGAATTGACCAGGAACTGCACAAAGATTCAACTGAATCAGTTTCAGCCGATCTGTAATAGTTTATTAGTCGATATTACATCGGAAACTATTATTCGATCGGCCTCCATATCATTTTCTTGTAATTTCACCAAAACAATGAATCCCAACTGTACGAAATGTGTTCATGTGTGATTGCACTCCGTTTTGTCTATCAGTAGCGGGTGAAGAGCATTCCACTCAATATAGGTAATCGAAATTCCATGTTTTTGAGTGGAACTCGTACACCTGCTCAAAATCAAAGCTATCTCTACAATAAACCTTAAGATTCATAATTAACCGATGAACAGATTCATGATAAGTTTAAAAATGAAATTAGTTTTCAACTGTTTTCCCTACTTTAGACCAAAACTACTCTTTTTCAATTATATTCACGAGTTATACTTTAATTATACATTGTAGTTATGTACTCTTCGGATGGGTACAATGTATCCAATAAGTACTTTATACCATTAATTAACTAAAAGGGGCTCTGACAGCCTTAAATGTTTTGTTTTCCAAGGATAAACCCATGTGAAATGAATTGCTAAATGTCAGGAAAATTTTATACTATTCCTATTGCAGTTTTGATCATATCGCTATTCCCATGTGGCGTTCGATTCCATTTGAATACTATACAATGAAATTAAAAAAACTCCCGACTTGGTAGCCTGTAATATTCTCCCATACACATAAAATTCCTTTCGAACCTACATTTGAAGACATTCATAATAAATATATTTAATAGACTGAATTTGAATAATGTTTGATCGTCGTGTTTAATAATAAATGGGGGCATCGCTAAAGACATTTCATTTGTAAAAGAAAGAAAGAAAAGGAGAACTGTAAGAATTTCATATACGATTGTATTTACACTATTGTACAGTTTCACAAACATTCGATCGTAGCATATACACTGATTACAAAAGAATTCGCTTTTATCCGATATTTTCCACCAATAGCGATGGTGAACGGCTTTCCCGTATTCAATCACCGATGGCTGCACTACGATTGAATGCACAATAGTGGGCGGCACAGGCACTGTGACTGACAGATTTTTAATGACCACCAGAACCTAAGCTCTCTACGCATTCACTTTGTTGAACACCTTCTACATCTCCTAACTTATCAAATGCAGGGCACAGAAGAATCAACATTGACATGCAGAAATAGCTAAACATTACAATCACTGTTTTTTATGTTTACCTATATGTTTAACCCTCCTGTTTATTTATCGGTATACATTTCAAGATAGCCAGATTCCAAATCTTGAATAGAAAAACTATCCAAAAATGGTTCGATTAAGTTTTTCAAATATCGGTTATTCATTCATTACCAATACGAGGGTAGTGTGTTTCTGTTGACTCGTAATACGTTCCAGCTCAATAATTCACTCAGTTAAATCACCAGGAATGGATAGTTTATGACCTTTATAATCGCTCCCTACGAGGACAAGACGTATGATGGAAAATAATAGCGATATTTTAGTGAAAATAATTACGTTACATCATCTGTAGAAAAACATTTATTGATTAGTAAAGTATACACATCGACTCACAACACTTAAAATAAATCAGTGTATAAACTTGAATTTAATACTTTAAGCAAAGCAAATAATGCAATGGAGTATTATGTCTTTACATTATTGAAAGAATCGATAAAAAGAGCTTGGTGAATTTCTTAGAAGTCAATAATAAGATGAGTGAAGTACAGTTTGGTTTTCGAGAGTATAAAAGCAACCGGAATGCTGTCATTGAGTTTATCTGGTATTATAGAGTTTAGGCATATAGTGATATAGTTATAAACACGTATAAGGTTAAAGCGTACGATTGTATTCATGGACACGGTCAAAGCGATTGATTTCATTTCATACGTTTAATAACCTCAGTACGTGAAACAGGAATAGATGAGCCTTTCGTTTTATGGCTAGAAAGAGAAGATAGTAAAATTCGCGTTGTCATTCGTTGACATCCCGTTTCAGTTTTCCGCAAGGCACCTACTCGACCCAATCCTAATCCAATTAGAGGCTCAGTTTGAAAAGCAAACAATAGCGAGAGCTGATGATATGGCGTTAGTAGCAAATGGCAAAACATGGGAGAATTCTATGTTCTGAACACAACGCAACATGAAATTATTTAATACATAACGGAAAGAGAACAAGAAATGAAATTTATTTTAATATAAAATCATTATTATAAAATTGTATACCTCAATATCGGGTTTAAAGAATTCTGCCACAAGAATTTGATAATTTGGGCTTCGACTCCCATAGCCGACCAAACAGTTGTAGTAAATGTAAATGCATTAAACTTCCAGTCGAGATATATGACTGGCATAGCAGAGATATTTTTTCAATTTTTAATTTTCAAGTTTGGATGCAGCTACTTTCCCCCAAATTTTTGCCCTCTCAAAAGAAGGGTTATGCAAAGGTACTTTGTTATAAGTTGCTGCAGTCTCGTTGGCTGGTATCCAATAAAAATGGCTCCCGTTCACCCAGTCTTCCGCCACCAGATTTGGCCAGATTCACGTACATCCATCCATTTGGCCCTTTACTCTTCCACATCTACAATTTTTACAGGTCTTCAGTCGTTTTATACAGAACTGAGAGTCGTCAGCATAAATTACAGTTTGTATCAAACCAATATGTACCAACCTTAATACTACAAGGTAATGCCTGACTATCTATATGTATAGAGTGTTTGGATTGAGAGCTGAGCTACTGCCGGTCACCACATATGGCTGAGAGACATCTTGCGTACCCCATCAATACAATCATCACAGCTAAAATGAACCTCAACCTAATACCCTCAATATTCAGCTAATTGAACAGCAGGCAATCCTCTTTGAACTGTCAATGGCAATATACCCATCAAAAACGTCACCAGCTGCCCTCTGATTCACAAAAAGAACAAATTGATTCAGTAACCAAAGTGTATCAGATTGCAAAGTGAGATTGAGGTATCAATTGTACCGTATCCACATTGAAATCCATAATGACTCTAATTGAATATCCCCTCCGCATTAAAATGGGGTTTTTAGCCGGTTGAAGAGTGGCACAGTAAAACATCTTGACTATAGAACTAATAACTGATAGGCCCACTACTCTGAGCGTAATTTAGTGAGAAAGATTGTCGTCGCTGAATTTTGTCGTGATTAGTTAAATAACACCTAACTAAATTTGAAAATTTCCAGCCATACATCCAAGTTTAATGAGTGAAACCAAATCTTCATATGTGATGCCGGAAAAGGAGTCAAGAATACCTTGCCACTAACGATTCCAAGTTCATGAACGTCATTGAATCTTTTTTGTTACACAAAACTGAATCAATATTTTATTTCACGGTAAAAGAAAAGGCAGAAAGAGTGATTTTCTCCGGCAGAGAGGAAATTTTGACGCGTCGAACATGAATCAGAACTCCAGCAGTGATTGAAACACTTCCCGAAGCCACACACCCCGGTTTTAATGAAAAACGACCAAGAAGAAAATCGAATGAAATCGTGTTTTAACAACTTTACCGGTGTGTGGTTGCCCTTGTCCGTCTTTTTTGGTCGGAAGGGCGTGTGGGCGTTATGAAATGAAAGGGCTTGATTGTGGTTTCGCTTTTCGTGAAAAGCCAAACTGTGAATATATGGTAAAAGGAAAACTTCCAAGCCTTCAAAACGCTAGGGCTTTTGATCAGAGGCCTTGGAAGGTTCGAGTGACGCTAATTAGTTGGTAAGTCTTGATTGTGTGGCGCTAGCGGAACGTGAAGAGCTTTTTGTGCCTGAGAAATGTTCAACGATTTACGTTGTGTGTTGCGCTGAGCGATTTGAAGTGAAACTGGATACGTGAAGTTATGTTTTCAGAACTTTTGAGAGTTGGTTTGATCGTTGAATCCACGACCGAGTTTCAGAGAATAGCTGGGATGAGAGATTGCGTCATTTATTATTTTGTAGTCTCGGTTTTGGTTTGCAAAGTATAATAACCACCCAAAGAGGTTTAAATTACTTATTTAGTAAGTTCTTCAGCTGTATACGATCAAACATAAAATAAAGAACAGGTAGACTATAAGAGACTCTGCAATAAACAGCACACGTCAGTTCGAACACGTCATTCTCATCCCTAATGTTCTACGTACTTCGCAATTCCAATGCTGTACGCTAATATTCTAATACGTATGATAATTGAGTTTTAGAATTATTATGTATCGCATACTATACGTGAAAGTTCGAAGCCCGCTATTCAGAGAAAAACCTGGGGATCAACTGTTCATTGTTAATCTTAGAGCTAACAGAGATTGATATTGCTTTCTCGTAACGGGTGTTTTTTCAAAGAGTCTGTTAATTTAAATGTATTTTCTGCGCTATACGGAATGCGAGTTGTTCCTATAAAATCTGGCACACTACATTTATATTCGGTGTAAGTAAATCAAGTAATCAGGGTAACACGAACGGGGGAACGAACTTGCCTTGCTAAATACTCGCCATTATCTCGTATTTTTCGGCAGAGGTCATGACTAAATAACATTACAGTTATCGGTTCACCATCTTCGACAATTAAAAGAATGTTCAAAAAGTTCCAGTCATAAAGCTTTACCATATGAACAAATTTTCTTTTGAAGTTCAAGCTTTTTTGAAGTTCAACCAAAAATTTTAAGAACTTAAAACTGAAAACATTGTACTTTTGGCAAAAAATTGATACTTTACACTTTTATGTAAAGCTGCATTATCTTTTTCAGTTTTAAGTTCTTATAATTTTTGGTTTGTGTTTTATAAATCGTTTTTAACACATTATAATGAAATTAAAGTCATTTCAACACATATTTTTGTATTTCTGAATAGTTGGTAAAATTTTTCAAATTACGATACCACTAAAATATATTACTTTGAGCTCAAAATATAGCTTTGAGATATAATTTTGAGCCGTTTTTGCTATTTTTATGGAATTCTTAAGGCATCTTCTGGAAATATCAGCCGTTTGTTGTGCCCAAAATATGCTGTCCAACGATCTCATTCTTTCTTTTGGAATTGTTTTATAATCTTCCTCAACAGATTTTCATGATGAAAATTTTAGAAAATTTTACTATTGAAAGTTCAGTCATTGCAGTAGTTTTATTAATTTATTTTATTATATTCTTCAACCGGGTAGTATTTTCTTTTATTGCATTATCTTTCAGTCTTCGTTGCCTTGAAATTTAAGGCACATTACATACGACTTCAGTCTCTAAACTGATTCATCTGATGCATCGAATGATCATACTGCCACAGAATGGGGTAGGATGCTATGTCACAAATTAAGAATTTCACGTAACTGTAAAGAGTGAGATTGATTGTTGAAACTTCTTTCATTAAACATATATATATATATATATATATATATATATATATATCTTCCGTAGATAATTGTGGTCACCAAAACATGCATGACTCATGATTCTTTACGGAAGGGAAAAAATCTGCGCAAATTAGTCCTTCACAAACAACACAAAGAAATATTGTTAGAGATTTTATAATTTTAATTTTCTATTTTTAATCTAATTTTTAACGCCAGTTCCTTGAAGAAACGATAGAGAAACATGAAAAACCGAATTAAAGATAGACAGGCCTGTTTATTAACATTTTCTAAAAATCAGCATCGTAATATTTTAAACAGCTTCAGAACTTCAGAACTTGAACGATTGAGTGATTTTGACGTTGAGAACTTAGACTAAAGCATGAGAGAAGTATTTTAGATGATACTATAATAGAATCTTATTGAATAACTTGAATATTACGTTACATAATACCATATATACCGAGTGACCAGGCAATTATTTCGTATCATGAAAGGAGTAGTTTATATTATGAGGTTCCATTCATTATGTAGAAATTGACAGGGGCGACTATGCAAAACCTGCACTACTGTTTGGTCTTGAAGGAGAGGACTACATCAACGCCGTCTATAATCTATTTCATACCAGTTCTCTGACAGAGTAAATTCTCAACGACCGAATTTAGCCGACGTAAGATATGTTGGATTTTTCTGTGCTAAACAGTATTTTAGACAGTTCCTTATTTAGTTCTAGATCAGAAGCTTTCACACTGCTTACAGGTTTACAGTTTAACTCATTCATCTTGCATCATTTTACATGCCTTCTGAAGTTCGCATGAACGGTGTTTTATATGCTATTAGTCAAGCAAAAAACAAAAAACAAGGGGGTTTAGGAAGA
Organism: Adelphocoris suturalis; assembly: GCA_030762985.1. Taxonomy (NCBI): domain Eukaryota; kingdom Metazoa; phylum Arthropoda; class Insecta; order Hemiptera; family Miridae; genus Adelphocoris; species Adelphocoris suturalis. Next base: position 91,104,247 of record CM061041.1, on the reverse strand, counting down.
CAAATTGAATTTTTTCTTATTTCAGCCATCTATGAGGAGCTACTATTTTATATTTCAGCTGTTTTGCGATAGCAGTGATAAAATTGATCCACCTTGAAATGCGTTTTGGCGTATTATTTTATATTATGAAACTTTTTAGTTCACGAAGAAAAACGATTTTACTCCCCCCTCTCCAAATTTCTGGTTTAGGTACATTTCAAAAGGTACAAACATTCCAAAAACATAATAATTTGAAGAAAAACAAAAATAAACAAATAAAAACCTATCAGACCACGAGACCAGTGCTTATGAGACTTGGTTCAATACTCACATATTTTTGGGCCCTTGCTGGCTGGTCCTAGGACGGAAAAATCACTTTCGGTCCACCCTGAAGGGTAAGTTAAGGGGGTTGAAAATCGGTATGTCGAAAAATTTATATAAAACGGTAGTTTCTTGTTTGAGTGAGGTATAACTTACTTCAGTGAATCAATGAACTTTATTTCGATACACTAGACGACCAACCAATTTAGCACCAGAAGATTAAACAAAACATCGTCAGCGTGATAGTGAATCGCCAAGCGACTTTGGCTTGCTGGAATATACTAACATAATTCAGCTCGATTTTCTTTGGGTTTAGAATTTTGTACTTTGGCCTTTTTTGCCCAATTGCAACTAACTTTTAGAAAACTTAATTTTTGTCAGGATTATAGAAAATTTGACGCTCTTTCCAATGGTGTTCTTAGTTTTGAGTTTACAGTGATTCTAAGGGGAGTTATGGCCGTTTCAATGTTGTAAGTTACAAAATTCGGGAAAAAAACCTTAAAAATTAAATAATTCGAAAACAAAGTATTAAAAAATATATATCTAGGAGGAACTTTCTATCAAAAATGAGCTCTGAAATCGATTCTTTATTTTTGACCAAATTTAGTGTAGACACCCTGTATATATACCTGTGATCTGCGCAGAAGGGATTTCTATATTAAAGTAGTAGTGAAGTGTTATGCAATAATTTGCTACGTTACGTTATTTGATTTATTTCTCAAACTCATGAGAAAATCTAGATTTGAAAAATCCATGAGAAATCAGGGAAATTTATTTTGAATTGACCTACAATAGACGATTTATCCCATTTTACCCGGAATCATTCATGGAGAGAAAACATTAAATGTCAGGCAAAATTTTCATGAAACTGGTTCAGACAAGAGTGGTATTGAGTTAGGCGAGGTCAATGAAGAATGTGATACCGAAGTTCAAGCATTCTACAGATTTAAACGAGACGAGAGCAAAAGCGTCTGCAACCAAGAGGCAATCCGATGTGGCGAACAATAAGCACAAAGGTGGGAGGGGGAAAGCACAGGGAACATGAAATACAAACATTGACAGAAGCGAGGGAAATAGTAATAGCAACATTGACAGGCTCATTGTGGCGAAGCGGAGAGGGAACCCGCTTTTCACCGCGGAAAGTGCTCTCGTGAATGAAGGGAAGCAAAGAAAAGATCTCTCCCGCTCGGAAAGCTTCGGAACGCCGCTTTTGATTAAGCCTTTGACGAGCACAGCGTGGTGAAAGAATAGCAACGAATCGCGGGGCAAAGAGGAAGGTGAGTGAGAGAGAAAGAGAAATGGCGGACTAAAAGAGAAAGAAAAGAGAGGGAAAGTGAAGGGTCGGTAGAGGTATAGGCCAAACAAGAATAGCTTTCTCTGGTAGTGACCGTGGGCCGATTATAAACCACCGAACTGTTCGTGAACTGGCTTGAAAAGCCTCTTTTAAGCCCGCTTCGAGAGAGAAAAAAGTTTCGTTCTCGCATTTCACAGGTGGTCAGGGTTTTACAGCGTTTTCGCCGGATTTGATAAGGTGCCACGAGGAGTGACGCAAATTAGGCTGGAGGTGCCTTTCGGGAAATCTCCTGAGATTCAGTCGCCACCTGTTGAGATTAATACCGTTGAGAAATATTAAAGCGTCGAGGGCTCAGCGGGGGATTTGTTTGCAGAGTTTGCTTGAAAGAGTTGAAAGCACTCTATAGTATTAAGCTTTATGTATATTTGCAAGATAATTTATACAGCTTGTTGGTAATAAACTAATTATAGTAAGTGTTTGATAGAATATAAGATCAAAATAACATGAATGCATAGATAATTAAAATGTTTTAGATAATCTTAAAAGATGCCATGGAGGGGTCCTTTGGAGTTTATTTATTTATTACACAGGCGAAATAAATTGCCCAATTCACAAAAATTAGAAAGTATAAAAACATTCACAATTTCCTGTAATCTAAACTTGCTAGAAGTAGATAACAATAAGAATCAAAAAGAGAAAGCTGATCTACAGAGTGTCCGGCATATGGTAGGCAGTACTTCAGGGGTCAATTCTAGAGCTCATTTCTGATCAAAGAACGCTCATAGAGATGTTTTTCTAAACTCTTAGTTTTCGAGTAATTTCATATTTAAGATTCTTTTCGAGTTTTCGATCTTTTGTTACTGAAACTATCATAACACTCTTAATTTTCTGTTCAAATTCAAATCTGAGGATACTGTTGAAAAAATCATTAAATTTTCTATCGGATAAATGCCTGAGCATTGTTATGAACTAAGGTTTAAGATATGAAAAATCTCTCTGAAAAGAAACTTTTACTTAACTTGGGAAACCTTGAGTTTTTTTAATCAGGCATTGAACTAAGAAAACCAATAATTTCTCAAAACATAAGAACGGTAAAAATTGCGCCAAAATCTCACTTTTTCAACGGCGTAGTCAATTTGTCTTTTACTTTGCTAATCATGGAAGGAAACTGTGTTTTAATGTTGAAAAACATCGTTATTTAACTGAAATCGGGGGTTTTCTTGAAAAATAGTCTAATGGGAGCATAATTCAGACATTATGCAAGGTTTTCCCTCCCTTCAAGAATTTGATTTCAAGATGTTCCGTAGTCCAATCAAGATCTAAGACCCCTTACTCTGGGACGTCTTAAAAAGGGGTATAGATGAGTGTATATTCCGACAAAACCTCACGGAGTCTTTTTCGTTGGCTATTAGGAGAAATTTGATCGAAAAAAAAAAAAAAAAAACTCGGCGCTTGGAGCCCCGCTCCGCACCCCTACACCCCGCGGTTGATTCTTTTTACATACTCCGTATGAATTCAAAAAGACAGAATGTGTTTTCGCGTTTTTATTATTAATTTTACCTCATTGTATAATAAAAAGTCTAAAATAAGAATGCCCTGTCTTGCAAATTCGCTGTAAAAGCAAGTCAAGTGATCCGGTCCCGGAGCATTGTCAAGTAGGTGAACTCCATAAGGTATTGAAATGCTCCTTGGGAACTACCGTGAATTTATTATAACAACTACTAAAAATCGGATGATATGATGATAGTCACTACGTTAAACTGCTAAACAACTCAACTTTATACATATCCGCAACATTGCTGATAAATGGATAGTTTTGCCCCACCCGTAAAAATTCGTGAATTGAATGCCAAAAAACCTCGAGGAACGAAGATTAAAGCATCGCTGCCTGAAACACCCGTGAGTGATGTTCCAGTTTCTGGTCAGGTGGTCTCTACACAGGACCTTTGGAAAGAATCTCCTTCGAATTTAGTGTAATAATGTGTGAGAAATAATTTGGAGTCTAGTAACTCTACGCATAGCATAGGTATGCTACATAAGTTTGCTTTTTCGTTACCTAATTTCGTGTCGGTTTTTAACCGGTTGGTGATCGCAAAAATATATTCTGAGTTTGAAAAAATGAAAAATTAACATCGGCCTGAATCTGTTGTAAAGGACCCTTAACCTTTACTACCTTGTAACTTTTCTCTCCAGTTAGTGATGAATGGGCTACCACGACTTTTATGGGTTGAGGTATAAATAAAGTTTGTATTATTGTGAGGTTTATGGGGTATTCACAGCGACTACCGAAGGAACTCTCCATAGGAGGGAAGAAACTTTACCACCTCTAAGTTCAAAAGAGCTGTGCGAGAGCTTTCTAAGCCCCCGGGGGCCTCAGGTGAGGTGAGTCGGGGAACGACAACTTGGGACAAACGATAAACACAAACTGAAAGCCGTCTTGTCAGGCGAGAGGGAATTCGCGCCCGGGCGGTAAGTAATTGGTGAACAGGGAATTTCGGGGTTCGTTTAGTTAAGGATATAGGTGGCTCAAGTTTCGGGGAGCAAGGTAGATGGCGGATCCCTATAGACACAGGGGAAATGGTCGTGGGTGGCACATTATTAGGTGGGTTCTAACTTTATCACTTGCTTCACCTTATATAGGTGCTTAATAAGGTAAGGATCTAATCTTGTTTCATACTCCGTAAAAAAGGTGGCATGATGGAATAAAGAAAACGGGAATTAATGAAGAGTCTTTTTCGGTTAAAATGAAGAGTTACAATGTTAAATAGATTTTGACTGTTATGTCATCATTAGTAGTAAACTATGAATGAAAATTATATCGAAGGGGCACAGCTCATGTAGTGAATGCAAATGGGAGCTTGTGACAGTACCCTTCGTTTCCGAGAGAGCGGGGGGGGGGGGGGGGGGGTCGAAACCGAGCTCTGCTAACATACTACAATTAAGGTTGCAGTGTATCCAAGAACCGAGAAGGAGGAACTACCCATATCCATCACACGTTTGAGATTTTAATCTCTGTTATGATTAGTTATTTCCAAATATTGTCAATTCCTGACAAGTTAGCTGAAGTAACGAGGGTATATTATTAGGAGTTGCCAAATTACCATCAATATTTCGGGTTTAGAATATCAGCAGAACCGTAACGAGAGAAACACCAGTTATTTATTCGAGAAACTTGAACTAATAGGTGGTCATAGAGTAAATCAATGTTTTCGTATAAGTACTCATGAGCATAAATGTATTCCAACTGAATATCCCCAAATCAATCGAATAATTCCGAAATGTATTGCTTCAGTTTGAATATATAACAAAGTCAGTTCACCTATGCTGAAATATGTTCTTCCAGAGTAGCAAGTCTTTAATCTGAGCATTTCTTCCCTAACTCAAGTTGCGTAGCCCAAATTTCATAGTGAACACCATTTCAATATCATGTTAAAGTCTTCTTGTTATTTTTATAAAACAGATGAAGAGAAATCCACGTTTTAAGAAATTCACACTTGCACCGTCGTACAAGCCACAATTGGTCCGACGGGATTGCAAATTATAGGGGACCGTATTTATAGGAGATATCCTGCACAAACCCTGATAATTTCATCGAAATCAAACTAAAACTTGTTGTAGTTTAGGGCGTGACAAGGATTCACAACAGACAGACAGACATGGGACCAAAATGGCAACAAGCTCTGAAATGCAAAAAGCTAGTGGAAAGAAATTTTGATTTTGGATAGTAATTTTTTTTCTTTTCTTTTTTGACTTCTTTCTTAAACACATAGGTTTCTTTCCATAGTGAGGAAGCAAAAAATAGACAGAAGGAAACGAAAAGGAATATTAATTCATTTTCAAAGATGGTGGCTAACGATATATTATATCATCATGAGGAACTGATAGACACAGAAAACCAATTTATAATCATGATTGGTTACCAATAGCCCCGTTGTGAATTCCTGAAGCATCAGTATCATGTATCAACCAGTCATATCAGCAATAAGCTTTTTTTCTGGCTATTTAACCGCACATAATAGAGATAATATTGATTTGAATTGGACTAATCGAATGACCTAGTTATCAATAATCAGCCTTCAACCCGAACTTAAAACTATTGATTTATCCGCTAAAAGAAAACTTATCTCCCCAACTATCTTTTGATATTAAGTACCTTTCATAACACAAACTGATTAAGTGCTCATTGTGTAACAGAAGAAAAGAGTAGGTCACGTTTTATGAACTTTAATAAATTATCGTCTCAGTATTCTATCTCGGAAAATGATCAGTGAATATGAAAAACTCACTCTCATTGTTCACGATTGCGATCGGCAGCGTATATCGGTACAACCCTATGCCCTTTACGCCAAACTGATCACTTTATTGTTCTCATTTGTCCTAATTTTCAAAGGTTAACTTATTTTGGGATTCTCGTGAAACTGAATAAGCCTTTAATCAATTTCGTTGATTTTTATTATTGTTTTATTATTTCACTAACGATCCTTTGTAATCGACCAAGAAAAAACATTTTGTTGAACCACTTCCCCCATTCAAAATTTGTCGGTTTACCTGTCAAGATACGTAGGAATTGAGAAGAAGCTTTTAAGCAATCTGATCTATAGATTGGTGTGCCTTTTTAACTACAGAAAATAGAATTTATATACACATAAGGGTGCCCGCTATTTTGAGAAAGGTGGAATTTTGATGACCTCCACCCGAAATTTGGTTTAAAATGTAAAAAAAATGACCCCTGAATTTTTCCAAATTTTTTGCGTAACAAAAACCTACGCTGGTAGCTCGATTTTGGTTTTTGAAACACGCTTTTTTTTGCCAATATTAGACTTTTGAATATAACTTTTACAAACTTCTTTGTAAAATTGTGAAACTTCGTATACTTATTTTTGTGGCCGCTCACTCGAATATGCAGTCAAAACAAGTCGACAGCAACAACTTATGACAGTTTGGAATCTCAAAATCGTCAAAATCATGTCAAAAAATGACAATTTTTCAACATTCATTGTAAATTTATGAAAATTTGTATTCGTATGTTTTTTTTTTTTTTTTTTTTTTTTTTTTTGTTTTTTTTAGTCGCTGAACTCAAATTGGCTGTCAAAAAATCAAAATTCTTACAAAAATACGTAAAAATACGAATTTTCATAATTTTACAATGTTTTATGAAAAATTGTCATTTTTTGACATGATTTTGACGATTCTGTCAAAAGTTGTTGCTATCGACTTGTTTTGACTTGAAAGCTTGAAATTGTCACCAATTCTACGTAAATATGTAATCTAAGTAAGAAGGAATGCCTAGAAACATGGGGGGGGGGGGGGGGGGGGGAGCGGGTTGAAGACGAATTGACTGGGGGGGGGGGGGGGGGGGGGGGGGGGGATAACGGAAAAGTACCGTAAAACCGGCTCAATCCCTCTCGTGACCAGTAAAAATAGGTAATTTATTTAGTTTCACTAATTCATCTAAGGTAGGTGCCTTCATCTACGTGGTTACACATTGATCATTGGTGTCAAGTAGGGGAAGTGAATATGCAACAGGTATAGATAAAAAGTAAACTAAATTCATTGGTGGTAACATGATTGTCTGTAGCCTGTGGTTACATGTATTGGAAAGTGAGGGTTTTGTTGTTACGAGGTCCCGGGACTTGGAAAATGATCGGTATCGTATCGGGTGACCCTATGAAACCCCATCCAACGTGTGGTTTCCAGACCACACAGAAAGGTGGGAGAGGGTGGGCAACGGTACGCGATGGGGGTTAGGTCGTTGGGGGGGGCGTCATCCAACGTTGACACTACGACCGTGCGGAGGCGCCGATCCCGAGCGGTGATCCCGATCTGACCGCTAGGGTCGGAGGCGACGGGGGAGGCGGTGCCGCGTCGGCCGGACGGTGCCGCGGGGGCGGGGTCGTCATTCATCGCCTCGACCGCGCGTGATGGTGGGATCCTCTTCCCATCGGAAACCGCCGCAGGCTAATGGGATTTCCGAACTTGACGAGCAATCAATTCCACTTGACGTCCTCGTCCTCGGCGTCTTGATCCCTCAACGATATTAACTCCCCCCCCCCCCCCTTCACAACACCCTCCCCTCCTTACCGACATCTATCTGAACCTGATACCGACCGCAACCCGTATCGCCGTCACAACATGACACGCTCCTATTTTGCAATTTGCATCCCTCCTCCTATTCAAAACATCACCATCAATACTACGATTTGACTTTAATTAGGTCGTTTGTTAGCCACAAATTATTGGACACAAAAATTCCTTCACATTTTTTTTTTGACATTTTATGTTTTTACTTTGGCACATAAACGAAAAAAGCGTTAACAAAAAGCGTTAAAAAAAAGGGTTACGGTTCGTTTTCTGATGATTTCCGCTTACCAAGATGATGAAGTTTACCAAAACAGGTTTATATTCAGGAAAAAAACAGTCAGGAATGTCAGGTAAGCCAGGAATAGAAGTAAGGTGCATCGGTAACATTTCGCAATATAGTGGAAATTCGCAATAATAGTGGAAATGATAGTTGAAGCAAGCGGAGATGAAATTCGTGCTTTTAATTTGGTACATAAGTGGAAACAAAGGCTAGAGAAAAGTTAACAGGGATTTTGCGTCAATGGCGGTTGCGAAAAAGGGGGATGGCGTGAACCAGAAAAAGAAGCCAAAATGTTAGGGTGGGACATTGGCATATCCTTCAGGATTAACAGTGTGGTAAATTATTTTCTGAAGATATTTCCGTCGGCAAAGTGCCCCATTTTCCGTTTTACAGACAGCCACCTACAAAAACACGATTGCCCCACTAACTACCAATGATAAGTAAATAATGTAGATGATCTACGTTGCGTTACCCACCTGTACTATTAGTAAACGCGAATCAAAACTATCATGCCGACCGTATCATCATTATCTTCTACAAAAGATATTGACAGCTCAGTCCGGTTTTAGACGCTCCATGCATTGGCATAAAGGTCACCTCATAGTGCTCCTCACATTTCCCCATTTCCAAACTTTTGACGTTAGATAGTTACCATCGATCGGTAACCATTATTCTCACGAAACCCGTAGGGGAAAAGGGGAAAAAAATCCCTGATGCGTATCTCACGCCAGTTTCGTTTTCGTTCGCGCTAATCCCAAAAATACCCGTGATCGTGCCAAGTGGGACTTGCGGATACTTAACTTTTAAATTATTTTTTCCCTCCCCCTCCCTCCTTCTTCCCTTCATTCATGATATTATTTTCGATTAGGGGGCGTACCGTGATAATTCCTGCTCTTACAGATCTTTTTCACGTTTCTCGCTGTTTAGTTTCCAGTTTTGTTCAAATTAGCTGATCACAACAGATAATGGGACTGTCGAGAACAAAAGTGTACACGCACGCAATCTTTACTTTTCTGGATAGGTACGAAAATAATTTGCAATCTGACTCTTCGGTGTTGCTAGTGAGAAAAAACGTCTACCAAGTATAGGACATAGCCTTTCGTAGATCATTGAAATGCATTATAAAATATTTATACAACTTTAGTTTATGAATATCGTTCTACACGAGCGAAACCTGAAAAACTGTGAAACGACTATTGAATACCAATTATGAAACTGAAAGCATAGAACCAGAGTCGTTAGAGGTCATATTTGAGTCGCTGGATCAAGGTCATATTTGACCTTGATCAAATAACAACAGAAGTCATGTCAGTGAAAGAAGTCGAAAAATTTTTTGTCTCTCAAAATCAAAATTTCCACTTGCTTTTGGCGTTTCAGAGCTTGCTCATCAATTTTGGTTCCGTGTCTGTCTGTTTGTCTGTCTGTAGTAAATTCTTGTCCTGCCCCAAAACTATACCAAGTTCCAGTCAGATTTCGATGAAATTCTCAGGAATGTGTGCGTTGGCTACTAGACCCTATAATTTTCAATGCCGTCGGATCAACAGTAGCTTGTAAGCATGCGCAAACGTGAATTTCTCATAACGTCGATTTCTCATCATCTGTTGATCCAATTTCGTTCAAACTCGGTAGGTAGTTGGGTATATGTTCTATAAAAATGCTCTATAAATTATATAGTGATTGGTGATGTAATACCCATTACACTAATAAACTAATATCAATTGATACAGGTAAAACTCCTAGTCTAATGGAACGATTTTGATGAAATTTTCAGATTATGCGGGTTAGCTTCTCTAGACGGTCCCCTATAAATTTTATTGTCTTCTCATAAGTGATAGTCTGTGAGCATACGCAAAAGTTAATTTCTTTTAACGTCGGTTTCGATTGGTGGAGTAATAACTAGAGCACATGCGCTAAACTAAAATTGATCGACACAGATGAAACTCCGAGATCTAAGAACCAATTTTCATGAAATTTTCAGAGAGTGTGCAGTTTAACTTCTAGACGGTTCCCAATAAATTTCATTTCCACTGGATTAATAGTAGTCTGTGCGCATGCGCAAACGTTGATTTCTTGTGTCAATTTTTTATCATCTATTGGTCCGATGTCGTTCAAACTCGATAGGTTGTTGGGTCCAGGATCATGCCCTTTGTATTTATCTCATTTGCTTGAATAATAAGTACCTAACTATTGCACGTATGCAAAACCAATAATGGATGACATTTCGAGAATAATGAATGGATTTTGATGAAATTTGCAATTATTGTGTAGGTTAACCCTTAGACGATTTCCGCACATGCAAAGATGAATTATCGCCCTAATTTGCATTCTGGCATGTGTACAGATGTTTCAGATACTATTATCTTTTACATTCAATAATTTCGACTCATACTTTGTACTTCAACAAATTATATACGTCCATTTTACAATATTTGAGTAATCAATACTTTCCACCCAACTTGGCAGGCGTTTTAAATAGATGCGTGCTGAGGATAATCTGAATCTGATGGCTAAATGCCTAGAATTTGTGAAAGACTGGAGTCAGTGGAAAACCTACATATTAGCATTATGCGCGACTATCTCGGTGCAATATCAAAATTAAACTCCGCTCGTTGCATGAATTTTATTTTTGTGCATACACGGATATCAAAATTGATCAGAAACCATGAAATTCATGGAGTGACATCTCGACCCGCACCCAAAACACCGCATAATTTCATCAACTCTTGATGCGAACTGTGGAATTTATGAGTGTATCAAATATTATGCGTTTTCGCATGCTCACAAGCTCTTATCATCTGGCGGCGATTAAACTGATAAGGGACAGTTGAGCTGTCAACTCGCAATAACCCCTGAGTTTCGTCTTGTACATGAAACTAAAATTATTTATTAACATCATAAATGTAAAATATGTTCATGGAAATTTTAATTTTGGAACTTGAAAAAAAGGACGATGAAGAAAAAAAATATTTGAACGTCGTGTTCACGGTGCTTCAGGCAAAAATATGAAACACCTTGCGATCCGATTGTCTCCACAATTCAAAATTCAGAAATCAAAAACTAAAATATTTTGTTATAGTTTCATTTTATTTTTTATTTATTTATTTTTTTCCAAATTGACTGGCATTATTAACTTATGTAGAGCTATACAACAGGGTACATAAAAATATGTGGTAAAATACAATAGGTATATTTTAAGTAAAGGCACAAGTATAGTAAACGTCAATTAAAGTAAATATCAAAAGAGTTTGACTAAAGACTGCTGCAAATTTCAACTCTGCAGGTGCGAAAATGCACGAATTTCCGGCTTAATTCGATTTTTGGAGTTCACGTATCTCAAAACGTAAGCAACCAATTTCAAGGGGGTTGGTGAGGGGAGGGGGGGGGGGTAGTAGCGGTAAATGCCATTCCACCTGGTCAATTAGAAAATGTTCATTATTCGGGATAGTAAACCAAAAGTTTGAGCTTTTACTGTATTCCTGGGTTGATTGTCGTAGCAAATACGTACGGTTTCAGTCCAAAATTGGGAAGGATGAATCAAATCGATCGATGAGGCTAATAATTCATGAATTCATTCAGGGAAAACTCTAGCGGTTGAATGAATCACGTCGCAGAGAAAATAGAACGCAAAAATCCCGCTCGTTCGGGACACTGACCGTCCAAGGATGAACCCGGAGTTTCCGAATGCGGTCGAACTCATAAATTAAAGATAGCGCTCCGTTCGCTTTCCGTCATCATATTTAATCACACTCGCATGAGTTGAGGCAGCTGTATTTAGAGATAAAATCTTGATGCCCAGAAATCGCGTGGGTTCCCAATTAGAAAACAGGAAAGATGGGTTGAATTCGTCATTCTTTATAACGAAAAACTGAAGGGAATTTTCGATAGCCTCGTAAATTCCAGGTTCTCTGTGCTCGTCTTGTTCATGATGTAAAATTTACTACAAGAATGTTCGCTTACAATTCGTTTCTCACTACCTGTAAGCTGTCACCATTGAGCAGAAGATGTTTCCTAGCTTACCTCACAATGCTGCGTATAACCTCTTTGCGCCGGGGAAATATCGTAACTGATGAAGTTCTACTGAGGTGCGACTATTGCTTATTGAATTTTAATCTCTTAAATGTCGAAACCAACTGCTCCGCACTACTGGAAAAAATCATTTTTCTTGTGCCTCGTCCCTGTGCAAGAGCAACGATGTTGTTCAAAGTGCCGTTTTGTGATTAAGCCCCGATTTTGATCTTTTCACCCATTCATTGTCTGCGCTAAAATCAATCATTGTATCATCTCCCATCTCTTTTACTTATGTATCATATGTAACTATCACTGTATTCTTTATATAATGTCGCTTTTTTTGATCGACTTATCGAATTGTTATTTTATTTTACTTATTTATTTTTTTCTATTTTTTCGAAACCGCTTCGGTTATTTTTTTCTTGTAATGGGCCCCACCCCTACTTTTTAAACAAATAAGTAAATACAGAAGAAAGTATTTAAAAAAAAAACATTGGTTATTGTTAACATGGCAAACAACGACGATTATAATGTCGATGATCTCAATTCACACACAAAAGATAAATGGGAATGTGGTCTGAAGACAAAAATAGATAAGAAACCAGTGGTTTGAAATTGGGCGACCTTAAAGTTAAGAACCTTATTGTCTAGATTATGAAGAATAATAATGTTTCTATTTTCCCAATTTCATTACACTTTAGCGTGGAACTTGTTTAGCCGCAGCCCCTCAGCCAAAATAAGACAAACTGAGAAACGAAAGTAACCGTACAATTTCAGTGTTTTTACTTGTTGTGAATTTAACTTGTGATGCTTGAAATGAGGATGTATGTTCAAACTGAATAGTCTAGGTCTTGTAAATTTAGATTTGGTAGAGATCAATGAGTGTAAGGTAGGAAGTTGAGGTAGTAACAGCCCGGTCACATTCACTATCACCGAGGCCGAGATAGGATAGTTCAGAGGCTAGGGGGGACCAGTAGTCCTGGAGCCGGTTTGTAAATAGATAGTATGTTCTGAAGAAGGTTTGAGATTAAGTAGCTTTTGAAAATGTAGACCGTACTGAGTGAGAAAATCTTTGACTGCCATCTCAAAATTGGTAGAATACAAAATGTCAGCCTCATTTAGCCCATTTTAAAGTTTTTCCCCAATTATTCCTAAACCGTACATCCTACAGCAATTTTTATACGAAGCAAAGAGAACAAAAAACAAGAGAGCAAAGTAGAACATGAAATCCTGATCCGACCCAAAAAATGAGCATTTTATCACGGAAAAAAGGAACTAAGGAAAATCGATAATCGGGCTAATTTTAGGAGGGTCCTCTCCTCCCCCGTCTAGACTTCTACTCTTCAAAATCACCTAGCGGCCCTAATATAGATCTGATTCAAGACTGCCAAACCACATTCGATTTAGGGTTACATTCTTTCCAAAGTTCATATCAAGCATAATTTACCTGAGACTGTTTCCCATTAGGACAAAGTAAAAGGCCGTTTTTGCGAACTTAATGTGTAGAATGACATAAAATTAATGAGCTCGGCTGTAAGTCAAAGGGAAAAGGTCTCAGCTAAAATATGTTCGATACGGACTTTGGAAAGTATTTAATTTTGAGTAGAATGAGCTTTGAAGGAGAATGAATTGGAAGGGAAAACATCTTGACGGGGTGAGGGGGAGGGGGAGGAGAGGACTGACCCAAAATTAGCCCGAATTTCAATAGTTTGTAATTCGCTTATTTTAGGAGATAATTCAGATTTTTGGGATTGAACCGTTTTGTTTTCTTATGCTTTACAACTTTGTCAAACATTTCTGTAGGATGCACGGCTTAGGAATTATTAGAGAAAAACTTCAACATGGGCAAATTAAGCCATCTTTATGAGGCCGCGGTTTTGTAGTCCACCAATTTCGAGATGGCAGACAAAGATTTTCTCACTCAGAACGGGCTAAATTTCCAGAATCGAATCTCAAACGTTCTCCTCAAATTACTACCTATTTAAGGCCGAGATCGGCTCCTGGACTAGACCGTTCACTCTCAGCAACAAATAGAGGTAGTCAAGTTTCGAAACCGTAAGCTTAGTAGAAGAGGTTTTACCGACTTCGGCGACTACCAACAATTACCGGTGGGTGTGTATGAAAAGATTTGTCCAACTTCAGCAACTGCTGAACAATCACCATGCGCTTAGAGAAAGTCTCGAAGGTGCGAAAGATATGAAGTGAAAGAAGTGAAGCTAGGTGAAAGAAGTACAAAAGTATAGATACGAATAGAATTGCAAGAGGGGAGTCTGTCTCGTCCTTGTATACCTGTATTTCTTACTAGCCGCTCCGGCTCGCTACGCTCGCCTCCACGTCCAGCCGGGGGGCAAGCCGGACCCCCCATTCAATTGCTCGCTTCGCTCGCAAAGTGAGGCATGTAGGGAATATTGCTCGCTTCGCTCGCAAAGTGTGGCATGTAGGGAATGTTGCTCGCTTCGCTCGCAAACGATAGATCCCTAAGGGTAGGTTTAACTTCTGTAAGGGATGCTGCTCGCTTCGCTCGCTTGAGGAAGTTATACTGCCCACCCAACTTGGCAGACGTTTTTTTCTGTTGGAAATTCTTACAAACAAATTAAATCTTATGAAACTACGTGGAACCACAAAAAGTTTATTCGGGGATGTTGCTCGCTTCGCTCGCAAGGTATTGCTGTATATTTGTAGGAAAAAATCCGAATTTATTCTGTTGACATGGCTCTCGCTTCGCTCGCAAGGTATACCTGTATACCCTTCAAGACGTAAGTGCGTGTACCTGCTCGCAACCCGTTCCCGTCAGGTGCAAGCCCCGCCTCATCGAACCCCTGACTTCGTAGAGCCTTCTCGCTTCCGGGGCCCAATTAATTTCTCATATTAAACGGTTCCCCTCGCTTCTGCTCGCATTCCGACCGACTTCACGTCACTTTTTTCGATATCCGATTTCGGATTCAGATTCGGCGGGATCAAACCTTTATTTCGCCCGCGAAAACCGTTCCGAAAAACGTACCTTTATGGGGTATATTTTAATTTTAAAAAAACCAAGTTTTTCGTCGGAATTTTCGAGAAAACGGGTCCGTACTCTCGCATTTTTTTGACGCATTTACCGATACTTTTTTCGCGATCCAATCGCGCCGTCGTCTTCCTCGTTCAAAAACCTACGAAACCGGTATTTTTCCGGAATTTTCGACGGCCGTTTAGAAGGGTAGGGGAAGCGGGGAAGTGGAAAAAGCGCACATTAATTCTTACTTCGACCCTCCTCCCGCCCTACGGCCCATGGTTCGGCTGGGATTAGAAAATTTTAAATTTGCTCGCTCCCCCTTTCGGAAAATCCCAAGAAGATCCCCCCACTCATAGACTCCCCCCACTCAGCCGTTTGGCCGTGCATAGACGCGGACAAACAGACAAACGGAGTTTCATTCTTATTGATAATAGAGATGGGTAATGTCGAATTGGGCTCACGGTCTGCTAGGGTCGTTAAAACGACAGCCCATGGTCTGTTCGGAGACAGTGTCGAATTGGGCCCATGTCACTACAACCATTACCTTCAAAATGGAATGCTCGCACCGTGCTGGTTACAGTCAGATGGTGGTCCGACATCTATTTTAGACGATTGAAACATCTTCTTTTACTCCCGACCACCAAACTATACACATCATTTTGACCTATATGCCCAACTAGTCTGAATTTTTACTAAGGAATTGACTACTTGATGCCATGTATTCTTGAGATGCGAGCTTGCAAACATCCAGACCACCAAACTAAACACATCATTCTGACCTATATGTCTAACAAATCTGAATTTTTACTAAAGGATGAGTACTTGATGTTATGTATTCTTGAGATGCGAGGTTACGATCATCCAGACCACCGAACTTTTTTTATGTTTTAGTTAAGTTTTATTGTATTTATTTTCTTACGCAGTTTTTTAGTTTTTAATACTATTGTACATTAAAATAAAAACGAATGTCTAGTCACTTAACAAAACTAATGTTGCCTCACTGACTTGGGGCCCAATCCAACCCCGACCCTTCAAGGGTCGATGGTAATCTGCCTACGAATGTTTTGACCGTGGGTCCAGTTCAGCCGTGTCCCTTACTGTACACCTGCTCCTACCACCAACGGTCGGACAACTTTATTGGTCAGACTCACCTCACCTTCTCTGGTTTTTGAGTAAGCCACAAATATACCTTCGACACAGGAATTCACATCATTACTACCAATCGTTTGTAGAAATGTATAACATCCCAGTCATAATTTTTTGTGAAAAGGGCTGAGTTTAGTGAACGTCACAACGCATCTCGTGCTGCTAATTTTCCCCACTTTATTACAGCCTTCTGAAAGAAACCTACTGATCACGCGCTTGATTTACGTGTACAACGATGTTAATTGCTGTTCGTAGTATGCGTTTACGTTTGCTTATTAGCTACACTCCGCAAGACGTATGAAGCAGAAGTAACAGTTGTTGAAGTTATGCTTATTCGAGAATCAGCGGGCAAACGCATGTCCCACTGAATCTAGTTCTCCTCCCGCCTCTCCCATTGATGAAGACAAAGCACGTTTGGGGAAACAGGACGAATTATGTAAAGTAAATTCAGCACAAGGCGGCGTTGTTCCAGGAAAACCAGTCGTGTAACTTTTAGGAGATCAGCAAAAGCATCCGTCAGGTTCCTCAACTAATAGTCTGAATAGATAATCAACACCCACTCCAATTATTACACTCCACAGAAACTGCATACACCTTGATGGGCCTGAAAAAAGCACTATGAATCGCAAATAATGTTAGGAAGCTGTCCGACATATGAGTATTACGGTTGATATTTCTTAACATTAAGCATGTACAGCAAATATTAAGCATCTCACTACACAAATTATCACATTGCGATGGTGTGATGGTGCTTGTTATCTCAATAATTGAGATGAGATTCCGTAATTGATGATTTACTAGCATATTGCAATGGGTATTTTGATAGGCAATTACTTTGTTCATTCTCAAGGCTATTGCGACTCAGCTGGGACGTCAATGCGACCCACAAGTGGGTCGCTACCCGCCAGTTGGGCGCCAATGTCTTAGGCATTCTGCCTATTGCTAATAAAGTTTGAGTGAAGTATAGTACAACTCTACAAAACTCTGGATGTAAAATCACTCTTGCGACCCCCTAGTATTTTCCTCTTAGTAAAAATTCACGCAGTCGTATAAGCTGCATCATACGAGTATGTACAAATAATAGTACACCAACCTGTAAACGCGTGCATTAAATTATCATATACAAATCTTGAAATGAATGATGTATTTGTACAATTAGCTGAGCTATCATGTTTTTGTATTCTTTGGAGCCCTTTAAATAACCCGTGGGGTCAATTTGCGCCGTTTATTTTCATTTCAACTCGTACCATATGCAGTATGCAGCAACTCATGACCGAACGCTGCGCGGCTTTCTGAAGCGGTAAACCGTCACGTATAAATATAGACGCATCAGTCCTCGCAAATAGATCGGTTTAAAGGGAAAGCTCTATCACCGTCGTGGGGGAAATCGATCGGGTTGTTACCTGGAACAAGAGGCGAGGTGTATGGAGGTAGTGGGAGGGGAGGTCCTCAGCTCTTACAATAATTCAAAACCCCTGTAGGTACCTCCCTCACTCTCGAGTGTTTTTTGTCCTCTTCTACCCTCCCTACTAAACATCCCCCCACCTACCCACCTGCCCTGCCAAGCATTAATGTCGTCCGATAATCAATTCGAGGTGACGTCACGGTTCGGCGTCCCTCCAGTAGTGCTTTCTATTTCCAACCCACTTCTCACACTAACACGAATGTTTCACACCGCTTATGCAGTTTTAGCTTCATTGGAGGGGGCATAAGGGCTTTAAATAAATATACACGGCAAATGTATCGCGGACAATCGACGTCGATTTTCGGGGACAAATTCGGTTGAACTCATCCGTATTGATTGAACAAAGTAAATATTTGTGGCGGACTTTGTGTTTATGAAAGGGTTTTAACGACGCCAAAAACCACCAACAATTTCACTTAATACGATTCATCAACAAATCTCAATGAATAACTATACGTGATTGACAGCCGCATGAATTAATAATGTCTTTTTTTACTGAAGGTAAACCTGCATTAATTAGAAAGAGGTTATCCCTATTTTTTCCCCACAATTTTCATATATCAAAGAGACTTGAAGAACGTTTTAGGGGTGCCTTATATTAAATACTAGCCGCTCCGGCTCGCTACGCTCGCCTCCACGTCCAGCCGGGGGGCAAGCCCCCCGGACCCCCCATTAAGTTGCTCGCTTCGCTCGCAACGTGTGGCGTGTAGGGAATATTGCTCGCTTCGCTCGCAAAGTCTGGCATGTAGGATATGTTGCTCGCTTCGCTCGCAAAGTCTGGCATGTAGAAAATGTTGCTCGCTTCGCTCGCAAAGTATGGCATTTAGGGAATTTTACTCGCTTTGCTCGCAAACGGTAGATCCCTAAGGGTAGGTTTAACTGCCCACCCAACTTGGCAGACGTTTTTTTCTGTTGGGGAATTCTTACTTACAAATTAAATCTTATAAAACTACGTGGAACCACGAAAAGTTTATTAGGGGATGTTGCTCGCTTCGCTCGCAAGTCCGTATTTATTCTGTAGGGGATGCTGCTCGCTTCGCTCGCTTGAAGAAGTTATACTGCCCACCCAACTTGGCAGACGTTTTTTTCTGTTGGAAATTCTTACAAACAAATTAATTCTTATAAAACTACGTGGAACCACGAAAAGTTTATTAGGGAATGTTGTACTGCCCACCCAACTTGGCAGACGTTTTTTTCAGTTGGGAATTCTTACAAACAAATTAAATCTTAGAAACTACGTGGAACCACGAAAAGTTTATTCGGGGATGTTGCTCGCTTCGCTCGCAAGGTATACCTGTATATGTGTAGGACAAAGTCCGTATTTATTATTTGAAATGGCTCTCGCTTCGCTCGCAAGGTATTGCGTAGAAGTGCAAATGGGAACCCCCCTGTGAGGGTCCCTTCAGGTAAGCAACGTTGTGTAACGGCGGCCCGTGGTCGATTAATTTCTGATGTTAAACGCTTCCCTCGCAATTCCCCTCCCAATTTGACCTACTTTCCGTCACTTTTTTCGATATCCGACTTCGGATTCAGATTCGGCGGGATCAAAGCTGTATTTCGCCCGCGAAAACCGTTCCGAAAAACGTACCTTTATGGGGTATATTTTAATCGGAAAAAACCAAGTTTTTCGGCGGACTTTTCGAGAAAACGGGTCCGTACTCTCGCATTTTTTTAACGCATTTCCCGATACTTTTTTCGCGATCCGATCGCGCCGTCGTCTTCCTCGTAGGAAAACCTACGAAACCCGTATTTTTCCGGAATTGTCAACGGCCGTTTAGAGGGGTAGGGGAAGCGGGGAAGTGGAAAAAGCGCACATTAATTCTTACTTCGACCCCCCTCCCGCCCTACGGCCCATGGTTCGGGTGGGATTAGAAAATTTTAAATTCGCTTATACACCCTATCGGAAAATCTCAAAAAGATCCCCCCACTCGTAGACTCCCCCCACTCAGCCGTTTGGCCGTGCATAGACACGACAGAGCGACAGACAGACAAACAGACGGAGTTTCATTCTTATTAATAACTAGCTGCTCCGGCTCGCTACGCTCGCCTCCACGTCCAGCCGGGGGGCAAGCCCCCCGGACCCCCCATTCAATTGCTCGCTTCGCTCGCAAAGTGTGGCATGTAGGGAATATTGCTCGCTTCGCTCGCAAAGTGTGGCATGTAGGGAATGTTGCTCGCTTCGCTCGCAAACGATAGATCCCTAAGGGTAGGTTTAACTTCTGTAAGGGATGCTGCTCGCTTCGCTCGCTTGAGGAAGTTATACTGCCCACCCAACTTGGCAGACGTTTTTTTCTGTTGGAAATTCTTACAAACAAATTAAATCTTATGAAACTACGTGGAACCACAAAACGTTTATTCGGGGATGTTGCTCGCTTCGCTCGCAAGGTATTGCTGTATATTTGTAGGAAAAAATCCGAATTTATTCTGTTGACATGGCTCTCGCTTCGCTCGCAAGGTATACCTGTATACCCTTCAAGACGTAAGTGCGTGTACCTGCTCGCAACCCGTTCCCTTCAGGTGCAAGCCCCGCCTCATCGAACCCCTGACTTCGAAGAGCCTTCTCGCGAACACGGCAAAATTAATTTCTGATGTTAAACGCTTCTTCTCGCTTCCGCTCGCGATTTGACCGACTTAACGTCACTTTTTTCGATATCCGATTTCGGATTCAGATTCGGCGGACCCAAAGCTGTATTTCGCCCGCGAAAACCGTTCCGAAAAACGTACCTTTATGGGGTATATTTTATTCGGAAAAAACCAAGTTTTTCGGCGGACTTTTCGAGAAAACGGGTCCGTACTCTCGCATTTTTTTGGCGCATTTCCCGATACTTTTTTCGCGATCCGATCGCGCCGTCGTCTTCCTCGTAGGAAAACCTACGAAACCCGTATTTTTCCGGAATTGTCAACGGCCGTTTAGAGGGGTAGGGGAAGCGGGGAAGTCAAAAAAGCGCACATTAATTATTACTTCGACCCCCTCCCGCCCTACCACCCATGGTTCGGGTGGGATTAGAAAATTTTAAATTCGCTTATACACCCTATCGGAAAATCCCAAAAAGATCCCCCCACTCGTAGATCCGGCCCACTCAGCCGTTTGGCCGTGCATAGACACGACAGACAGACAGACAGACGGAGTTTCATTCTTATTAATAACTAGCCGCTCCGGCTCGCTACGCTCGCCTCCACGTCCAGCCGGGGGGCAAGCCCCCCGGACCCCCCATTAAATTGCTCGCTTCGCTCGCAAAATGTGGCATGTGGGGAATTTTGCTCGCTTCGCTCGCAAAGTGTGGCATGTAGGGCATGTTGCTCGCTTTGCTCGCAAACGGTAGATCCCTAAGGGTAGGTTTAACGTGTGTAGGGGATGTTGCTCGCTTCGCTCGCAAACGGTAGATCTCTAAGGGTAGGTTTAACTTCTGTAGGGGATGCTGCTCGCTTCGCTCGCTTGAGGGAGTTATACTGCCCACCCAACTTGGCAGACGTTTTTTTCTGTTGGAAATTCTTACAAACAAATTAAATCTTATAAAACTACGTGGAACCACAAAAAGATTATTCGGGGATGTTGCTCGCTTCGCTCGCAAGGTATACCTGTATATAGGTAGGAAAAAACCCGTATTTATTCTTTTGAAATAGGCCTGCAGGTAACATTGTGAAATACCTGACGAACCCCTTGACGTCTTCGTAGAGCCTTCTCGCGAACACGGCAAAATTAATTTCTGATGTTAAACGCTTCTTCTCGCTTCTGCTCGCGATTTGACCGACTTAACGTCACTTTTTTCGATATCCGATTTCGGATTCAGATTCGGCGGACCCGAAAAACGTACCTTTATGGGGTATATTTTATTCGGAAAAAACCAAGTTTTTCGGCGGACTTTTCGAGAAAACGGGTCCGTACTCTCGCATTTTTTTAACGCATTTCCCGATACTTTTTTCGCGATCCGATCGCGCCGTCGTCTTCCTCGTAGGAAAACCTACGAAACCCGTATTTTTCCGGAATTGTCAACGGCCGTTTAGAAGGGTAGGGGAAGCGGGGAAGTGGAAAAAGCGCACATTAATTCTTACTTCGACCCCCCTCCCGCCCTACGGCCCATGGTTCGAGTGGGATTAGAAAATTTTAAATTCGCTCGTTCCACCTTTCGGAAAATCCCAAGAAGATCCCCCCACTCGTAGATCCGGCCCACTCAGCCGTTTGGCCGTGCATAAACACGACAGACAGACAAACAGACAGACAAACAGACAGACGGAGTTTCATTCTTATTAATAGTATAGATAGAGAAGAGATAGAGATAGAGATAGAGATTAACCGTAAAAACCGGAGCAAAATCCAAAAGTTCAACAAGGACCAAAATTCAGGCTACCCGAAGAAATGAGGGAGTTATTGGATACGTGGAAAATTTTCGAAAAAGTCGAGTAACCCCTCATTTTAGAAATTTTTTAATGCTGAATACGATGGTGAAGCTAGAACAGCGATATCTTGTGTCGTTCTTAAATTGGAGCTAGTGAACCATGAAGAAGTGCGATTTTGTTTGAAGATAGATATTCTTGGATTTAGAACTAATTCATCCCCCACTTCTTAAAGTAATTCTAATGTTTTCCCAATGATGGAATCTCAAGTTTTGATATAGTACTACTAAGCAACATTGAAATTTTATAACCGACCAAGAAAAATATGCTGTCAACCCTACTTGGCACAATGGTTTATTTTAATATTATTATTATTATTTTTTTTTTTTTATTCATTTTTTTTTTTTTTAACATCGAGATTGATACAGAAGACTGATCAGCTAAGCAGCAAAAATGGTATCAGCTGATTTAATGTAATGACATGGTATCAGCTGTTTTATTGTCATGACTTCACATCAGCTGACTGTCCCAGTGCTTCAAATAGTCCTTTGCCTAAATAAATCGGCCCTTCGGTTGCGAGTTACTTAGAGCCGTCGGCTTAAAATATTGAAAACATGCACATAACATTATTACGTAATATTTTTACATCACTAGGCTAATATCAAGCACCTACATTGATTATTTTAGGAGAAAAACAAGACATAAATTGCCATTATGTGTCACGAAGCATTATTAGGTAGTAACTTGGGGCTATTAATCAGCTTCCGTTGACACTATTGCGGCTTAGGAATCATGAAATTTTGTGATAAAATGAGAGGTTTCCAACAAGTGGCGAACGATTATTGTGGAACGATAACTAAGGGAGTAACACTTGCCTAGCAACGGAATGGTTGTAGTTGGAAATCAATACAAAACTCCGCGCTTTTTGAACGCTTTTTCCTGTCATTTTCGGAGCGGGAACCCATGGCAAATGCATCTGCATGCTAAAATATTTTTACTCACAAATCTAACTTTTGATAAATATTTAACTGCGAAGTTATCAAATTTAAAATATTATCTTCAAATGACTCTTATCCCGCGAAAGTTTTACTAGTCCATTTTAGCTATTGTTCGACCAATTTTCAATTCTGTTATTTCAAGTTTTCAAGATTCTGAACTCCGAATCGGTATTCCTTTTAATTAAACCCAAATGGTAAAATTGAAGGGTTGAGATATTAAAAATTTAATCAGAAACTTGAAAACCTCCGAAATGAAGAGGCAGTTTTTTCGTTTGATTTAGAGAGAAATCAATTCAATGAATCGAATGAAACTATCCAAACCATTGTACGACCGTTTGCGCTCCAGTTTGGTCCAACTGTAGAAAGGAAATATATTGTCGACACAACGGTGAATCCTGAATTAAGCAGCCATTTTGTAATAAATTGTAACGTTTTCATTACTTCACGAGCAAGTCAATTTATGACAATTTTTATGCCTCACTTTTTTGGCTTCGTAAAAATGAAAAGCAACATTTCTCAGTGTGCTAAAATACAGTTGTGACAATGTCAAAAATTCGTCATGCAGCATCGTCATATGAGCGATTTTGCGTACCTAGTTGTTCATAAAACGATATATTTGTTCAATTGTTTTGAAATTTGAGTACATTGTGCACCCGGAAATTGTTAACGATTACTTCTGAATAATATTCGATGAATTTTAAACAATTTTGAACCGTTTTAGAACATTTTTTAAAATTTGAGCTCTTTTTGGGTTCAAAAAGTGTAGGTAGTACAGCGAAATCGTAATTTGTTTTGAAATGCATCATTTTCAGCAAAGGAACGGATTTTTATCTCTGTTCTAGAGGTAGATATCGTCTTGGATGACACATGCATACATACTTATATGCATACATGCATATATACTTATATATACATATACATATTTGAGGAGGATGTAGAGGTTTGACCAAGAGAAGATTTTTGTCCCGATGTTTCAAAGGTTCATTCCTCCCTATTCAAGGGCTACAATAGAAGTAAAAACACTCACGCAGTTTGCGTAAGTAGTACCAACTTTTCGAATCGATCAGCTGTAGCTCTGGGTGGAGCCCGTCATCTCATTCCTCCCTTGATGTCCTAGTGGGGCTTCCTATATTCTCAACGTCCTACAGCAAACAGGAGAGATTTTAGCTCGCTCAGCTGGTCAGTATGGCGCTCTTCACCTTGCTCGTATCTTGTTGTCCCAGAGAGGCTCCCTGTCAAATTTCGACGTCCTACGGTAAATGGGAGAGATTGGAGCACGATTTTGCCACCATTGTACGTAGAAATCAATAGAAAACTCCACCCTACTTTCGTGACATATTTTCATTACGCCTTTTCCTGTCGTTTTAGGAGCAGGGACCCATGGCTAAAGCATGTGCATGCTAATAGTATAAAACGAGAAAAAAATAGACGTGGGGAACATGATCCTACAGTTCTATGCACTCACGCTAACTCTGGGTATACTTCTCAATCTGGGAGCTCGAAAATTCTCCATGTCGATCCTCAAATATTCAAAAGGGAATTCGGAAAGATGGTAATCATTAAACATAATAAAGATTTCGTATTAAATAAAAGTGGTAATGTCAAAAATCTCACCCTCCACTGAAATCCTCAGATCTTAAAATAGCACCAGAACATACCATAGAACCCAATTTTTCAGAATTAGTCCAGCTTGATAGTAAATACCCACGAGACGTTCCGAACCCGACGCGAGCACCTCCCACTCCAACATGTTCCTCCCTACAAAGCAACCGCTCAGCGTTGCCAACCTTCGTAAATATCCGTAACTGCAGGGAGTTATTGTCAAATGTACAAACAAATAGTGAATCGAACTTGAACGCCAGTATTTTAAAGCTATTTTTCATATCTTTCAGCTTGACGTAAGACATAAAGATCATGATTTTAAAAGTTTCAGTCAAGCAACATGAACTTCCGAGTTAATTCTAATTCATATTCATTTATGAAGGTATACCTTAACTCATGGCTTTTTTAGCATGGACCTTGTAAGTTCAAATTTAAATACTTTCATGAAGCTAATCTGCCTAGTAATGTTCAAATTTCCAGGGTGACAAACTCGTTTTAATAAATATTTTAATCTTAAAATAAAATAAAAACGAATAATAAAACAATGCGGAATTCGCATGGTTATTTTTTATTTGCTTAATAGGCAGATCTTAACGAGAGCTATCCAAAAAGTAGCTGTACGGTGGGTATCAGACCAGTAATATCTAACTTGTAATTCATTTGCACGATGACGTCACGGAACTCATCTGTCTGAAGGAACCTTCAGCTCTCTTGCATTACTACTTGCGTGATCTTATCACCCGTTTATTGGCCAGAATAAACAGTATTTTGAGCTGCAAATTAGTAGTAGATGGTTTTCAAGTGTGCTGAATCCGAATCTAGGGTCAAAAGTGTGAAATTCCAACACATGAAAGTTCCCCATTAAATTATAAAAGAAAATTTGTTCAACGAATTTTTCGCCATTTCTCGAGTTCATAAATTTTGAAATTAGAGCAACTTTTTACGTTAACATTTTTAACTATAAAATTTATTGCTATCTTCAACCTTTTGATTCATTGCATCTGAACACATGTTTTGAAATATGTATATTTCAAATGGAGTAGGGAAAATAAAATTGATGCAAAATGACAAATTAATAGAACAATAATGCTTTTATTTTATTGTGTAGGAGCAACAATAAATTACCACCACTCATTTTCCATATGACATAGAGACTGACTTAGAAGAGAGAGTGACTTAGAAAAGAGTAAAGTAAAATCACAGTAAACGAGTAATAAAACTCAAGAAATTTTCCTGAACATAAACAATTCATTGTTTGGCGAGTTAACTTTGTCCGAACCATGCCAAGATTCTATGTACCGGCGAAGATTGAATTTCCTCTTCGTTTGGAATGTGCAATGGTAACAAAATAGCATGTTGAAAAGGAGGAACATACATGCGGAGGAACATGTAATAAAAGTAATTTAAACTACATATATAACATATAATTAAAAGTACATATAAACTAAATTCGCATGTCAAAGTACTGTAATCTAAATAGAATCTAAACAATAAGTGATAAGACGGGTCAGCTGTTCAAAGTGTTTCATGTTTCTTCAGAAATTCACCAAAAGTTGAATGTGAACCTGGAAAATTTACTTTGATTTTCGAGTCAACGCAGCAGCTTTATAAAACGCCTATATTGTCAATCACTAAAAACTCTCAAAATGACCAGCGTGAATGTTAATGTTAATGTAGACTTGAAATGTTATGTTATGGAAAATGTTGTTAATGGCGACTTAAAATGTTGTGTTATGGATATAAATAGACTTGAAAAAAAAGAAAAAACCCTCGAATGACAAGCTTGCATAATAAGGTTACTTTTTTCTAACAGTGAATTAATTAAATTAACAGTGAATTAGTACCCGGAAAGTGTACCGTTTTTGGGATAGTTTAACGTTGATTTCCCTATCTCGAACCGAGATAATTCGAAAAACATTCCGGGTACCCTTAATTCACTGTTACATAGAAAAAAGTTATCTTATTATACAACCTTGTCATTCAAGGTTTTTTTTTTTTCAAGTCTGCGTAACTCCATAACACAACATTTCAAGTCACCATACACGACATTTTAGGTCAGTTTATATTCATGCTGGTCATTTTGAGTGTTTTAGGTGATTGAAAAAAAAGTTTTAATTCGGTTTGGAGAAAGATTAATTTGGTTTGAAATAACTTTGATTTGGTTTGGAAAAGATTAATTTGGTTTGGAAAAGATTTAATTTGGTTCGGGCGAAGTTTAATTTGGTATGGAAAAGGTTTGATTTGGTTTGCAAAAGGTTTAATTTGGTTTGTGGAGGGTTTAGTTTGGTTAATGCTATAATATTGCATAACCTGGCTTCCAATCTTCCCGTTAAAGTCATGGATGTATATTATATGCAACGTATGTGTACATATATGTTCATATATATATTATGCATTGCATATTGGTGTTAAGCCCACTCCTAAGCTACAAAAGCGAATTTTTTTTAGTGATTGAGAACAATTTGAATCTAATTCACACTATATATGTGTATATATATATAATGTATAAACAATTTAAACTGAACGGGTCGGTAACGCTCATTGGGGACGTTCGTGCGCAATTTAGAGATTATTGTTTCTAGACCCATTGTTGCCGGCGAATCAATCAATTTCCAGAAACACCTTGAGAGCAACGGCCGATTAATCCTCTTGTCTGCGCGTTACCTGCCGCCATTGTTCTCCGCCATAATTACATCAATGAGCGATTTAATGGGAAGCGCTGAGAAACCCACCGCGGCGCCGGCCAATTTGTCGCGAGCGGGAACTTAGCCCATCCACACGCGTCATCCAATATTACGGAGAACCGCCCCGGGGCCCACACGAGGAAGGGCGGCAGATGGCGTGGGCGGCCGCCACAAAGGAAAGAGATGATCCTGGGGTGGAATGCGGATCTTGTGGCGGAAAGCGGGGGCGGAATGTAGATCCTGTGGTGGAGAGCGGGGGCGGTGAAAGTACTTGGTCTCAGTGTTTTTACGAGTTTACCACCCTCCTCTTCACCTCCAGTGAAAACTCATTCGTATTTACTACTCTACTCGTGCATGCCAAACTCATTTCAAGTTTGAGATTAACTTAATTCCACGGTCATGAATTACCCACTCTTTAATTAGTTAAGCATTTCCCTTGTCAACAACTCAGATATCATCAAGCGATCATTTCTATGAATACCGACATGATGTGTAGATATACAACGTAAAAATGGATAGCATATTATTGCCATGCTAGTAAATGAGTTGTATGAAATCAATTTTCTTGGATTACCTATGTGCAAAGTACCAATTCTGAACCCAAGTGGTGTCTATTGTGAGAGATGCGGATATTTTGGCACTCTCTCATATCATTCCTGTGGAAACAAGATGTGGATCTTATGGCGAAAATTGGGGGCAAAATAATTATCTTCTGATATAGAGCGGCTTGGCCTCCGTAGTTTTACGAGTTCCTCACCCTCCTCTTCACCGCCAGTGAAAAGTCATTTGTTTTTACTACTCAAACATTCTAAAGTCATTTTAAGTTTCACATTAAGTACATTCCACGCTCTTGAATTGCTCACGCTCTAATCCCATACTTTGTCTTTCTCTTGGCAACATCACAGATACAATCACGTGATAATTGTGCACGATGATCATCATCCAGCATATCATTCTAATAAATTAGTGGAAGAAGATGAAGAATTTGACTTGAATATGTTTGCCTTACCTTTGTATCTCATAAGTTCAAACCCCTTGCCTGGGGGAAAAACAAGGAACAGAAAGGGGAGCCCAGCCCTCTTGCCCTCACACCTCGTTCCGGTCAAGCTACCACTTACATCCAACTTGCTTTCTTCTTCCAGCCTCAAACCGTATTCACCAATTTGCCTTAGTTCTTTTTCAAGTTTTTTCTTTCTCAAGTTCATGATTTCGATTCTCTATTTTATTATTTAGTTTCAAGCTACGGGCCCTTGTAGTCTGGAGATTATTGTTAAGCTACGAGCCCTAGAGGTCTGGCCATTAGTTACCGGCTACTAAATTAGAGACACGGGCTTGATGAAACCGGTAATTAGTGCTATGGGCATAATGTCCGGCAATTATAGTGACAGTTAAATATCCGTCTATTAGTTAAGAGGCTACGGTTAAATTATAATACGACCACATAGATTTAGCATTCACTTAGGGTTTCATTAGTTCAGAAGACAAATACACACTCAACCTCGTTCCCTATAGCCAGTAGTCAAATTCATTAAAATTCATCACACGAAACTATTACAAATACGATTATTTAATGTCAACAGTCGGAAATACAGGTCTTCACGACAGGAGTACCTAATGCGTGAATTAATGACTATGAGTAGATTAGCGCATAATTCGTCCAACAGACAGCATCACCATCTTGTGGCTAGTGACGGGATTTAGGAAGTAATTATTTATTTAGGTCTGAGAACATTTATATTATAAATGTTCATAGATAAATCAATAAAGTATATTTTAGTTATTAAATAATGTAAACCTTCATAAATCAAGTGACATATTCACAATGTAATGCTCTCGTCGTCAATATTGTTTTAGACACTCAGCAAGACACACGCACAAGACACTCAACTCGCCCCACTTCACCCCCGAGCGTCTATAAAATTTTTTACAGCGCAATTTATTTTAGTGTCAAAATGAGGACGTAGGTAACACACATTTTGATTTATCATTTTCAATAAAACAAATCCAAAAAAAATTGGAAACAATGTTGCAATTCCTCCTCAAAATTTTCTGGTTTGTGTTTTAAGATGAGTAGAATTCAAAATAAGGAGATTGAGGGGGGGGGGGGGGGATCATCCGTCTGCTGCAAGCCGTTCAAAGCTTTTGTCCAAAACTACTAGACCAAACATTATAAAATTTGGCTGAAAAATGAGACAACGGGTCGGAGATGCGCCAATAACATTGGAATCTTTCTCAAAAACTTTTAAGGTAACAGAATGTTCTTTTGGGTATAATCTATAGATGTAACCATGAATAATCGAACGGAACCACTAGGGTTGCTCTACATTCATTTGTTTGCACTCCCTACGGGCTAGGACATTGACAGGAAAAATTGACATCAACGCAGGAGTGAACCACAACTGTTGAAACATAGTAAAAATCCCCTTATAATCTACGATAGATCGTGTCAGCTGATATAATTCCAATCGAATAATTCTGCACGCAATTTAGTTTGCTATAACTTTTATCACCTGAAGATGGATCTGTGAAGTGCAGGTATTTCATTTTGTTTAATCATTTCCCTCTCGGTCGGCAAGCACGTCTATCCACTTACATTTAAATAACATACTATAAATTTCGATTAATGATTGTAGATTACATACTGTAAACTGTAATATAAACAGAAGAGAGCAATCTACATTACAGAGATGGACAAGCTACCTAATACAGCAATAATTTTTTCCATTCCTCCACTTCAAAGTGATCGCGGTACTTGAGCACACTTGGTTGATTTGAAATAAAGACGCCATTTTGCAAAATATAACCAGAACCAACACTACCAAGAACTACCTGCAATGGAGTTGAGTTGAAAGAATCTTATTTTGCTAAGTCGTTCAAAAGTTGATTTCTACCATTCTCAGAGGAAAGAGGAGAACCTCGGGAACGACTCACTGAAGAGAAAAGTTTGTTGGCAGATGATGTCGCGGTACCGTTGCGCTAGCGAATATAAGAAAATGAGATACCCGTCGAGAATAACAAATTGATGGTAGTTTCCTTTGTTTTGCGAGTATTTTTATACTCTATATATAAAAATTTACAACAAAATATGTCGAATAAAACAATAAATAAAGGAAATCGTGTATTCTTTTGTTTTAGTTTGCAGCAGGAATATAAAAGCAAATTATCGTATTTTTTCGCATTAAGTATATCATGAAAATGTTACTTATCTTTTTTTCTGGATTTGCATAGTAAGTGTACACATACAGTATACCTACCATTTTTTAGAATGACTACCATTTAAGGGAAGAGCCCTGTAGGACACGGATAGTGATACCGCTAATCACTCGAACCCAGCCCAACTTGAGTAACTTTTCAATGCCCAACTTCGGCACTTTTCCCGCACCAAGCCCCGCGCCATGGCAGGTCGCCACCATGACATTGATGTTATTTATTGCCGCTCATTTCTAACTCCATGACCTGTGACACACGCATATAGAATATAGACCAATATATTTTAACGAATTTTACTTTAGGCACTTCTGATCGGGTTTCTACGTGATTCCTCTTTCTTCATGATTGAGCTTTTTAATCATCTAATCTAAATCTAAAATAACAGGTGCTCCCTCAATATAGTCCTCAAGATATTATGTAACTCTTAACCGTCAATTACGAAGATCTGGTATTGCTTCAATAAAAAAATGCAAATCCCTTACTCAGCTTGATGAGTCTCGTTTTGCGTTCTAGAGCTTTCCTTGGCCTTTTGGTTCCATATTTGGCATCTCCGCTTGTCAATTTAACGGATATTTCTCACTTACCAAAATTCCTGAGGGGAGCTGCAATATAGGTTTGCAGGATATAGGAGCTGCAGGGTAGGTTGCCCGGAAACGCCAAAAAGAGCCTACTTTAGGTACATTTTCTGAAGGATTGGTTGAAGCAATCAATCTAATTTTTTTTTTCACTTGTAGGTGATGACCTGAATTGTAATCTGATCGTTCCGTTTTGAAAAATAATTTTTTTCTGATCATTTCTAGAACATTCAAAATACACAATTTTTTACTTCCGTTTATTCCCATTACATTGCCCCTACTCCATGAACCGTACATATCTCATCATTGCTGAACGATCAGTTTGTAGTGTACGAACC
Source organism: Adelphocoris suturalis (assembly GCA_030762985.1). NCBI lineage: Eukaryota > Metazoa > Arthropoda > Insecta > Hemiptera > Miridae > Adelphocoris > Adelphocoris suturalis. The sequence continues at coordinate 91,072,939 of CM061041.1, read as the reverse complement.
CACAAACGTAGCACATCTTGAATTTTTCAAATCGGTTGAGCAGATGCTTAGAAAATGGTACCTAAGCACAAAAAAGTAGACTTTTTCAGGAGGGCGTGTCAAAGTTTCACTACATGGACCGAACCTACTCCTTCCCAAACCTCTCAAACATGCTCGATCAAGTGTCGTCCATTTGTTCCCAACTATACTCTAGTTCTATTTCTCGTCTCGGGAAAGATGATTCCATGTGTTGTGTGTTCCATGTTTATTTTCAGGTTTCCATGCCAGTCGTATTTAGTTCGTAAAGAGAAGAAGGCCTGATTTTCTGGTGAACTCTGAACTGTCAGTGTTATCAGATATCTTGTTCGTTTTGAAAAAACTGTTCTTTATTTACAAAAATGCCGCGTCTCAAGAAAGTTTTCATGAAGAGGAGGTACGTTTATAATCCTATGTTACCAGAAAATCGTGCTGCAAGAAGAGTTTCATGTGGTAATGAAGAACTCCCTCCCTCTGTTGCTTCTGCTGTTCAAGAACTTCCAGCTCACCACAATGATGTGCTTCCTTCGACTTCAAACACTTTTCAAACGCCAAATAGTTCTCGTCTGTGTGTAAGTGCGTCAAATTCAAAACTTTCACCTCAGAATAGCAACTTTGATGAGCTGTCATCTGATTTTACATATGACGTAGTTGATGTAGCTTCTTTGGCATCGAAAATCATGTCTGTAGCAGTTTGTAGGGATTGCGGTGACGAGCTGAGTTTTGAAGTTCACAAAAGAGTTGGTTTGAAGATGGAGGTGACTATTTCTTGTATTTCATGCCCGACTTCTACCGAGTACGTGAATTCATCAAGAGTTGAAGAAAATGGGAGGAAACTAAAGCTTTTTGGTCTGAACCTCCGTCTCATTTATGCTTTGAGATCCATAGGTGTTGGAAGAGAAGCTGCCAAAATGTTTTGCGCAGTAATGAACTTTTCTTCCCCGCCAACAAAACTGAAGAAATACACCGAGTTACTAAGGAATGCTACTACGTTTGTTGGCCAGCAATCGATGGATGAAGCTCTGGAGGAAACTGTTCGGCTGAATGATGGATCTCGTGACCTTACCGTTGCCTTGGATGGAACCTGGCAGAAACGTGGATTTTCTTCTCTAAACGGTGTTGTTACTGCGTCAAGTTATGAAAATGGGAAAATTGTCGATATTCACGTCATGTCAAAATTTTGCCTCTGCAAAAAAAAGATGGAAAATATCCACGAAGACGATTGCAAAGCTAACTACAATGGCTCCAGTGGTGGCATGGAGGTTTGTGGAGCAAAACAAATTTTTGAAAATTCCAAATGTAAAAACATTCGTTACGTGTATTACCTTGGAGATGGAGATTGTAAAGGTTTTGCAGAGGTGGCTGCTTCTCAGCCCTATGGTGAGCATTGCCCAGTACAAAAACTTGAGTGCGTGGGTCACATCCAAAAGCGCATGGGCAGTAGACTGAGGAAATTGAAGAAGGTACTCGGTAAAACTAAACTTTCAGATGGTTATACGATTGGGGGTCGAGGGAGACTGACAGATGATAAGATTTTGATTATTCAAACGTATTATGGTTTGGCCATTCGCCGGAACATTCTAACTGATGTAGAAACAATGAAAAAAGCAATATGGGCGACTTTTTTTCACTTAGGCTCCACAGACACAAATCCTACCCACCAGTTGTGTCCAAAAGATGGTGAAACGTGGTGCAAGTTCCATAAATTCAACACGGAAAAGGAGCAGTATAAACATGCAGAGCACTTCCACCTTCCTCAAGCCGTTATGAATGCACTTCACCCAATATTTCATGATCTTGCGAAGCCAGATTTGCTCTCCAAGTGTCTCCATGGTAAAACTCAGAATTTGAATGAGTCATTCAACAACGTATTATGGACAATACTACCTAAAAGAGTTTTCGTGGGGCTGGACACCTTACAGGTTGGGGCATATGAAGCTGTTGCAACTTTCAACTGGGGACTCATTGCGAAATGTAAAGTGTTACAATATTTCAACCTGGATCCAGGGAAACAATGCATTACGGCCCTAAAAAAGATTGTCCACAGTAGAATATATTTCAGTGACATAAAACTAAAAAAAGAAACGAAAGAAGCCCGTCAAGCAAAGTCAAGAGCGCAAAGGAAATTGGATGAGGAACTCGACGAGGCAGAAGACCACCCCTATGAAGCTGGCGCTCATTGAACTGGTTCCAGTGAAACGTTCATAACTTCTTTATTATTACTCTGAATTTATTTTTGATGGTTTTAAAATGTTCTCAAGATGTTCCTTTAACTAATAAAATATATTTAAAAAAAAATATTTTTTGAAAGTTTCAACCTACCCTGCCCCCTTAAAGCAAATTATCGTATTTTTTCGCATTAAGTATATCATGAAAATGTTACTTATCTTTTTTTCTGGATTTGCATAGTAAGTGTACACATACAGTATACCTACCATTTTTTAGAATGACTACCATTTAAGGGAAGAGCCCTGTAGGACACGGATAGTGATACCGCTAATCACTCGAACCCAGCCCAACTTGAGTAACTTTTCAATGCCCAACTTCGGCACTTTTCCCGCACCAAGCCCCGCGCCATGGCAGGTCGCCACCATGACATTGATGTTATTTATTGCCGCTCATTTCTAACTCCATGACCTGTGACACACGCATATAGAATATAGACCAATATATTTTAACGAATTTTACTTTAGGCACTTCTGATCGGGTTTCTACGTGATTCCTCTTTCTTCATGATTGAGCTTTTTAATCATCTAATCTAAATCTAAAATAACAGGTGCTCCCTCAATATAGTCCTCAAGATATTATGTAACTCTTAACCGTCAATTACGAAGATCTGGTATTGCTTCAATAAAAAAATGCAAATCCCTTACTCAGCTTGATGAGTCTCGTTTTGCGTTCTAGAGCTTTCCTTGGCCTTTTGGTTCCATATTTGGCATCTCCGCTTGTCAATTTAACGGATATTTCTCACTTACCAAAATTCCTGAGGGGAGCTGCAATATATATTGAATAGATATATTATTTATATTTGCGACACTTTCTTGCCACAGCCCGCGCCATGATAAGGTCGTGGCCATTACCTTGATGTTTTTATCCCCCCCCCCCCCCCCCCCCCCCCACTTCATTTTAGCTTATCTTGTGACACTCACACAGAATATATGCATATGCCAAACTTTTTTCACGGATTTACTTTAGGCAGTTCTGAAACGGAATTCTATGACATTATTTTTTTCGTTATTGAGCGTTATAATCATTAAATGTAAATCTAGAACGACAGGTACTCCCTCACTACTATATTTCAAAAAAGATGATGCAACCTTCTTCCGTCAATTACGAAGGTATAATACTGATTCAATAAAAAATTCAAACCTCTTAGCTTGATTTGTCGTTTGGCGTTCCACAGTATTCCGAGGCCCTTTAGTTCCATATTTGGCTTTGCCGCTTGTCAATTCAGTTGGTATTTCTCGCTAACCAAAATTCCTGAGGAGGTTGGCAAATATTTGAAATCACCTCCATTAGGTACCGAAGTTTGTTTTAGAGTGAAAAGGTATTTTTACCCATGGCCTTTCAATTTATACGGGGAGTGGGAAGCGGGTGACACTTGCTATTTTTAACGTTTACACTGAAATTCTGCAGCTGAGGGATTCCTTCCAACGGAGATTACAAAAAGTTCTAGTCATGCAGCATGATCGAATGACCGAATTTTCTTAATTTATCTACCGTATTATTAGATTTTACCGTATTATTGTTAACCACTAAGATGCGCCTTGTAATCGATACAGGATTCGCTGCTGCTTGGGTTCAAGAGCCAAAATCAACCTTTTGCTCCTTTCATTCTGCACTTCTCTTCTTGTGCCCCGCTTTCTCTTTATAGGGTCTTGGATGGAAGGATGGAGGTCCCCGATTTCCTCGCAAGGCTCAACTTTCGCTTTCCCTCCAGGAGTATCCGAAACGAAGATTATTTTTTCTCGTCCATCAATGCAGAACGAATTATAGTCTTCACTCTCCAATACCCAGAATTATGAAGGCTGCCAACCGTCTCGATATTGACGTATTTAGCACAAATTTTAGTGCTTTTTTCGTGCATTGCCCACTTGCCAATTGGTTAATTCGACTATGAATATGTTTATAATGAAAGATTAATTCATGTTACAGTTTTTTCTTATTCTTATTGCGCTACAAAATCATCGTGATGTATAATAGTAATCTTGTTATTGGGCTTGCCCGATAAATGAATAAATAAATATGGGTGATTAAACCACGCTCATTCTATGGAGATAGACCTGGTAACAGGTGTGGCGACATCTCAATCTCACGATCGTCTTGTGAAAGTCTTTTGGTAGATGTTGCGTAACCTCTATGAACCACTGTTTCACGAGTCGAAAAAATAACGATTTATGTACGTTCCCAGCGTGATAGTCCAGGAACTCTCTCTTCCATTCATCTCGCAGGTTTGCAGTAAAACGACATTTTAGTCAGAGGTTGGATAATCCGGCATAGGATGTCGGTAGGGAAGTGATATAGCTCGGTCGGCTTCTTGGTCTGCTGCCTAATATACAGAGATGCTACAGTGCCCTCATATCCGCAGAAAGTGACTTGAGTTCAGACTCTGAAGAATGGACGCTTCAATTTGTGTTAGTTTCGATGTGGCCATTAAGTTTCCTGATTTTGTTGTTACGCAGTTCGAATGCATTAAAACGACTAGACTAGACTAGCGTAGAAGGCTTCTTGAGTATTTTTCAACGCCTTCAGAACTGCATTTACCTCTGCAGTGGTAAATTGAGGAATGATTTCACACTAGGAATGACGAAGGCGCACCTGGCCCTTCGTAATGAACAGAGCAATCGGTATAAAAACTAGGCTGTTCGACCCACGAATTTTGATGTACTCATCTATTTGTGTGGCAGAAGATCTTGCCGTGTCATATGCTACTTATGGCAACATATGTGGCACTACCAAGGAGACGGTGTAGGTGAGCGGAATAGGTAGTTTGCTAATCCACGGTAATTTTGTGCCATTTTCCGTAGAACTATTGCATGCAATAGGTTAAAGCTTCTTCAGCTAATACCGCCATGGTTTAATTACACTTGGATACCAAGTCAAATGTATGGGACTGCAAGCGTGAGTGACGGAATCTTAGAATTACTGAGTCAATTGCCATATTTCATCAATGACCGCTAGAAAGTGTAAGTGGTTTTAAAATCGGATCATAGTAAAAATCGCCTTATAAACTACGATGATCGTAGCTGAGCTTGTATAATTCCAATAGAATTCTGACTTCCCAAAATCGAGTTTATTACAACTCTTGTCACTTATAGGTAGACTAGTTAAGCGAAGGTGTTTTATCCCATTAAATTTCAGTTGATGGATGCCGGCTTCACAGTCGATATACTAACTTAGATTTTGAGATTGTATTATACTTTGACATCAGCTTTTGTTTAATTTAGATGGACTAGTAAAGTTCAACTACCATTTTGTTTAATTTAATTATTTCTCCTTGGTAGGCTGCTACGTCTATTCAAGTGTTCTGCGTAGAAGAGCTATATAATTCAAAAATAATAATTCTTTTGTAATCATTTGCAGCGTTTTCTACTATCATGAACCACTGAATAGCGAGCAAGTGCCGATATCTGAGCACGTTCGTTACCTAGATCCACCTTGATAATCGTTTGACCTTCCACGAACACATCATCTAACTAATTCAACGGTGCCGTGAACGTTCCCCCTCCCTACACAACCTATTCGGAATTCTTACACCACATCAACTAGCCACAAAGGACCTAATTTTCTTGACTTTGATCAATCCAATTAGGGAGTACGGAACTCCTGATGCATGTATGAGGAGAGGTATCCGACTCACATATCCATTCCACTTAGACCTTCAGAAATCGAACACTTAGATCACCAACGCACCATGGTATGTTCTAAATACTGTCCTCCATAACGACCTCAACATACTCATAGTGCGAGAGACCTCTACGGTAACCTGTAAACGTTTCACAATGACATACAGACCACCACATCCAAAATTACGATTCACCACATGGTCAATTCTTTCTTATGACTGCGTGGTAGTATACTCCTTATGAGTTGGTGGTATAACAATAATCATGAAAAATCAGTTATGAGAAATATTCGTGCTTAAGAGAAACAATTCAATACGAGGCGAAGAACGAATCAAGCCTACCCAAGGAACGATCACTGAATTCGAACGCGAGCACGATGAATTCTCGTCACGTTCACTTCCCCATATTCACTCAATCGCCAATTTGATTTATATTACAGTAGGGAAAAGAAAATTGTGTTTCAGTCGCTACTAGTATTACATATAACACAAATCAGCTCTCATCCTCTGGTCAGGTGTCTGCAAGTTACCCGAGCGAATTTTACACGTGAATTTAACTACATACTCCCTGCGATAACGACACTGGTTACCTATTCTTCGGGTCTTAGAACGCCTTAACCGTTCGTACTAGCACTAGAAATGCCTCATAAACTAGCTAGATCAAAAATATTGGTAAGTATTCCATAAACTACAGGAACGTTGATAATATTTTCCAACCATAGTTATGTATACATTATATTAGCTTCAACTTAAGAAATGAAACGGTCAGCATTTTTAGAATACATTATTTCTTGTACCGATGGCATAGCTGAGCACGAGATTTAAAATTCAAGTTGAGGGTTATAGAATAAAATCCACAGATTTTGCTCCGGCGCAAAGTAAACGAAAGCCACGCAATTTCGACGGTCTTATAAAGTACCACTTCAGCGCTAAAAGATTGAAGGTTCAAGTATTTCGAGGCGCGAAAAGTGTTTGCTTTGGGAATCTAGGCCGTGTTTGGTGTTTACCGTCTGAGAAGGGGATATACATTATACATTTCTAAGTTCAGAACGATCAAAGTTATCAAATGGACTTAGCGAGCGGGGAGTGGAAGAAGATTCACCTCCTTTCATTTCTCCTTTGACGGATTTTATAGAAGATTATGATCCGGCTTTGGCCGTTTCAGAAGATGATCGCGGCGAGTCTACCAATCCAGAGATGATCTTCCGACCGCTGAGCTTATATAAAATGATGACAAACTCCTCTACAACGGTTTAATATTCTTTGTGAACCCAGCCTTTGAGGATCAGTATTCTGTCATGATCAATCAATCAGTCTTTGTACTTTTTCAATATATTGATTGCCTTGTCACCTAGCAAATTCCACAAAAGAAAATATTAGAACTGGGCACCATCTTTCGAAAAAGTATTGATTAACTGGTAGGTGGCCAAAATCGCCAACCCACAACAAATCAGACTAGCAAAATCAAGTCTTCAAGCAGTCGGGGCTTATGATGCATAACAACGGGATCGTACCGCTCAAAGAATTTGCGATATCATGCATGGGTTCCAAAACACAGTATTGCGTAGGGATGCTCTACAACCAAAGACATTCTAAGGATCTTCAAGTTCCATCAATAAACGATGTCATACAGGCTCAAGAGTAGCCCATCATCAGAGGGTCCAAAGTCATGTTAACGATGTGGCAGTCCAGTTGCTTAACGTTGATGACCTATAGTACTACTTAGCACTCCACGAAAATTAAATAGTTACAATGTTAAATCGATTTGGGTCAGAACTAAAGTCTAACTAACTAAGTAAACAAACTCGTTTGTTACTAATGATAACATAACTGTTGAAATCGATAAATCATTGCAAATCTTTATTTTTCGTTGACATAGACCACGTTTTGTCATGGATATATGTCTATTAGCTGGCCTACATGATTGCGCAAATATATAGTATAACATGCAACTAATTTTTTTTTTTCTCTCTCTCTATTTCTATTGATTTTCACGTACAACTAATGCGTTACTAACGATGTGTAATAGCAGGAAAATCGTTTGCCACTTTTTGGAATGCTCGATCATGATGAAACTCGTGAAATCGTGAGAAAATGGCGCTTGACGGATCTTTACGGCGCATTGAAAACAGTCAATTTCTGAAAGCACGACAGCCCATGCGAATGGCCCAGGTCTCCCCAATAATCTGTCGCCCGATATCATCCGTTCGTTAGTCCGATCAAACCTAGCAGATGCAAGTCTGTCGCAGCCGTTCGTCTGACAGACTTGAGTTATCAGTTGTGTCCCAAAGCTGTTGAGAGATTTGGCAAATCTGAAGCTCATTCTTGCAAATTAAACTTATAAGGTTAGAGTATTCACTTAACGAAATGATAATGATAATGATGATACATTAATTATTGGATGCGTTTATGGAAACCGCAATATTAATTTAAATAAAATATTCCAGTCTAGTATTCCATTAAGGTTATAGCGGTTCATTTGTTTTTATTAGCAAATTTTAAACTTACAAAATTTCAAACATCACATTTTCCTATATTTTCTTCATGAAAATCCGTTTTGATAATCTCATCTCATTAATCCATTCAAATTCATCACACGCAGCCACAATCACGTGATATTATTAGCATTACAATTTCTGCTGTTGAGGTAAACAACTTCATGTTTGCAATAGGTATTACGAGTTCAAGTTGAAATATAGGTACGGTTCTATGAGAAAATATCAATGTGTATGGACAAAATATTCATACATCTCAATTTTAAGACACAGCAATTTTTCATTCATACTTTATCGATAACGTATAGCTAATAACTTTCGAATGATGGATAATAACGCTGTAGGCATAATTTAAAATCATCTTCTCTACCCCATCACGTTTATGAATGTATGTATATATACATACGTTTGCAATGTATGTGGGCAACTTTGATGAGAGAATGATGATCAAAGCGCTTTCACTCCATGTTGCGATCAGGTTGAGCTGGCGTGGAAACTAGAATAAAACAAGGTTGATGGTATATGCGATGAAAATGGAAGAAAATTTGAACCTTTGCATCTAAACCGAGAGAGCATTATATGATGTAGAGGTCGATCCCATCCAATTTCACTGAAACAAAGTCATCTTTCAACCTAAAAACAACTGAGTTTTCTCGCAGAATTATTTTTAAACTAACGTAAGGGTGAGTGGTGGTGGAAAGAGAAACGGGTGTGCCATTGGTATATATATATATATATATATATATATATATATACATATATATATATATATATATACAAATGGCACACCCGTTTCTCTTTCCACCACCACTCACCCTTACGTTAGTTTAAAAATAATTCCATTTATATATATATATATATATATATATATATATATTTTTTTTTTTTTTTTGGAATTGAGAGCCTAAACAAAATTTTGAAGGATCTCCACCCAATTTTATCCTCTCACCCCATAACAAGAAATATCTTTACTGAAGCACCTACACTCACCTATCGTCAGGCATCCTCACTTGGAGACATCCTAACACACCGGCGATCTGACAGACCAGAACCAGCTCCATGCAAAGGATTGCAACCATGTAAGGAGCGCCGCTGCAAAGTTTGCCCTATAGTTATTGAGGAGGAAGTTTTCAAGTCTCCGAACAATCCCAACTCATGCACATGCAAAGGATCAGCAGAATGCCAGACACCTATTTGTGAGTATGAGTTGGTTTGTAAAGAGTGTCCTGCCTTTTACGTGGGGAAAGCAGAAGCTCCACTCAACTTGAGAGTGAACAACCATCGAGCATCCGTGGTTCGGTCTGACGATGATCTCCCTGTTACCCGACATGCCATTGCACATAATTCAACTTTTGATGATTGTTTTGGCATTAAACTCTTGAAAAAAATGAGGCCCAACGACAACAAGAGAATGCTTCACCAATCGGAAAAAGCCCTTAGCAACGTGTTAGGTAGGTGCTTACGATCCTCTAGGACTGAACATTATACGTTGAAGCGATATCCAAAGTTACGAAAATTCCTTGCTAACGTTGCAAACATCCCGTATTAATCATTTTCTTTTGTAGTTTCGAAAAAGGCAGAAGCCGAAATATTAAAAATAGTTTTGTGTTGTTATTTTCTGTTCTCTTTTCTTACCAAGTGATTATATTCAAGCTCTTCTAGAGTCATTCTTCAAGTGATATATATACATATATACATTTATATATATATATATATATATATATATATATATATATATATATATATATATATATATATATATATATATATATGTGTGTGTGTGTGTGTGTGTGTGTGTGTGTGTGTGTGTGTGTGTGTGTGTGTGTGTTAATTGTTTCCGAATCAATACTTCACTCTGCGCCTGCCAAATGTAAATTCCATCAACTATCATTTTTTCACGTTCTAGTGTGTTATTTATTTGTGTGGAGTGTTTTTTCGAAGTTAAATTTTTAATTCTTCGTGAGTTGGGAGGATCAGGGCGAATACTTACAGCCAGGGGAAGAGGTGAGGGGGCTGTTCTGATTTGGAACAGGTGAAAAGGACGAAAGGGTTGTTCTAATTTGATCCCGGGGACGAGCGGGATGTGACACTCGCTTCCCTCCCTCCGCTCTCGTGTCGCAGTTCTGAACCCCGAGCACATCGCCGGCCTCCTCACGACCCGTCCGCCTGCCCTTCGCCCACGTCGTCCTCCCTTCGCACCTCGCACTCCACCTCGCAAACCCCGCTGGCGCTACCTGTCCACCGCCCTGAGCCGCCTCATCCTCGCGCCGGCTCCCGCACTTGCGGCAGGTGGCTACGGTAACGATTCGGTGACGTCACGGGTCCTCTCTAGGACCCCCCTCTTCTTCACAACCTTCACCCCGTCTCTTCCCCGCCCAGAGTTCTCCCTTCGTCATCATCTCCTTTTTAGGGTGTCGGCCAAAGGAAGCGTTCCGATTCCGAGTCACATGGAAATGTTCTTCACCCCTCATTCAACCCTAACCACCTCTTCACGGAGGATATTCATCTCTACCAAGTCAAAATCTCTGTGCTAAGCTTCTCACTACTTTCCCAATATATATAATACAACACGTACTGAACAGTCACGTATACTGTTCTAGTTTGACGTTGCCCCAAGCATTTGATCGGAAAGGGGTGAGCACAACATGTCGTACACGCTTCCGAGTCATCTCAGATTACAGAATTCCGAGTCATCTCTCCGTTTCCTGCTTGATCCACACTCAAGGTCTCGATTGTAAGCAACATCCCAGAAGGTTTAACATGGCCCCATAGAATCCATTGAAACCACTTCAAGAAAAAGCTCTCGGAATTCTAAGCGAGAACGCTTAGAGAAATCATGCACTTATAGTGACATCTTTGATTTAGGGAGTCAATCGGATTTGGCTGACAACGCCACAAGATTTGGCTGCCTATGCCCCAGGATTTGGCTGCCCAAGCCACAGGATTTATATGACCACGCCACAGGATGTTAACCACCACCTAAGATTTAGCTGATCACAACAGATTTGGCGGAACAATTGCTGTCCTACAGCCATTGGCTTGTAGGTGCGGGGGCGAGGAGTTGGCCTAGCATGTGCTTGTGTGCTGTCCGGAGTTCCATGAGGTGCGAGAGCGGTGGCGGCTCGTTGAATTTCCCATCAACTTGATACTGGCAAGCCAAGACGGCCTGACGCGACTTGAGGGCTTTGCCAGAGAAGCCCTAGCAAGACTTGCAGAGAGGCCAAAGGTGAGGATAAGGAATTAGTGTTTCCCTTTCTCCTTCATACATCTCCACGCTTGGCTCTTTGGATCCTCTCTGGTTATTGGATGAAGGATGGAGCAGTTTGACAGAATGAGACTCAATGTTTGCTGTGGGTGGGATGGTACCTCACAATGGCCTACCTCGCTGGGTTTTTTTTTCCCACCTTTGGCTGAGTGGGTGTGTACAGCCAGCCCACTATCTGGAAACCGAAGCGCACCTATATTGTTTGGGCTGAGTTTGGTGAGGAATATCCTCACTCAGGCGGAGGTAGAGCGGTAAGAGGTTAGGTACAAATTCTTTGCCCTCGGGCCTTCTACCGGGTCAGGCATCTGGAGGCAGCAGAGAGTCCAGTAACATGGTCATCTCCCATCTCAAAACCGGTACCCGGTTGGGGGGAGCACTATGCCAAATTGCCACCAGCCTGTCCCCCTGATGAGGTAGGATTCGTGGTGGCAGTGGTTGAGTACACCCCAGCCTTGGGACACAAGGCACAGGGTATTAGGGGTAAAGATTGCACCACTAGGGACTTGTGCCCTGGTAATGTGTCTCGGCATGTAAGTTTTACTCTGAACTTGGATACCAGCTTCTTTAGCTAGGAGAACCAGCTAGAAGGTTCTCCTCCACATGCGGAGCTTCGGCAAGTAGGTGCATACCTTGCAAGGAGACTTCCGAACAAGGGCTCCTGAATGTTGAGTTAAACCGTTCCTCCCGTCCTCTCTGTAGGGCGTGAGTTACGTTCCCGCTGGCTCGTCGGCGCAGGGAGAAGCGTAGTCCACGAGGGACGGGCTCTCCTAAGCAGGCGTCAACCTTCTCTAAGCTTTTATTGCACCGAGTAATCTCATTAACAACATAAATCTGACTTATATTACAACTAGAGGCCTGCTAGGGCTTGGAAAGCCCTAATCTAGTCCGTATAACAGTAGTACCTAACAGGAACTCAGCACATTATAGTGACGATATAAGTCCTACCTATTTGCGGCGTTATGTGACCTGGTGCAAAGCTAGGGCAATGTTATTAAATGATTAAAAAAGAGGAAATACCGATCAAAATGTAAGTATTTATTACATTACCAGTATAAATATCACCAGTTGAGGTGGTCCTCGCCACTATGAGACTAAACAAAAAGTTGAATCAGGGAATTCAGAATTTGGGCATGGTGAGATGATGGTGTAATCCTATCTCAAGTCTTCTTCGTTTCTTTGTAAGCGTGTGAATCTGCTCGTCCGTGTCTTCTATCTCCTTCTTTATGTCGTTGATTGTATCTTGATCGGTAGTACTCGTAGATGTCGAACTGGTGTTGAGTTGTGTGTAGGAGATGCTACAGCTGTCTTCGTCCTGATGTGTCTAGTACCACTCCAGCAAAGCTCGTGCTTGTTCTGTGTCTGGATTAATTTAGAGTGTTGTGTCATGTCCAATTTGTGCATCGAATATATTTTTGAATTTTTTGGTTGTAATGAGGTGTGCTGCCACGATGTCATGTGAGTTGAAATTGAATGATTTCCCCCATTGGATAAGATTGACGGTTCCGGTTTTATCCCTAACCGGGATTTTGTAGTGTCAACTCTTCGTCATTGCGCGACACTGTGCACACATCGGCGGGACCAACACAAATTACTAAAATGTTGGCAGTGTTGACGTTTGGAAGATCGGTGATGCTGGTATAAATATATGTTACCTGGTTACCTGGTAAGCTTGAATACCTGTTACCCTGGTTGAGATCGTTTTGGGATGGAGTGATTCTCGTAGATGAGGTTATTTGCATTTCCAGCTTTTTGCTATAGGAGCTGTATTTTATCTCAAAGTTCTTAAACAGGCAGCTCTGAAGAGGTTCTATTTGATTGTGAGTTTCTTCCGAGAAGGAAACACCTCGTATGTACCTGCAAGAAGCGTCCTGGAAGGTGAAGTTGAAGAACTTTCCGCTGCGGACGTCTAACACTGAAATCGGTCCGCGAAGTTCTTCACAATTTCAAAGATCGTTCAGAATATAACTCTTCTAGATGTTAGTAACTACACTACGTTTCTTACTTACCGTGGCAACTGTTGTTACTGCCACAGCCTAATAAACAGAGAGTCTCCCTATCAAATTTCAACTTCCTACAGTGAACAGGAAAGAATTTAGCTCACTCAGCTGATCAGGAAAGACCCCATCACTTCACTCGTCTCTTAATGTCCCAGAGAGTCTGCCCATCTAATTTCAACTTCCTACAGTGAACAGGAAAGAATTTAGCTCACTCAGCTGATCAGAAAATACCCCATCACTACGTTTCTTTCTTACCGACACTTTTGCAACAAACTTGGGGCCGTGCTGATTCCTTCCGTCCGCTAAGTCCTTCAGTTTCAATTTCTTCGTTCAGAAATAACTCTCCTAGATGTTAGTAACTACACTACGTTTCTTACTTACCGTGAATTGATGGCAACTGTTGTTACCGCCACAGCCTAATAAACTACTCTCGTTGATAAGGCCCGCCTAGAACACGATCAAGGCGGGTATAGAGACGAACGGCGACACTTTTGCAACAAACTTGGGGCCGTGCTGATTCGAATGAGCAGTCTAACACTAAAATCGAACCACGAAGTTCTTCACAATTTCAAAGACCGTTCGGAATTATATATAAAGATGATAATTTGAGATTGTTGTTGACCGTGATATTGTAACTATCAGAGGATGTTGAGGGTCGGTCAATGAAATTTTATCATTGATCGACCCTCAACATTCTCTGATAGTTATGTATATGTATGTATGTATAATAATCGTTAAAATCCAGTAATCGTTTTAAAATGTCTCAATCCGTTATTTGATTTCCATGGAGAAATTTTAGGGACTTTTTCATTTTAAAAATTTTGGGGCCATTTCAATAGTTTCATTTTTTCGAATATTCGCTAACTGTACCACCCATATTGCCTAATCTTCCTCTCTTATCCATGACCATAACCATCGATCGGATTGATAACCTTCTACCTTCCAAGTCCTTGAAGAAGGACTAAATATAACTATACTCGTGAGAAGCCGGCTGTTTACAATTCCACCCCATCATTTCCAATACTTCCGGTATCACCCACGTGCTTTATATCACGTTTTATCTTGTCTTCCGCCTTTATTGAACAACCGCTCCTTCTTTCTGCCCAGAAAAATTTGTAAACTATTACACAAAGGTTTGTTATTTCCTCATTGGAACGCCCTTCTGTTGCGATAAGGGTGCTACTCTGATAAATTGCTTGCATAAACATCACAATAATCCTTGAAATTTTAATCAAAATCTATTAACAATTTCATTCGCAATCATTCAAACGTAATGGAATCGACATTAGAACGTGACAATGCGCTGTTCTATTATTAGTGGTCACTCCCTTTAGCTCATAAATATCGCCCGCTGTAGGTCATCTCTATCATACTTACTTAGCTTAACCCTCCTCCCCCCACCATTTCTCCCTCGTTTTCGGCCAGTTGGGAAAATCAGAAATAAAAATTTTTAAAAACTAATTAATCAACTTTCAAAAAATTTTAAAATACGTGTATATTCGAGTGAGCCTCCATTAAAAAAAAGGAAAAAACCTCCTTTTGTGTGTGCGTGTGTGTGGGAAGGAGGGGGGGGGGGGTAACTGGTGGTGTTTTTATGTCTCCAGAGCTCCCACATATACTATCCAAGTCAAGGTCATGTCCTTTATGTAATAATGTATACATGTAAATAGTGGTGAAATGCAGGGGATTCATTTCGGAATGCTTCAACACGGATTATTTCATTCCTGACACAACTTTCCTCAAACCCTTGGAGCGTTGAAAAAATAACGATGACCGCAAAAAGAAATACATCGCTTCCTACTTATTTAGATTCTTTGAGAAGATTCCTGACATTGTTATACAGAGACCATTTTTTCTCGATTCGTCTCTTTCTTCTTAGGCTCTGTGTATATCGCTAAGCTAATCATTTCTCCCCCGTTTATCCGACCCCCCCCCCCTTCACCATAGCCCTCCAAGAAGAAGGACTGCTAATGACATGCTTTCCCTCCTTCTCTTATCGCTTTACCATCTGCCACCGTCGCTCCGTTTGGAAAAATCTTTCTACCTTTCCCCCCCAATTATTGGTATTTCTCCTCTTCCCTCTCCGAACGGCTTTTACCGGTGTTTTTCATCCAATTTCCCTCCCCTTTTCTGGGTGGAAATGAGCTATTAAAATCGCTCTTCTCCCTCTCCTCTCGCTTGGATGGGCTCAAAACTCGTTACCGATTGCCCGTGTCAACCGCCGAGGTCTGATTATTCCATCAATTCGAGAAAACACCTTTTGTATTTTTTCCCTCGCATAATTTTTTCATAATTTATAAAGGGCGAAAACCGTGACCTGTTACTAAATGGCCATTTACTTTCGATCCTAAAACTATACGACCCTTTTCTTAGTTTTACGAATTCGTTTTACGAACATATTACATTCGTTGAGGATTAGAAAGCCCAGACTAATATCATGTAGTCTTATTCGAAAACAATATTATCTTGATCGGGCATAATAATTTCTTTTACCACTTCTCAATAAGAATAAAATTATGTTTGAATCAACAAACAACTTTCACTACACAAAGGGCTGCCAAGAAGCAAAGTAGTACCTAGGGCATTTAAATGATTTTGCTCATCCGAAGCCAAAACAAAAAAAAACTGTGTAATGCCATATCAGCGAATCTTCGTAGAAAATGAAGCTATTGCAATGGCACGGGTAATTTTAAAATCAAAATTTTTGGGAAATATCTTCATTGAAATCCGTTTTGAGGCATTTTGAAACTATTCCTGAAGTTTGCGCTTTTTCATACGTATATACATATATATATGTATATATTTTATACATGCATATATGTATGGTCACACCGCATTCATGTTTTGGGAACCAGTACTCACCAAGAACAAATCACATTTTCTCATGAAGTCTTCTTTGCTGGCTTGTAGGGGAAAACCACAAAATATTTTTCTTGTTCATTATTTGTTTTCATAATCACTTTAACCTTCTTCAATTTTCTCTTGCTATTAATATTTCTCTTTATTTTTTGGCTTCACCGGTAGGTCGGGTTGCCAAATAATGTTGTTGATGTTTTGTTCCATGTAACCTGTTTCCATGTTTCCATGTTCTAATGGTATAGGCAGTCTTGCCGATTCTTGTTTATTGTTAATGAGGCATAATTATTATCTTTCATATTAATATCTTATGCATTAATATCTTAATAATATATTAATATCTTCTTGGATGTAAATCTAATTGTTAAATGTGAGAAGTGAAGTGCTATACATCTTTATATAAACTGTTTTTTCTTCGATTCTTCGCTTTCTGGGATCAAGGCAGCCTTGGTTTCTTGGAGCCATTTTTGGGGAAGCATGATTTTTTACTACTCCTACCTTCATCTTCTATGAGTCTCTACCAACCCAACCTGTTGCTTAACCATCAAATTGGCTGCTACCTTTCAACTAGCCCAACTCATTACATTTTAAGCTACTCTCACCATTTTCATCTATACCGTCATAGTGTACGCCACTGTCATTAATTCATTGTTGGATGAATGGGCAGTTGTGATCTGCAGTTCAACGTTCTTCAGCTTTATTTTGCCTTGATGGCTCTGCCATTTTGACCACCAGCCGGCCGGCTTGTTCAGTGTGGACTAGTTATTGAATTCATGTGTAAGGTATGGTGCGCCTCGTTAATTACCTTACAATTGAAGGGAAGATTTGGTACCAGGAGTGTACTTCCAAACATTTGATGAACTGTTTCTTCATAATTTGCAACAGTCCATTTACTTCAGATTGGGTGAGTGAATTACCATATGTACCTGTAATTCTTCATGATGCATCTTGTACATCATCATCACATCATTCTGGAACCCTTGGACATCAACACATATAACACTTCCAGTCAGGATTCATTTCCAACAACTGTAACCTACCATAGGTGCACTAAGACATTTACTTTTTTTCTGCATTACTTAACCTTTCCACGGCCGTTTAGGTACGGTACATGTTTGTTCAGTTGACATAATATATTGTTGACCTACATATTTTCATTTGATCATCATTTCTTTTCGTCATATGCCTCATCATACAAGTTTATTACCCGAAGTTACAAATAATAGATGCTTATTAATAAGTGGGTATGTTCATTGGATTGTCCAGAAGCCAGACCGAAAGATCCTTCGACTTATTTATGCACTGAACACATCATGAACATACGTTCGAGACTATCCTGTCTCGTATGGTAGTACGAATCCACGTTGAATGTAGTGTTGCGGTGTTTGTAGAAACCACACAATCCGTGGTTGGAGCGTAGGTGGGCTAAGACTCTTACCTCAGTTCTACTCAATTCGAATTGAGCGATTAAGTGTTTGAACGCGATTCTCGGATTTAGTTCACTGTATTTGACATCCGCTAGGGCTTTGTCATACAGCTGTTGCTGTTGCATGTCTTTGTATATGCTGGTGTATGTATATCGGTAAATGGTTCCAGAATATCCTACACTACTCCGTTTTGCCGAGCAACGCTGAATATCATAATTAAATGTCATTTTCAACATATTCACTTTTTGGATGATTTTTGAATGGGTGAAAATACTTAATTTCTAACTAACACCAAAACGTGGTTTATGTGGTTGATAAAATTTGTGAAAAAGCATGAATCACAGGACTTGACATGAATACCTCCATGGTCCTTTCGAGGGAGATTATGATGTACCTATACAGCAAGATGCCACAGAGAAGTAGATATTCGATTTTGAGTAGTGAACCAGTGATCTTACTTAGAAGCTTACTCAAGGAAAACTTGAATTGATCTGACTTCCCAAGGAGTGACTTTATCCTGTTCCACCCACACCTCGTCCATTTGAATTATAAGAAAGTGCTTAGTATTTGATGTGAAACAAACATAACATAGAGACAGGGCATCTGCATTCTGCCTGCTGTGTTTAAGTCGGTAAAACAGTATTCACTCATTGTCAGCCTCAAGACCCTACTTGTGTGGCGTGAATTTACATCTCGGTGAGTATTGGAGATAATTAAAGAGCTGGGTGGCCTGTGATGACAGCCTGTGATCCCCCACAAAGTTTTGGCAAATCATGTTTTTTCCTTATACGGAATACATTTTGATCATGGATACATCGATTCTAACCAGAAAAAACCTTCAAGTACAAAATCTCTGATTACCGTATCCCCTCCATTTTTCTCCTCTCTTAAGTTTTTCACTGACCCCTTAGCTAAAAACATATATATGTTAAAGGATTGATGAGTTATTACAGGTAATGTTATAGTTGTCATTGAGGTTGCCCTAAGTCAAATGACCGAAGGTCTAAACTTAACTGTTAATAGTTAAAAGTTGGGTATCTATGCGTCCCTTTTGGTGATCTTTATTCAAATTGTGCTGATCAATTTGTCAATAACAAAGCATTAAAATCACGAAAAATTGAAAAAGTCCACGTGATAAATGGGTAATGTGTATTGCTATCAATAGCCACCGCTATATTGGTGTATTGTACCAAATCAAAAACGTTCGTTGGCCGAAAACTATGCTTATATCTAGGGATGCTCATTTATATATTCTCAACCGCCGAAT
This sequence comes from Adelphocoris suturalis, assembly GCA_030762985.1. NCBI lineage: Eukaryota > Metazoa > Arthropoda > Insecta > Hemiptera > Miridae > Adelphocoris > Adelphocoris suturalis. The sequence continues at coordinate 91,053,772 of CM061041.1, read as the reverse complement.
GACTGTCAGGGAAGAGGTAAAAAGTAGCACCTGCATCGAGTATTGAGCATTAGAGAGAGACTCTCTCGAACATCAAGAAACGATTGAAGTAGTGGACTTTTTCCTGAGCAGCTAAGTAAGCTAAGTTCTCTCCTGTTCACCGTAGGAAGTTGAAATTTGATACCTAGGGAAACTCTCTGGGATATTAGGGAACGAATGAAATTACTAGCTATATCCTATCAGCTGAGTTAGCACATTGATTCAAACACACTCGACAACATATCCATTAAGTAATTAATGTTTTTCCATAAATTTTAGAGACTGGTTCCTTTATTCATTAATGTTATTATTATTATTATTTATTTTTTTTTAAATATATATTCTGCCTCACGGTAAATAGCTTTGCAATATCACTTGCGGATACCTATTTGCAATTCACAGAGATTCTTCTCTCTTCCAACAGTCTTAAGAGGTGGAACCATGTGCATATGTCGCAGGCACATTGCGGAACGAGGCATTTCAGGGAGTGTCTAGGCAGATATCGAAGTCCTCACATCAAGAACTATACACATCATTCTGATCTATTTGTCCAAGTAATCAGTCTTTTACTGGAAGGATTGATTTATGATATTTTTATTTATTTTTGAGATGAGAGCTTGCGAGTACTCAAACCACCAAACTATACACAATGTATTTTTAACTTCGCTATCTGCCTAGACAATTCGTGAAGTGCCTCGTTCCACAATGTGTCTGCGACAAGATTGAATGCTTTTAGAATTGTTGAGTTTCCAATTCCCCCATTGTCTCTCATCTCAGTGATTCACTCTATCTTGTTACGGTTTTTTATAATCCCCCTTCCATCCCCTATCGCCACTCTAAAATCTGTTTCATTTTGAACATTATTGTTATTTAGTGTCATTTAATGTTTGATTCAGTAGGAGTTGACCGCGGCGATAGAAACCTATTCGCCACACTTTACCTTCATTTTAAACATTGATCCGCAAAAACGATCATTCCATTTATGTCTTGTGTTGCTAATTGTTCGGGGAAGCGAGGGTCATCCTAAAATATCGTACTCCCACCAACCCTCTCCCAATCCAAGGCTGTCGCTGTTCCCTCTACTACAAATTGAACCCCCACTCCTCAGGTAAAGTGGTAAAGGGGGGCTAAGGGGAGCTAAAGGGCTAAGGGAGGGGGCTTATTAACGTTTATAAGAGTCCGAGCCCCACCGTTTTCAGGTCGGGTCGAAGACCTTAATTAAAATCCCCAGGTGTCTCGGCCTGGGCGCAAATTTTAATTAACCGCCTTACCTTTCGACCGTCCAGCCCCATCACTTTTCTTCCACCACTTCCTACGGGTTTCTCATTTAAACGGCCGGGTATTTTTAATGAACAATTACCCTCTTGGAACAGCCTCCCACCCTCCTGGGATGCGAAATACGTTGATTTATACCGACTGCAGGGTTTACCGTCGTTGTTATTGTTGTTATCGGAAGCTGCACTTTGCTTCCTTGCTATCCAAGGTATCTACCACGAGGAGGAAAATTCTTAGTCTTCGAAGTAATTGGCTTCAAGTTGATGATAGAAGGTAGCTATTTTGTTAGGGACTGCATTCAGTGGTCAATTTCACTCATTTTACTTTATTCTACCAGTGAAAGATCTTTCCGTGAGCATTCCCAAAAGGTGCAAGGACCAAAACAGCGGTTTAAAGAAAGCTTATAACGTCATAAAGGAGCGATATCCCCGCCTTTGCCTTGGGGGGGGGGGGGGGGGGGGCTCCGCGTCGCGTATCTAAGATGAAGTCAATTCAGCATCTAGACCATTGAAGTATTGAACTGGAAATTTGCATTCGGAGGTTTTAAAGGGCGCAAGGCCGAAGAATCCTATGATTAGATCTAAAATGAGAACTTCTAACTGTAAAGTGGCCTATTGGAATCTTTAAAAGCGGCGTCTTAGATACATCTCGATCAGAGTAAATCGAAGGAGCTCCAATCGAAGCATATCATTTATTGAGGGCTAAGGCCAGAGGCACTAACATTATTTAACATATCCATGAGGAATTGCGTATTTGCTCTTCTTGAACAAAGGAAACACCCCCAGTTGGAACTACTTAGTTTTCCCACCTGCGTGGTGGGAACAACGTGTTCATACACTGGATGAGCAGGAAGTACATGTTTATCTGCTTGAAGAGGTATAAGAACGGAAGGCAGTACTAGTGTATTATAGGGTCGGAAGGTTCAATTACCGTGATAATCGAAAGATACGATTATGTATAGATTCGTACACATTCGATATTTTAAAAGCCAGATTTTTTAAAAGCTAACGACCAGACTTGGCAGAACTTACCTGAATGTAGTTGTTAAGCAAAATGTTGTGCGAAGCTACACAGCAGGAAAGGTCGTATTCTGAAAAGTCTAGGTAGGTCTACGCGTATTTCGTAGGTGTTGCGCATTTTAAAAATAGTTTTTTAGCAGTTTGGTAGTAATTGAGTAGTTTTTGTCACTATGTAGTGCCTACCAAGGGATGATCAAATCGTATAATTCCAACAACCCTAGATAGTCGCATCGACTAGATCATGCTAAAATAATGCTTGACGGATTTTACGTTTGCGAGTACACAGAGTATAGTATTGATTTGTGAGTAATGCAACCAATAGGTGATTGTCAGCAGCCTTATCCACACACTCCCAGAGAATCGAACCAAAATCCAAGAGCAACTGTAAATGTTTGCTAATTGGATTAGCAGAAACTTTAGATGGACACTAAACCAAACTTTTTCGCATTGGCCTAAAATATGAGTCAGAATTTTAATTTTGGCATCTGGAGATGAGAGATTTGGCATCAATGACAATGAGATCATCTCCCAAAAGTGAAATTGATGCTTTTGCTACCTTGGTAGACATGGAAACAGTATTGTTGGTGTCAACCTACTAATCCAAACTTATAATAACATTAACGTTGTATGCTAACCTTATCCAGCATGTTAATTAACTAAATTTTCAATTAACTTACTGATAATAGTTGTTATGATGTGTTAAGTTGTGTTATAATGAACAGGGTTGAGAGAACTGAGTAATTACTACCACTTATACACTGGTACAATAACTATCAGTTATTGTTTTTTAATGATGCTGGCCTCGTCGTGGACATCTATTTAACATTGCAACTCTTTATTTTTCGTGGAAATAGACTACGTTTCTTCACTAATTTCCATTTTGAAATGGGTTTCCACAACAACTTCGCCGTAATTGATTTAGTTCGTAAGTAATTACAGCACGGAGAAAATGTTGGTGACCAACTACTAATCCAATTTTGTACTAAGTTTAAGGATGAATGGTAACTACATTCAATACGTAAATGAACTTATTTTCATTTTTCACAGTTAATACAACTTATCGAAGGTGTTAACAGAGAATATGTTTTAGCCTTGCCGTCTCCAACCGAAAACGAAACGTTTATGTGTAACGAAAATGTTTTGCAACAATTTCTGATGATTTACGGATACAACCGATTCGTTGGTAGAGAAATGGTACTTCGTCATTTTTCATCCCACGAAATTCGTTGGCCATACCTTCGAAAGCTCTCAATTTATCCAGCCATATTATGCTAACTACTGCGAAGTGCCAACAAGCTGAGTTATGAGCATGTTATTTGAATAATTGTTTACACACAGGTGATCATTCTCAATAATTGATATTGTGAATATGATTATAACCGCTTGTTAATTCCTGATGATTTCATTGAGCTGGTGGTGAGTCCTTGCGCTGGTGATAAATAAATTAAACAGTTTGGCATAGTAGTGATAAGATACACCGCAAAATCTGGTCATTCTAATATGCGGGTTTCACGGGATTATGTGAAACGCGTGAGTTAAAACACATTCTGTGTTTCAATAATTTCATTCGAAGTATGTAAATAGAGGTAACCGGGGGTCCAGGGGTGGATTGTGGAGCGCCGAGTTTTTAATCTGAAATAAATGTATTATATAAATGCAACAAATACCTAGTGTAATAATTTGAAGCATCCCCCCTCCCCCCTTTCTTCTCCTGGTTGATTACAGAGGTTCATCATTGAAAATTATGAAACAAAAACGACTCTCCTATGTACATATACATGAATATTAAGAAAGAAGTACGAATCTTCATTTTTATTCCTGTAGAAACTGATTTAAACGGAGCACACGGAAATCTGTCGATGAAGTTACCCTTCCGTCGAAGCAACGGCTCTATTAGCGATCGGAGCTGTTTACCCCAAAAAAGCTATATTATCGAGGAGAAAAGCAAAACAGATCCGATAATGGCTCCTTTCTCATACCTGAGTCCACCGACAGGAAGGCGAGGGCGGAATTTTCCGGTCGCTTCCTCCTGAGAAAATATTCCACGGGTTTTCCTTTCTGTGTTCGAGCGAACGCTTGAAGGAAAAATGACTGCCATTAAGTGTACCTCAGCGCATTGCTACCTCAGCCGTAATATTATTATCGGTTTCCACATTGCTGACCCTGAACACATAATTCAGAATGTCTCGTGCAGAAACCTCGGATTTTGGTTTTCTTGGTAATTTCCAACTTGACACCAATCCTCCATCTTGCGAAATTACTCCTTTTTGACATGTATATGTCTATTGGCTGGCCTACATGAGTGCGAGAATTTGTACTATAAAATGCGACGGTTTTTTCTATTTCTATTGATTTTCACGTACAACCAATGCGTTACTAGCGAAGAGTAACTCCCTTAGTTTTCATAACAGGAAAACCGTTCGCCATATTTTGGAATTCTCTCATTTCATCAAAACATCTTATGATCCCTAAGCCATTGTAGTGTCTAGGAAAGCTGATTTATTACGCTAAGTAATAAACTAATATTGCAAAGTATAACCATAATTAACTAATAGTGTGAAAAGAAGGCACTAGGTAACATGGTATGTATACTATTGAGTAGTAGGTATTTGTAAGCAGTAGGTACTAGACTATGCATTGACCTCTGATCAGCTAATGGGATTTCTGAAGCTGTTGGGCTCTTAAAGCTGATGATTAAAATCGTATTTAATCTTTGAAGCAGAAATGAAGAGACGATTGAAATGATTATCTCATTCCTACTCAGCTGAGTGAAGTGAAATATCTCCTGTTCATCCTAGGAAGTTGAGATTTGATATGGCGTCTCTCTGGGGCAGAATGTCTCAATGCGGATTTCAATAAAGAAATTTTTCAAAAATTGCAATAGTTCACTTTCTACGAAAATTGGCTAAAAATCGGATGGGATAAATAATCAAAACTTCTCCAGCGTATTTCATATTTCCTAATTAAAAAACCTCTCCAAAAATTTACCGCCGTGGGCACGTGTCCAAGTTGTCCATTAGGTAAATCCGGCACTGATTACGGTTCATAGTATATTGAGATTCTAAAGTTCCTATTTCACGGACATGCTTTTGTTATTGAGATTTAGCCCATGATGGGCTCAGAGGAAAGGAGGCTAACAACCTATTTTCTTATTTCGATAAAAACGGATTTGAAATTATAAAACCTCACTCAAAATTATAAAATGGAACAACTGGACTTACATAGCAATTTATTAGGTTTATTTTTTCAGCACAATTTTGTACACAAATTTTTTAATCTTTCATTTTATAGTTAATAAACTTTATTTGCGCGACATTCTGCTAAAAAATGTAAATTGAACGATTTTAAGCCGTTTTTGCTATTTTTAGTGATTACATTGAAGTGAGTACATTCTTTGAAATTTGACCAATTTAATGTGCTCAAAAATGGTGGCCAACAAACTCGTCCTTTCGTTTGGAAAGCTTGATTTTTAACGCAAGAACGAAATTCCTATCTCAATCCTAAGGAGAGTTATCTTCTGGAAGGAGACACACACACACACACACACACACTCACTCACCTCACTCACTCACTCACTCACTCACTCACTCACTCACTCACACACACACACATATATATATATATGAAAAAATTTCACTCTAGGATCCGTTTCAGAATGTCTCAAAACGAATTTCAATGAAGAAAATTTTCAAAAATTTTGATTTCAAACTTTTTGGAGCCATTGCAATAGCTTCATTTGCTAAGAAAAATTCGCTATAAAGAGATATTTGATTTTCACTCTTTTCTTTCTCTGAAACACTAAAAGCTAGTGGAAATTTAGGTATTAGAGGACAACATTTTTATTTTTTACTTCTTGCACGAAATCAAAGTTTCCATGTCTTCGTGTTGTGGGGTAGTGAAGAAACCAGAATAAGTAGTTATCAATGTGTACTTAGAAGGGAACCTATGGTTTATGGATGTTTATATTCAATCATAGACGAAATATTATCATTAATTTAGTGAATATTCCTACAAAGTTCGTACAAGTACCTACGTTTAGCGTATAAACATCAAAAAGTTCGTGCGAATACGAACTGAAGTTCATATCTGGCAACACTGGTAGCCAGATGGTGAAAAAGAGGGTGGTGCTTTATTAGCAAGATTTGTAACTCATCAGCAGAGCGTTTGTACATGTAGCTCCCATCCTTTAAATCCGTGTCCCGCAGACTCAAGGCGATGGACTGGCAACATTGTTCCTACCATTTCACGTATAACGAAATTGGTTGAAAGGTTAAATATAACGATGAATGGAGGCAGTTTGTAGTTGTGATTCACTACAAGAATAATTGGAGTTGTTAAAGTTTAGCCGTGAAATGTGTGAGTTTTCAAGTGCACAGGTTGTTGGGTATTTATAGAATGATGAGATAAATCAAAATAAGATGGAGACCACTCGTTATAATGAGAATCACGGTGTAGAGTGGAGAGATATAAAGGATGAATGAGGCAGGAGGTGAGGGACAGAGACAGAAGAGAAGTTGGCGGCGGGCGGAATGAGGGTGAGACAGAGAGAGGCGACATCGTGATGGGACGGAAGTGGGGGAAGGGGGTAGATAAACCAGCTCGACAAGACCCGAAAGAAAGAAGAATGCCAAGTTTAGGGTCGGAAAAGGTAAAAATACTTCGTAGGGGGGTGCAGGTGGTTAAGGGGAGGCGGTCAAGGTGGGGGGCGGGGCGGGTCGAACTTTGATCGATACGGCTTTGAATAATACATCCTTCGTTCCATCCCGCCTCCCCTTGACCATCTACCTAGATCCCTCTCCCCGCCTCCCGGCGCCGCCCCCGGGCCAAGTACCTGCAGCCTCTCACCTGCAACCAAGAGGGGCGGGTGTTTCGGGTCGAGGGGGGGGGGGGGGGCTGCCGGCGGCGGGACCTGTTGGCTTTTATCTCCGGCCGGCCTTTCCTAACTTGGGCTAAGGAAATGTTACGTATGAATGTATTTTCGTATGCAGTGTTTTTACACAAGACATTCCTCATCTTCATCTTTTCCGTATCACTGAGGGAAAAAAAACTCGCCTTACATCCCACACATTCCATGATTACATCTCATATCCCAAAAACACATTAACACTCCACATGCACACACAAATAGCGTACCGTAAGCCGGGATAGAAAAATGTGACACATAGGATGAGACTGGAATAGTGTCCTTCATGCTAATTCCAAGATAACATGAAGTTTCAATAAATAGAGAGTTCCTGGTTACCACGTTTTTAGTCTACACGGTACGCGTAAGCCATGATCAACTGATCTGGAAACAACTGACAGCTGACAAATTTATAGAGGTGGACGACGTGAATATGAGACCGCTTGATTGGCAACGCAAGATCGTGTCTTAGTACATCCTCGTTACCACGTCTTCAACACTACGCCCGTAAATTTATAAACCCGAGGAAGGTTTCAGTGATAAGCGTATTGAGATCATATTTGAGTTTATACTTAATTAATATATTAACTATATCATTTAAAATATAAATCAAATATATAATAATATTAAAATATACTAAATTTATTTACATTCATCTTATTTTTCCTCGAAGCAGTCCATTCATCGAGTGCCCAAAAACAACTAGTCAACAAAACGGATGATAAAGGTTAACCGAAAACGCATAAAATCATTTTCAAGATACAAACATCAAACTAATAAGATACCAACATGTATCATTTTACTGAGTTTCTCCACAAAATGCATAAAATCTGCATACACCTGCCTCTATATATCTGCATATACCAATATTACCACTAACAAAGTTGAGCAAGAATTTACTTGAACGATCGCCAGTGTTCCAGACGGATGTGTTCTCAAGATAAAGCTGGAACGCATCGTCGAAATCGTCTCTGCTCAATAAACTTGCGTGATGTATAAGCCTACGAAGTCTAATACTTCTCGCTGAATTTTGTTGCACAAATAAAACGACGAACAGACTATTTTTTCTTTTTTTTCCACAGATTTGAAAACGACATTTTTTGCAGCTACTTTCCTCTTTTAAATGAGAATTATTTTTTATATTGCTGATTCGCTATCTACTTCAAATGTTAAGAAAAAACGGACGGTAGACCTACTTTCTACAGTCAGATCATTTAATAATGATTAATTTTACACATTAATAGTGCATTATGTTTACTTAGCAATATTAAATTATAAATGAGCGTCACAAATCAGCTTTCTTCGACACTGCAAAGGCTTAGGGATTATGAGATGCTGTAATAAAATGAGAGCATTCCAAAAAGTGGCTAACGATTTTCCTACCATGAAAACTAAGGGAGTTACACTTCCCTAGTAACGCATTGATTGTACGTGAAAATCAATAGAAAAACCCACCGTGACGTGACGCTCGTGACGTAACGAAAATAAATAGAAACGTCCTGTTTTTATTAAATGATAAAAATTATTCATTTAGTGCGCTAAAACTTGTGATGTTTATCAAGTACCTATTCCATCAGAAATGACGAGTTCGTTGGACAGCACTACTTAATTGATCACGATAAAGTAGTCAAATTTTAAAAATATGCTTGAACCAAAACCACTGGAAATGGCAAAACAATTAAATTTATAAATCATTCAGATCATTATTTAAGTAAAATTTATGAGCTAAAAACGAGAACATTAAAAAGTTGGTGCCAAAAAATATACTGGTAATCGTACATGAATTCCATGACAGAGAAAACAACGATATGACAATGAAAAACAATGGCAATAAAAAAAATTTAAAAAAGTTCAAAATCTCTTCTAGGTTAGTGACTAATATTAATTCATAAAAAGATATTTGCGATCAAATTAAAGTTGAAATATCTTTGGACTCAAGAGCTCAAATTTCAAACAATTCAAAGTAAAACATAATTCGATATTTTACAAAATTTGCTGCTTAGCTTTTTTCTTCTTCTTTCTTTATTTTTCGAAATCTACGTATTTCCTAAAACACAAGTCAAGGTGTTTTACTCAATATACTCAATAGGTATTTTGAAAGGTTTACACTTTTTTCTGTCGACATAAAAGCCTAATTATTGAAAATGATAAAGTAAACATTTATTCCCAGAGTACCTCCCACGGATTGCGCCCTATTCGATATTACGTTAGATTGCAACATAATGACGGATGGACGAAATTGCGAATCCGTAAACACGAATGCAATGTCGGTTATTAATCCGTTTCGATTACCTCGTAGAGTATTTATCCGGAACTGATATCTAATCGGGATATTTACGCATTTTCCCTTAATACTTATTTTGACACGCTCCTAATTCAACACGATGGACGACTCTCGATGAGTGGATTTACACAAAAAGACATCTGGACTGTTCAAATAGATTTCACGGAAACCAATAGAAGTGTGATGGGTGAGGAATTGATCCACGTAGCATCAATCACCTGCCGCTCCGCTTTATTGTGCTGGTCGTATTTTTTCATAATCTGCTTCCCACTGCCTCGAAAATTTGTTTATCTCTCAGCACAGTCCACGAATCAGTTTACGATCAATGCGGCAATTTTTCCCTTCCTAGACCGCGCGAGAGGACATCATGCTTAAAATCAGGAAGTGTTGTATTTTCTTTGTGCGAATTTAACATATAGGGCGATGACCCCATGGTATGCCTTCCCCACCTCTCCCCCTACCCGCCTAGCGTACACACACGGAATGTGCCTTGCTCGGCGCAGGAGAGTAAAACCGGGACTCCTGAACTAATTTTTTTTTTTTTTTTTTTTTTTTTTAAGCTTTTATTGCACCGATTAACAACATAAATCTGACTTATATTACAACTAGAGGCCTGTTAGGGCATGGAAAGCCTAGTCCGTATAACAGTAGTACCTAACAGGAACTCAGCACATTATAGTAACGATATGTCCTACCGATTCGCGGCGTTATGTGACCTGGTGCAAAGCTAAGGCGATGTTATCATATGATTAAAAAATAGGAAATACCGATCAAAATGTAAGTAATATAATAAAATAAATATCACCAGTTGAGGTGGTCCTCGCCACTATGAGACTAAACAAAAAGTTGAATCGGGGAATTCAGAATTTTGGCATGGTGGGATTATGGTGTAATTCTATATCGAGTCTTCTTCGTTTCTTTGTAAGCGTGTAAATCTGCGCGTCCGTGTCTTCTATCTCCTTCTTTATGTCGTTGATTGTATCTTGATCGGTAGTACTCGTAGATGTCGACAGGTGTTGAGTTGTGTGTAGAAGATGCTACGGCTGTCTTCGTCCTGAAGTGTCTGGTACCACTCCAGCAAAGCTCGTGCTTGTTCTGTGTCTGGATTAATTTCGAGTGTTGTGAGCCGAATGCGGTAGATACATTTCTAAAGTGCCTAATAGTATAGGTAGGTACCTACCTTTTCATGGTTTAACCTGTCCTCCGCCTTGCAATGCCAAGATGTGCGAAAGACCCTTCCTCTCTTCTGTGGTCTTCCATTCATGTTTTGCAATAAACTTGGGGCCGCGTTGCTTTTCTCGGCCGCCTATCACGATCAAGATAAGCACAAACGAACGGCGACACCGTCTAACACTGAAATCGGTCCGCACTTCACAATTTTAAAGATCGTTCAGAAATAACTCTCCTGGATCAGAAAAGACTACCCATCACTTCTAATAAACAGAGAGTCTCCTATAAAATTTCAACTTCCTACAGTGCTCAGGAAAGAATTTAGCTTACTCAGATCAGAAAAGACCTCATCACTCCCTCTTATGTCCCAGAAATTTCAACTTCCTACCGTGAACAGGAAAGAATTTAGCTCACTAAGCTGATCAGAAAAGACCCCACCACTTCACTCGTCTCTTAATGTCACTTCCTACAGTGAACAGGAAAGAATTTAGCTCACTAAGCTGATCAGAAAAGACCACGTCACTTTTCTTTCTTACCGACACTTTTGCAACAAACTTGGGGCGTGCTGATTCCTTCCGTCCGCTAAGTCCTTCAGTTTCAATTTCTTCGTTCAGAAATAACTCTCCTAGATGTAAGTAACTACACTACGTTTCTTACTTACCGTGAATTGATGGCACCTGTTGGTTGTTACCGCCACAGCCTAATAAACCGCGTAGAACTCGATCAAGGCGGGTATAGGGACGAACGGCGACACTTTTGCAACAAACTTGGGGCCGTGCTGATTCGAATGAGCAGTCTAACACTAAAATCGGACCGCGAAGTTCTTCACAATTTCAAATACCGTTCGGAATTATATATTAAGATACACTATTCAAGGCCTAAGATGCATAACTTTGTCCCTTGTCTCTCGAACATATCACATTCACTTCCTACACAAGCTCATGCGGTTTCAAACGCTTAAGGCGTTGAGTTAGATCTTGCACATCCAGGAGCTTTACATCTTTCTCATTTACATGATCTTTTAGTCTGGCAAGATGAGCCGTTGCTCGCTTTTTGATCACCTCATCCTCACTATCAACTTGAAGTTCACGGTGGAGTGCTTGGCGCACAGTGATACATCGAAGTACAGAGTTCTGGAAACGTTGAATGATCTGTCTATTGGTTGGAGCTGTACAGCCCCACAACTGCGCTCCATACGTTCAAACTGGCTTGAGTACTTGATTGTAAAGAAGCAGCTTGTTACCAATGGCCATGGTGGATCGTCGGCCGATTAGCCAATACATCCTTCTAAGTTTCAATGCGAACTCAGTCCTCTTCTTTTTGAAATGTTCCTTCCACCTGAGTTTGGCGTTTAGCGTCATGCCCAGGTATTTGGCTTCATTCACGTTGGGAATTGCCACGTTGTCTTGAACTAATTTTTAAAAAAACCTAGACAACTTTGGATACTTTTGGAAGTGAAGTTTTGATGAGAAATGAAGTGAATTTGCCCCAGTAAGCGAAATCCCGCTGAGCGAATTCAGTGAGTCCAACCCAGCAGATTCCAACATATTCAAGAACGGAAAGTACCCCGGGTCGCGCTGTCCCGCTGGGTACTTTCAAGGTGTTTCTGGCCGGTTTCGTCCCATCGGCTGATGGATAAGAATAAATGCCTTGGTGGTTTGGTTGCTCGCTAGCTCACATCTCAAGAATACATAACATCAAATAGTCAACCACATAGTAAAAATTCAGATTAGTTGGACATATAGGCCAGAATGATGTGTATAGTTTGGAGGTATGGATGCTCTCAAACTCGCCTCTCAAGAAAAAATAACATCTAGTAGTCACTCTCTTAGTAAAATTCAGATTAGTAGGACATATAGGTCAGAATGATGTGTATATTAGGTGCTCTGGACTTATTTGTAGGCTGCGGAGTTCGACACTACCCTCGACTTAACCACCTGCGCATATTGACCAATTAGTTAGGGTACTTATTTTTTGAAAAACGACCTTGCAAAGTTCGACCACTATTGTCTGGAACCGGCCAATAAGCAGATTGGCTCGATATTGTTCCTTTGAACCGATCAAACCAGAGTTCGGGATGCCAAAACTTCAAAGGAAAGGAGGTTCGTTACAAGTGCGTATTACGCCGATCATTAGCACATTATCTCAAAATCAACTCCAGCACGTTGACCAACCTAAAGAAATTTCAGCGTCTACCAGAGAACCGATGCGCTACGGTCTTCAATCAGTCTTGCTCAAACAATGAATTTGCGTCACTGCTGCCTAAATATGACGTCCAGGTCAGACTCAAGATCTCATTATCATTATGGGGAGCAAATGGATGATCGTACGGTACCCTGGGTGGCCTTATTCAATAACTCATTCAAAACATAATAACCATTAAAATCAGCCCAACAATATCACTGTTTCATTCCGAACGTTTTGAGATATTGATATTTTTACATATTAAACCTCTAGATTTACCAATTAGGGTTCATTCCAAATGATGCTGAAATTACATCCTTGGGCGAAAAGTTGGTGGGTAATTTAAAACTAAATTTCATTAGTAGTTTCGGAGAAAAGGACGGCTGATGGACTAGTATTTTGAAACGTGAACCAACAATTTTGAGGATGAAATTAAGAGGGGGAGAAAGAGATTTGAACTGTTTTCTTTGTCGATTATTCTGAAAGAAGTAGATTAGTAAACACTTTAGCGAATTATGATTTCGGAGGGTTTGACTCTTGTGTTTATGCGGATTTCGAGAAAATGGGCGTTCAGAACAGGAAAGTTTGTGTTTGGAGAGGTTGAGGTCGTTAGATTTAAAAATAAATAAAAATAATCGCTCAAAAGTTCTGTGTACCTACCCTCGGTAACAGCAGCGATTACCGCTTCTAGCCTGTTGGTTTGTTGTTTCGAAAGAAAACTATATAACTACTCCATGGCGGGAGGGGAAAGTCTCGAGCAGTTACTTCGAGCCCCCTCCCCTTTTTTACGCCACGAACAACACTTTGAGCCTCCCCCCTCCCGACCACGAACAACGCTTTGAGCCTTCCTCCCCCTCGACCACGAACATCGGTTCGAGTCTCCCCTGCCCCCTCTCGCCCCACAACAAACCGACTGCCCCCGATTCAACCCTCATCAAACCTCCGTGAGCCACCCCCACCCTTCGCCCTTCTATTTCGGGAGCGATGATTGCAGCCGCTTCAAAAACCTCTGAGCGCAAAGACTGCAGCTATTTTTAGCCAAGTGGTAACTCGCACGATTCAATCGCCAGGTTTTTTTCCCTTTCCCGAATATTTCCCCGTATTATTTTTCTTTCTTCAGTTTCAGTTTTATTCTTATTTCTTCGGTCTCCCTTTTATTCCAAGTTTCCCCCTTTACCTTCAATATACTCGAAAAGAGTCAGGTGGCAAATGTCACCCGTTACACGTCTTTGTCAACTTGATATTTGATACGTTGTGAGAAAGCTGAGCGACTGACGCACTAAAAGGAACACAAACATCGAACGCTTTCAAAACTTTGCCTTTCACATCTTTTGTTTGTTTCACATCATTTCAACTTCCCCTGATCCTTTGATTGTCCAGTTGGAAAACGAATTTTTTTTTCTTTTTTTCCCGAGATATTTCTTTAGTTTATTAAGAGACACGTGGCTCTGTTTTAGGTCTGCCTTACACAGATTGTAACCGAATTTTGTAAGATGTTGTAATAGACTTTTTCAAATGTTTAGTACCAACCTACCTACTTTACCCCCTTAACTTTGTTACCTTTTTGTAATAAAAGTGTCATCCATTGCAATTTTCCCTAGGAAAATTTCTGATAAAATCGGCAAAATTCTATCATCGAGAGGTTACAAAGTAGGTTTTAAAACTAAAAGTAGTTTTAAAGCATTATTAGGATCCGTTAAGAAAAAATCAATGTTCAGGATAAAAGTGGGGCTAAAAAATTAAAATGTTCTTGTGGCTACGAATATTGAGGTCAGACTAGGAAGGAAATTTAGGGAAAGACTAGACGAGCATCATGAGGGTTTCAGGAAAAATAAGGGTTAGTGTACATTTGTGAAACATCCTAAGGAATCCAATCAAAGTTACAATTTTGATTTGACAGATAGACAGTTTGTAGAATTTCTTCGTTTTTGTCCAAAGGGAGGTATGTTACTTGAAAAATGCGAAACTATCAAAAGTGACAGATCTGGTAAATGTTTAAATCAGGTCATACCTCAATATGTTTCACCACTGATAGGTTCATTTCTATAAATCTTGGAATTATCCCTTCAGACTGTTGATTATTTAGTTATTTTCGCCTTTTCACTTCATCTGATTAGCTATAATCCCCCTTCACTTTGTATGCACGTAACTGGTTGTACCTTCCCTGCCCTTACCTTTCTCTCGACCAATGGGATTCAATCTCCCTTCACCTGTCACTATGTATGCTGTGTCCTTTCTAATGTGTCTTCAGTTATTGTTTGTTACTGATGATGGCCGAACCGTCGAAATCGATTTAACATTGTAACTCTTTATTTTTCATGGAAATAATCAACGTTTCTCACTAACTTCCGTTTTTATCGCAATCTGTTGTGTAGGGCTGGATGCCCGCTGTCCGACCGCGGGCCCCAGCTCGCGTTCCTCTTCCCGATATTACAACAACAGTTAGAGCCGCGGTCATGGGAATTCGGGATTTCTTAAGGTTTAGTTTATGATTAGTAGTTTGTTGTTGTTGTTGCTCAGTATTTTTGTTTTAGTCTTTGTAAATAAAATGCCAAAAAAGTGCGTTGTTCCTAGTACTAGAAGTAATTACGCTGATAAAGAATCCGTCCGCATTGATTTCCATCTAAATCTGAAAGTTGAAAATAGTGGGGAGGAGCAGTTCTTAGAGCCGATTGAACCAAAGATTGGGTGCCCGAAATTTCTTCATTTATTTGTGTATAAAACATTTTTTGTCTGGTGATCTAAGTTTGGCAGCAACGTGCACTGACCAGGATGGTAGAATGGTCCCGACCAAAACCTGTTCTCTGCACCACTTTTACACCAAAAATAATTTCAAATGTTGTGTCAACCTCTTCTGTACCAATCAAAAGAAAAAAGGAAATGCCCAGAAAAAGGAAATAATCAACTGAATAAAAGGGCCAGATGCAGCCATGAAGCGTATTATATAGCAGCATAAGCAAATTCTCATAATACCTATTTCATAATATGATATCTACGTTGAATTGTGCAAAGAAATCAATAACTTATACTTCAAGGCAAACAAATTTTTTCTATATAATAGGTATTTTATAATATACTTTAAACCTGATTTATTTGGTTTTATCAATTTTTTTGATGTTTTTATTGGTTTTCAGCCAACTTTAATCAATTAGCGAATTTTTGTAGAAAATGAAGCTACTGCAATCACAGCTTCAGAAAAAACTGTCCGTTCATGGTAAATCCCAGGCACATAAATATATAAGATAACCATAGTCCCATTTTGATGAAATTTTCAGAAATTGTTCGGCATAGATGGTTCTCTATGAGTTTCAGGGTTGTGTTGCATGAGTAAATGTTGATGATTATTGTAACATATTCATAAAATATACAACATAAATTATACGAAATGCTTTAGAGCGCCATGTACCGTTATTCTATATACTGTTCAGTCAGCTCCAGCCCACTATCGAATACCACCCCCGAATCCCTCACTAGAGACACCCGAGCAAGCGACACCCATCGACAACATAGTCCGCCTGAATCAGAGATCGAGACTTTGTAAAAAAAAGAAAAAAAATGGTGCAACATTTGAGATCATACTGACATCCCCTTTTGGTACTAATTCTGCTGAAGGGGGTTGAAATTCGTCTGCTAAATACTCACATCCAATACAGTTTCCATCGTTCTAAAGATCTTTATATCGATAGCAAACATTAAGAAGTTTATATTCCGCAAAATGTCGCCAATATCATTATCAAAGCGCTGATGAAATACAGAAATTGCGAAAAATACGCGCCCACAAAGTACAAGTGTACGAGCAAGCAACTTAAAGGAATTGATAGGATTATGCAAGATGAATGCCAGCCAAGTCGCTTTGAATTACACGTGTTTTCTCGGTTCAAAAGTAGTTTACGTCTCCCAACGGCTCTAAAGGTCAAAGAACTTCTTTAATTTTTTCTTATTCTTTTTATAATTTCCGATATTTTTTTTTTAAATGGTTTATATCCCCTTTTGGTTGGGTTCTTCAAAGCTCAATTACAAGACTTGGAACGAGAGAATTAGAAAACCCCAATTTTCCTCTCAGACTGCTCATCCACATTAACATCAGTAAGATCAATATCACCCGCATCTTATCAGGTCAGCTTTTCTCTTTTGCCCTTTCCAACTTGCTCGCACCCTATGATCAGTCAATTCCCTATGAAAATCCCAAGCGATAGGGCCGATCGATCTCCTGACGTCGAAGACGCGTCAATTTACCTCTACGAGGCGGCCTCTTGTTTGCATAAAATAATTCGCAGCAGCCAATAGTCAAATTATCCTGGGTGCTCATCTTGTTCTTCCAGAGGTAGACAGATCTCCACTTCGATCCTCAAAATTTAGAATTACACTGTATTTCAGGTGAGCTCGTTCTAGAAATCTATACATCATATATTTCAGGCCCAAAGGGTTTCGATATTAGTTGTAATCGATTAAAGGTACCTGGTGTTGGGCGTCTAGGGCCAAAATCCGCAATAAATAACAGAGGAGAAGTGTGGCAGCCTTTTCCCACTAGCGCATATACAGGGTGTCCCCCCCCCCCCCCCCCCCACTACTAAAATCGTTAACACTTAATGGGTCAAAAAAATTTTAAAAAATTTGCAATCCTAATGTTTTTTGTAAGGATTTCAAAAATGACAAAATCGCGCATTGCGCTCATGTGCAATTGACATAAACTTCGTTATTTTAAATGAGAATCACATTTTTTACTGCTAATTTGAATTCTGAGTGAAATTTTATGAAAAAACGACCCATCACTCGAGTTTTTAAGTGCGCGCAAAAGGGAGCAATTTTGCTCCAAAAGTGCGCATTCCCGCCCTAAATGTGCAATAACTAGTTTTTGAAGATATTCAATTGCCACATGTAATACACGATTTTGGGGTATTTTTTCGTACGAAACCTCATAATGATGTTCATTTATCAATATTTGCAACGCCAACTTGGGAAAACACCGGAAAAAATATATTTTAGTAAGTACGCTTTGTGCTGTGTGGAAATGACTAAGATTTTTCTGGCGTATTTTTCGGTGTTTTCCCAAGTTGGTGTTGCAAATATCAATAAATGAACATCATTACGAGGTTCAGCACGAAAAATACCCCAAAACAATGTATAATATGTGGCAAATTAATATTTTCAAAAACTCAGTAATTCACAATTTTAGCCCTTTTAGAACGGAATTGCACCCGTTTGCGCATAATTAAAAAATCGATTAATGGCCATTTCGTCAGGAAATTTCACGTAAAATTTGAATCTGCAATAAAAACTGGGGGGTCCTCTCTCGAAAAAACGAATCTGATGCGTGGATCACGCATTTCCGCGCATGCGCACGCATTTCCGCGCATGCGCGATGCGCGCAAATGTGATATTGAACTCCCTGTAAAAAACGAAGGGGGTTTACCGCTTGAAGTTTTTTCTAACCCTTCAGAGATAAAAATACAAATCCATCCTTTAAGAAACACCCAGTATGTGCTACGTTCAGGGAATATCCTTCCCATTCAAACGGGTGACGGGATGTATCACAGCAGCTCGAGAACGTTTAAAAAAAGCGTCTGTCAGTCAGTTATAAATCCGTGTCACGCCCAAAACTATACCACGTTTCAGTCCGATTCCGATGAAACTTTCAGGGATCGTGCGGCTTAGCTTATAAGCGATCCCTTGTAAATTTCGTTGCCTTTGGAGTAATAGTAGTCTGTGTGCATGGGTAAACATTAATTTCTTATAACGTCGACTTATCAATCACTAGCCGCTCCGGCTCGCTTCGATCGCAAGGTGTGGCTGTATAGATGCAGCGGCTGTACTGTCGAGTGGGACTTGTAGATTGTTTGGTAACGGTAGATCACAAAGTGCAGGTTTGGCATGTGTAGGGGATGTTGCTCGCTTCGCTCGTTTGAGGTGGGTTGTCTCTCTCCCTTCGCACGCTCTTTGTGGAATGTATAGATGCGATGGGATATAGTCCATCTCGAGTCCGCAAGAAATACCTGGTTGAAATCCGACGTCTGTAGGGAATGTTGCTCGCTTCGCTCGCTCGATATGGCTGTATATGTGTAGGAAAAATTTCGTTGAAATCCGATGTGGGTAGGAAATGTGTTGCTCGCTTCGCTCGCTCGGTGTGGGATGTATATATTGGAATACCATCCAGCCCGTCAGCCCATGTTACAATATGACAGGCTTTGTCAAGAAATTATACTGCCCACCCAACTTGGAAGACGTTTTTTTCTATTGGAAATTACTTACAAAAAATTAAATCTTATAAATAATAGAGATGTGAAGTTTATTAGATTTGATAAGGATAGGCCATTATTTATTGATGTGTAATCATTTGCTGCGTTTTCTATGTGGGACCACGAAAAGTTTAGTTTTAAGGACATTTCAATTCTTCAACAAATTCTATACGCCCATGTGACAATATATGAGAAAGTTATACTGCCTAACCAACTTGGCAGACTTTTTTTTCTGTTGGCAATGACTTACAAACAAATTAAATCTTATAAAACTACGTGGAACCACGAAAAATTTATTAGATTTTCGAAAGATAGGCCATTATTTCATCTGCGTAGAAGGGCTCTCCTTTTCCCCGTCTATTATTCTGTTGAATTGTCTTTCAAACGGAGGGGTCCTTCCTTCAAGAGGTCCCGAAGGCAAAGTTCAGAGCAACTACGTTTCGACGGAATAAGGTATAAATTTGTGTTTTCGTCTACATTTTCGTTCCCTACAATCGGAAAATTTTTTTCACATCTCGAAACTCGCGTGGTATCAAATTGGAACATCAATGAACATTTTAAGGCCGATCTGAGCAAAAACGGTGGAAATATACTCGGTCTAAGGCGGAAAAAACCATAGCGGGGAACGCATTTTTTTCGTCATTTTCGGCATTCTTTCGCTGATTTCTCCGGGAAGATAGCATCTTTCAGCAATTTTGACGGCACCATCGTGTTCTACAGGTCCTGAAACGTAACTTTGTCGCTGACATACAGAGTGCTTTCGATCAAAATTTAATGTGGCAGCGGATAGAAGATCGGGCGCTTGGGGAAAAAAACGCGCATTAAAATGGGTTCCTACCCCCATCCAACCCTCCAGCGCATGGTTCGGGATGGTTTAGAAATTTTTGAAATACCCTATAATCTGACCAGGAGATTTCCGGTCACGATATAAAAAACCACGTCCGGATCCCTTCGTTCGTACGGCGGTGAAAGCGACACAGACACAGACTCACAGAGTTTCATTCTTATAATATAACTAGCCGCTTTGCTCGCCTCCACGTCCAACCTTGTTTTGAGTCCCAAACCGTTTTGAGCAAAAGACATGTTCACACGGTTCACAGTAATAATTCATAACGTCCTCGGGGGGTTTTTTTTTTTCTTTTTTTTTAGCGAATTTTTTAAGAAAATTGCTCTCGTCTCAAAATTTGTAGAATGTGAATTTTTGAAAAAATTTTATGCAGAAATCCGTTTCAGGCTATTCTGAATCATATTCTGAAGTTTAACGCATTTTTTAATGTATGTATGTATATATGTATATATGTATGTGTCATTCCAGACGATAACTGTCCGTAGAATTGTGCTAGAAACTTCAAACAAATTTTAAAATGTTAAGGACACAAAACGAAAGTTCAAGTTCGTTGGCCAGCATGATCGGATTACATCTTCGGGTTGAAATTTTCAAAAATGTAGTCAAAAATTTCAAAATAGCCTTTTTTTGCGATTTGTTGTGCGAAATAATTTTTTCAGCATATGGTATGTTCGGAATCAGCGTAAAATTTCCTATAAGAATATGTATCAAGTTTTCAAAAATGTCAAAGTTGAAAAATCAGTCAAAAATCGAAATAATGCCGTTCGCTAGTTGTAAAAATCGGTAATATTTGCATGAAACATTGTCCAAATTCAGATTGAACTACTCTTATGGAAGTATCCCTGTATAACCAATCCTAGAACCATGCTGTTTAAAACGTAGGTAGTAGGTGCTTGTTAAAAAAAATAAATAAATAAATAAATAAAAAAGTAATCACAACTGATGAGTTTACTCTGTGAAATATTCCGTCCTCCGATTCTCTCGGTCGCTCTCTTTAATTATTTTTAATAATTTTATTCCATGTTTGTCTATCAAAATCATAAACTACAATTTCTCTACACGATCAATAGCGACTGAAGTGTCGAAGATTTCTTCAAACATTCGCTCATGGGGTCACGCTGCATGACTGGACTTTTTTTCTTTTTTTCCCGGCGCTTACAACAACCATAAAAGGGTCAAAACATTTGGAGATAAATACTTCAATACCTCGAATTATTTTCCGCTGGTCCGAGGATTTATCGCGAGTTTATTTCTACAACTGAGAGAATATTTACATGGTTGTCCAGAGTTTTCGGTCAACGAAACGGACCAACTTTGTTACTCATTGTTTGTTATCGGCCCCGAGTTAGAACCCGATAATCTATCATCGACAGTTGGCATCACATAGTCACGAAGGGAGAAATGTCAACTTCAGGCAGTTTCTTGAACTTTGAATAGGTATTTATTTATTATTCTGTTTGTATTGTGACATGTCCACGGGCTAAGGAGAAGTTCACATTGAAGGGGCCTGTTCATGATTCAATATCATGATTCCTTCAAGGAAGAATTTTCAGCACAGTTTCTTTAAAAAAAAAAAAAAACTCGCTGGCAAATTCTATTTCTATTTACATACTTCAAATGCAATTATTGAAACACAGAATGTGCTTTAGCTCACGTGTTCCTCATAAACCCTTGAAACCCGCATATAAGAAGATTTTACGGTGTATCTTAACTCTACTAGGTATGTCGTGTTTTTATCTATTTATCACCAGCGCAACGACTCACCACCAGCTCAACGAAATCATCAGAAAGTAACAAGCGCTTGCAATCATGTTCACAATATAAATTATTGAGAATGATCACCTGTGTGCAAACAATGATTCAAATTGTCATGCTCATGACTCAGCTGGTTGGCCACGCACTTCGCGGTAGTTAACATAATATGGTAGGATAAATCGAGAGCTTTCGAACTGGGTCAGCATTCTTTTTTGTATAATACGTACATAGAGTTTTAAGTAGTGTACTGGATTGAATAGGTTCGTAGTGAAATGTTTATAATAGCCACTATAAGAAGAATACAGCACAAGTTTACAATCTTTGTATTTTGACCTCGAAACATGAGTTTGAATATTAGCTGAATAATTTTCTTTTATTTCGTTCGGGTTTGATTTTCCCAAATTTCTTACCAACCTAATCCGATAAGTATTTTTCTAGCTGTTCAGCCCAGTTGTGTTTTTCCATACTGTGTCCGTTTACAATCGTTCTCACCAACTGTTTATAGCAAATTAGGGAATTCGTCAGGCAACTCATTTGATCAAAATGTGAAAGTTCTTTTTTCCCAAGAACCAAGTATTTCTACATTTGCTACTGAACGCTTTCGTGCCTTCCAACAAATGAACTGCTTACATTAGCAGAATTATGAATCGTCATTTTCTCTCGATGACAATATTTCTCTTTATTGCCTAATTAGGCACCTACAATGCTGGTAATCGACTCCGTTGCAATCGTGTATGTTTGTTTGGATTAGCATTGAATACTCTATAACTTTTCCATCCAATTTCGTTAAGTACGTTTACGGCTGGATGAACTTTCGGCACGCTATACAAGTGACGACGTGACCAAACTCCACGCAGGTAAAACATTAAACTTACTGACAGCAATCCACGCACTATCAGCAGATCAACATGCTACTTCCACGTACCTGTTGGTTCGCTAATGACCTTCTTTTCCCTCGCTCTCGCCCATCTGAATAGCATATCAACAAGTCGTCCTTAAAAACAAAGAGATATGAAAAAATGTTTAATGCCTCGCCATTTCGGCATGCTTCTACACTTTCGCAGATAACATAATTACCGATTGTAATAAAATAAAGCATCACCTCAATATTTGTTAGTTAATTTGTTTGATGTCCAACTCCAGCCACTTGATTATAATATCAAAGTATAGTGATATACAGGATGTCCCACGGAAAGGTTACACCTCTCTTCATTTCCCCTGAACTCAGCGTAAAAAATTGGGACCAACGCATTTCTTCATAATTTTTTACGTAGATCTCTGGAAAAAACTTTCGTCAGAAGTGGCGCAAATGACATAAACTTAGTTTTTTAAACGGGAACCCGCTTTTTTTATTGCATAATTGAATTCCACTTGAAATTTCATGAAAAAATGATCCATCATTCGATTTTTATGTGGGTGTAAACGGGCGCAATTCCGCTCCAAAAGTACAAAAGTTGTGAAATACTGAGTTTTTAAGATATTCAATTGCCACATGATTTTGAGGTATGTTTCCTTGCTGAACCTATTAATGATGTTCATTTATTGATAGCTGCAACATCAACTTAGGAAAACACTGAAAATACTACATTAATGTACGTTTTGCGCTGTGTTGAAATTAGTAAGATAAGTGCGATTCTGGTCAATTTTTCGGCGTTTTCCCAAGTTGGTGTTGCGAATATCAATAAATGAACATCATTAAGCGGTTCGAAAAGAAAAAATTCCCCAAAATCATGTATTACATGTAGCAATTAAATATCTTCAAAAACTCAGTATTTCACAGTTTTTGCACTTCTTACGCGGTTGCGCCCGTTTACGCGCATCTAAAATGTGCATATTGGGAAAGTAAATAGTGTGAAGCTTTTCTCCAAAGTTAAAATAATTAGAAAAAGTTTAAGTTGAAGTTTCAGTTTTGTTACTGTGGATAAAATAAACTATCCTTGTTCGTCCTTGAATAAAGAATCGGTAAAAATTTGTTTCTTTAGGTTTTGGATGTGTATGACAAACTTTCATAATCTTTCCGTTCAGCCTTGTCCGTACATTTTCGAAACTTCTGGGTCCTCCAGTTTCCGAGAAAAGAGTTTTCCAATTCGACTTTCTTAGCGAATTAAGCGAGACCGGGTCAATCAAGCGACGCAGGTTTATCAACTCTGTTGGAAAGTGTCAGCCGGATTTATAATTCAAGAAAATATTGGTTAATTCCGCTAAACTGCTGTTTACCTCGCGTCAGCGGCAACTTTGAGACCGGCGTAAATTATTCAAAGTTTTATTTTAGTTTCGTCATTCACGAGATGATGAATAAATGAAGGTTGTCGGTCGAGGGGCTGCTTTCGGACCGGATAATCTGACAGTAGAGTAAGACGGCCGAACGGAGGTTATTATTAGAAATGGCTATTAATAATGAACTAGATCCGTTTCATTCCGATAAATGATTAACAGACTACGCAATCACGGGCTCTTTAATCCATACTCATGTTGGCAAAATGGAAGGTTGAGTTATTTTCAACGAGAGTCCCTGGAAGTAGAAGGGAACCACAGAAACGATTTCAATGTATGATTCTGACCAGAATTTGTGAACACAAACTGATAGACAGAAAATAAACCGACAGACTCGGAACCGCTACGAACTAAATCACTCGTGACAAAGTTGTAGAAACCCATTTCCATAAATATCGGAAGTTAAAGAAGAACGTTGTCTAATTCCATGAAAATAAAGAGTTACAATGTTAGATCATCATCGAATCAGTAGAGTTATTTTGTTCGTTACTGATGATGACTAAACTGTCGAAATTGATCTAAAACTTTAACTCTTTATTTTTATGGAATTAGACAACGTTCATCTTTAACTTCCGTCTTTCACAGAACCAATACTGTTCAGGGATGTTAAAAACATAAAATTCCCTCTGTAAATTTGTAATTTAGCAAATTAATACCTAAAGGTACTTGCCGAAGGAATATTAATGATCTGATATACAACCCACACTGTGCTCTATTAAGCTGTCTACAAGTAAAATTTCTCACTAACAGGTCTAAATTTGATTTCTGGACATAGGGATTTCCTTATAATTATTCTAGCTGGTTCGGTTTATGATTGGTTCGATTTGCTATGTTTGCCCACCACTAACAAGTGTTCTAGTTTACATTCATGATGAGGTTCTTTTTGGGAAGTCTTGTAGAAAACAAAATTACGGGAATAACTGAAAAAACGGACGGTAGACCTAGGTACGGTCTACAGTCATATCATTTAATAATGATTAATTTTACACATTATTAGTTCACTATGGTTACTTAGCAAAATTAGTTTAAAACTGAGTGTAATAAATCAGCTTTCCTTGACACTACAGAGGCTTAGGGATTTTGAGATGCTGTGATAAAATGAGAGCATTCCAAAAAGTGGCTAACGATTTTCCTGCTATGAAAACTAAGGGGGTTACACTTCCCTAGTATCGCATTGGTTGTACGTGAAAATCAATAGAAAGAGTTGGAAAGCATATTGAACAAAGTCAGATTATAAAGAAACGCTTGCATACGAGTCTGCAACACATTGGGACATTTTATGTCTTTAGTTGCAGACTCGTATGTGTTGCAGACTCGTATGCAAGCTCTAAGAGCCACTCATCTGATCCGGACGCTGGGCATCGTCAAGTAAATGTCCTAAAGAGGCTACATACGAAATTACAGCTTCCAATAGTGCAAAGTATGAAAATTACCTATTAAAATGATTAAACCACCGCTTCACAAATCAAACCGTTCTCGCAATATTAGGATCACCTGCTATGAATCAAATCATCGTAACACCAGCTCAATGAAATCATCAGAAATTAACAAGCGGTTGCAATCATGTTCTCAATATCAATCACTGAGAATGATCACCTGAGTGTACACAATTATTCAAATAACCAAGCTCATAACTCAGCTTGTTGGCCACGCACTTCGCAGTAGTTAACATAATATGGTTGGATAAATCGATAGCTTTCGAACGAATGGTCAACGAATTTTGTTGGATGAAAAACGATGAAGTACCATTTCCATAGCAACGGCTCGGTTGTGTATAAGCGGAAATCATCAGAATATTTTCGTGAGCAATTTTCCGTGACGTTTTTTTAGTTTATGTGCCATAGCAAAGACATGTCAAAACCCCACTGTGACGTGACGAAAACAAATGGAAACGTCCTGTTAATCATTATTAAATTATAATAAAAAACTTTGAAAATTGTCTCCGTTGAAATCCATCTTGAGGCATTCTGAAACGATTCTTAGAGTTCAACGGTTTTTATGTGCGGGTATATATGTGTGTATGTGTGTGTGTGTGAGTGTGTGTGTGTGCGTGTGTGTATGGGGTACGTCGAATTAATGTTTATTTGCAGGAACGTTTTCCCATGCGCACGCTTTCTGCCATTCAATCTCTTCGCCTGAGGCCCCACTACAAGCAGCTTGTCCAGGATGCAATCCTGGCAAATAGCAGTGGGGTCTCTCCCGCATCTCCGGCAGACGTGGGACAACAGCCCGCCATTCAGCAATCCTCCCCCGTGACCTCCGGTCTTCTTTCAGAATTGAAGACTGAAGTATTGAGGCTCGGGGAGCAGGTAGGCAATATTGTTGGTTATGAGAGTGCCTACCTGCAGGATCTGGCGAGGCGGGCTGTTGAGGGGCCAAATGGCTTGGAGGACGAGGTCGCGGCCTATGTGCAGAGGATCTTCCCGCAGGTTGAGGAAGCGACCGTGGCGAGGCACCAGGGAGAAGTTCCCCCTAATGTGGTGCCTCGTGGAGGTCGCAGAGCAGCTAAGCAAGCGAGGAGGCGGGAATATCAGCGTGTCCAGAGATTGTGGAGGAAGCATTCGGCTCGTGCAGCTGCGGAGGTACTGGAGGGAGCTGGGGAAGAACAAGTTATGCCCCTCCTCCAGGAGTTTGTGGATTACTGGGAGCCACTTATGAGTGCTCCCAGCCACAACTCTGGTGAGCCAGTGGTACCCCCAGCTTCCACCAGGGACTCCTTACGCAGCATCATGTGCACACCGGTGCTTCATGACGAGGCACATAAGTGCCGTGTCAAAAACTCCACTTCTGCTGGACCCGATGGTATTTCCGCCCGACGCTGGAATAAAGCTCCAAAGAATGTTAGGCTGCTCATCCTCAACCTGTTGCTACTATCTGGAAGACCCCCGAAAGCGTTGACCCGTGCCCGGACAGTTTTCATCCCAAAGAAAGGGGGAAGTGGGCCTGGAGGCTACCGTCCAATTTCTATTTCGTCGGTGGTCTTCCGCCACTTCCAAAAAGTTCTGGCATCTCGCCTCCAAGTGGCTGGTGTCATAGGTGACGTCCAGAGAGCATTTCGGCCAGCGGATGGCACAGCGGAGAATCTAACAGTTCTCCAAACTGTCATTTCGCTGGCCCGTATCAAGAAACGGCAGCTCCATCTTGCCGCTCTGGACGTTGCTAAGGCCTTTGACACAGTTAGTCAATTTGCCCTGACCGATTGTCTTCGTGGTGTCGGGGCACCTGCTCGTTTAATTGAGTATGTTGCCTGTCTGTACCACGAAGGCGTGACGGTCCTCGAGGCACGAGGTGAGATGTCAGGGGATGTTGTTATTGGGCGCGGGGTACGCCAGGGGGATCCTCTGTCGCCACTCCTCTTCAACCTGGTCGTGGATACAGCCTTGGGTAAGCTGCCAGCTGAAGTAGGGTTCGATCTCGCCCCTGGGGTGCGAGTAGGTGCATTAGCTTTTGCTGATGATGTCATCCTACTCGCAGAAACCCGTGAGGGCTTGCAGATCTCCCTCAATGCATTTGCTGAGCAGCTAGCCAGGTGTGGTTTGGTGGTCAACCCAGCTAAGTGTGGGTCGGTCTCCTTGGTCCCGTCGGGTCGCCAGCATAAGGTGAAGGTAGTGGATGAGGAGTGTTTTGTCTTAGGACAAACTTCCATCCCTGCCCGATCCGTGTTGGAGGTCTGGCGGTACCTTGGGGTCGACTTCATGGGTGTGGCCACTATAGCCGCAAGCCGTGTGGACCTTGGTTGAGCATTAGCTCGTGTCACCAAGGCTCCATTGAAGCCACAGCAGAAGCTGCGCCTCCTTCGCACGAACTTACTGCCAAAGCTAACCTATGGGTTAGTCTTTGGCAGGCTTACTGCGGGGAGGCTGCTTGAGTTAGATCGTGAAGTTCGCTCTGCTGTGCGCTCTTGGCTAGGCTTTCCACCTGGTGTCCCAAGTGCTTACATCCACGCACCGGTCAAGGCCGGTGGGCTTGGTATTGTCTCTCTTTCTGCCAGCATCCCATCTTTACGCCGCCAGCGCCTGCTTGCCCTTAGGGGCTCGAGCTGGGAGGTCGCCCGCACTGCTGCTGACCTGGACTTTGTCCGGCAGCAGTTGTTGTGGTGCGATCGAGCAACACCAACTGCTCCAAAACCCAGCTCATCTGCTGAGTTCGCTGCTGCACTGCATGAGTCAGTAGATGGTAAAGAACTCCGACAGTGCTCTGAATCCCCCATTTCTACCCAGTGGGTGGAATGGGCTTCAGAGGGCATTGGGGCCCGCGACTATCGCCATTTTCACGCCGTCCGGGTGGCTACGTTAGCCACCTCGGTGAGGTGTTCGAGGAGTAGTCGCGGGACAGTAGACACCCTTTGCCGTGCCTGTCGGGGTAAAAATGAGAATCTTTATCATGTAGTGCAGCAGTGTCCTCGTACTCACGGTGGCCGCATTTTACGTCACGATGCGGTTGCCAAGCAGATAGCAGGTGCTTTGTCATCTAGCGGTTGGGATGTCGAAAGGGAGAGACTATACCACATGCCGAGTGACCGGGGCAAGAAGCCAGATATCGTTGCGATCAAGCCCGATGGGTCTGCCATAATCCTGGATGTCCAAGTTGTCAGTGGCAGCGTGGACATGGAGCAGACCTGGCGGGATAAGAAAAGTAAATATGATAGAAGTGATCTGCGACAAGCGATATCTGAGCTAAAAGGAGTGGCGTCTAATAACATCAAGGTCATGGCCGCGACCGTCTCATGGCGCGGGGTGTGGTGCGGGAAAAGTGCCACGGAGCTTCTCGAGTTGGGCATCTCGGCAGGAGTTTTCCGGGGTATCTCCAACCGCGTCCATCGGGGCTCGTACCTAAATTGGTGGTCATTCTATAGGGGCACTTCCTTTCATCCCATTCTTCCTCCTCGTCCTGCAACTTCCCTTATCCCTAGAGCCAGCGTCGGGTAAACCTGGGCGTCCTCCCCACTTTTTTATTTTATTTGTTTATTTTTCAATTTAATGGCGTGCCCCCTCCGTCTTTGAGGGGAGGTTTCATTAAAAAAAAAAAAAAAAAAAAAAAAAAAAAAAAAATGTGTGTGTGTGTGTGTGTGTATTGATAGATACTCTCTAGGTATTGAAAAATACTTACAGCCAAATACTCAATACTTATAGCCGGTAACTTTGCTCGGAGTTACTCGAAAAACTCCAAATGACCAACTTACTTGGAAAATGCTCTTACCCGAGTTCAACTCAATCTGAAACAGTTTTGGTATATTTTATGTTGTTACAAAGCAATTAAGAACCTCTTTGACTCGAGATCTGCATCGTCGCGTGGGTGACGAAACTTGGCAACTTCCCACGCAATGAACCCGACAGCGAGTGGAATATTTCCATTTCACGAGACGCCCCCGCATCAGCGACTGGGGACTTATATTATGCTCGCCCTGGTTCTATCAAGGATAAGCACCCAATTTAACTGCTGATGATTCCAACATTTATCACCTACAAATGAAAGTCATTTTAAATTTTAAAACTACCAGTTTTACGTACCTGACACATTGTTTGGAGGAATTGGTGCTATCTACTATTTTCAAAATGAACCTTTGTAATGAACCAAGAAAAACAATTTTAACCCACCCACGAAATGTGCTGGCTTACTTTCTTCACATTATTTTTTACTTTACGTTTGCTTAAAAAAAATATATTAAAAAAATAAAAATTAAATTAAAAAAATGAATTGAAAAGTTTCTGTTAGCTACAGTTGACTTAATTAGGGGTGATTTTTCGTTATACCCCCCATTAGGGGTACTTTTCTATTGTGCCCCAGTCAATTTGTCTTCAACATGCCCGCCCAAAATGCAGGTAACTTCGGTCAAGGTACTACTCAATAATAAAAGCTTTAGTATAGCCGCAATATACTGTCCCCCCAGGTTTAACTTAAAGAAAGATGATTATACGGTCCTTCTTAAATCGCTTGGTAACAACTTTATAATAGGAGGTGACTACAATGCCAAAAATACCTTCTGGGGTTCGCGATTAACCACGGCTAAAGGTAAAGAGTTGTATGAAGCAGCAGCTTCTTTCCAGTGCGACTTCCTAGCGGATGCTAACAAAACCCCAGACCTAATAGACTTCTTTATAAGCAAAGGTATCTCAAGTGGTTACATAAATCTAGAGGACAGCGATGACCTACCCTCTGACCACTCGCCTATCATAATAACAATCAGTGAAAAAGTAATCATTAGTGAAAATTCTCCGAGTTTATTCAATAGAAATACTTGCTGGTCCTGTTTCCGGCAGCAATTGGAAACATCGATCGACCTTAAAGTTCCTCTGAAAACCCCTAAACAACTGGAAGAAGAACTCGACTTATTTATCAATAACATACAACAAGCAGCCTGGTTATGTACCCCAATAAACCAAAACAGTAACTATGACACTAATTCGAAATCATATCAACTAGAAGTAAGGGATCTCCTGTGCGCCAAACGTAAAGCCAGAAGGAAATGGAAGATAACAGAACCCCTGAAAACAAAACTATTCTCAATAGACTCGGTAACAAACTTAAATATCTTATTAGATCAATAGATAACCAATCAGTTGAACATTTTTTGAGTAACCTAACTGCAGAGAAAGACACCGAATACTCCCTCTACAAGGTAACCAAAAATATAAATAGACCTAAAGTTCATTCTCCTCCAATCAAAAAGGATGACGGGACATGGGCCAGAAGTAACCGAGAGAAAGCTCAACTTTTTGCAGATCATCTCTATGAAACTTTTCAACCTCTTCCAGTACAGTCACCTGAAGAAAACGCAACACTGATAGAAAAAACGGATGAGCTCGATATTCGGCCCGTTACGTTAAAAGAACTCAAAGATGAAATTAAGGGCAACATTAATCCTAAGAAGACCCCTGCCTATGACTTGATAACCGGTCGAATTGTGAAAGAGCTCCCTGAAAAGGCTATAACAAAACTACTTCATATCATCAACGCCACGTTCAGGTTACGACATGTACCTTCCCAGTGGAAAGTAGCGGAAGTCATAATGATCTCCAAACCTGGAAAATCACCAAATGAGAAGACGGGGTACCGACCCATATCCCTCCTCCCTGTCTTATCAAAACTGTTCGAAAAATTGTTGCTCAAACGGCTTAAACCAATTATTGAAGACAGAAAATTGATACCAGACCACCAATTCGGTTTCAGGCAACGCCACTCTACGCTAGATCAAGTTCATAGAATCACTAACATAATAGAAAAGGCTCTAGAAGGTGAAAAAATATGTGCCAGTATCTTCCTGGACGTGGCCCAGGCATTTGACAAGGTCTGGCACAATGGACTTTAGTATAAACTGCACAGGGATCTCCCAAAACAGTTTTACTTACTCCTAAAATCCTACCTAGCTAACAGACACTTCAGGGTAAAGCAGGGTGACCAGTACTCTGTATTGAAGCCTATAAAAGCAGGGGTACCGCAAGGCAGTGTCCTAGGCCCAGTACTCTACCTGCTGTACACACGAGATCTTCCACAACAGGAAAATACAACTGTAGCTACTTTTGCAGATGATACTGCCATCCTCTCTGTTGGAGATGACGCTGAAACTGCAACTCGCAATCTACAGACGTCCACTAACAAGGTTGTCAATTGGACCAAGATGTGGAGAATGAAACTAAATGAATCAAAGTCAGTGCATATCAACTTTACTAATAGAAAAATCATAGCCCCAGAAGTTGAGATCAATTCAAATAAAATTCCATACTCTGACACTGTAAAATACTTAGGGATGCACCTTGATTCCAAACTTAACTGGAAATATCACATTGAAAAAAAGAATCAGGAACTAAAAATCAAGTTCAGAAAGATGTACTGGTTGATGGGAAGGAACTCCCATCTCTCACTACACAATAAATTACTCATATATAAACAGATACTGCGCCCTATCTGGACCTAAGGGATTCAGCTTTGGGGTTGTGCGAAAAAATCAAATATTAAAACAATCCAAACCCGACAAAATATAATACTGAGAAGTATAGTTCAGGCCCCCTGGTTCATGCGGAATGATGATATTCATCGAGACTTGAGGGTAGAAACGGTCACCGAAATTATCGCCAAATATGCAAGGAAGCACGAACATCGCCTCCACAAACACGAGAACCTGGAGATGCTCAACGTTTTAAACAACGAAGGAGAACTTCGGCGACTCAAGAGAAATAAACCTCTGGACCTAATTGTGCTGTGCAAATAGTGCAAGTGTAATCCAGTGTTTTTAACTGTACTTGATACAAGTATGGGCCAGGTTTTGCTGTAAACCTCCCCCCTTAGTGAGCCTAACATGAAATGTAATATTGCTAGATGAGATGTATATGTTTCAGTTGCAATAAATAAATCACGAAAAAAAAAAAAAAAAAAAAAATTTCCACTGGATTAATAGTAGTCTGTGAGCATGCGCAAACGTTGATTTCTTCTGTCGATTTCTTATCGTCTATTGGTCCGATGTCGTTCAAACTCGATAGGTTGTTGGGTCTAGGATGATGCCCTTTGTCACGATAAATCACGAAAAAAAAAAAAAAAAAAACATGCCCGCCCGATGTTTCTTGGCATTCCTTCTTACTTAGATTACATATTTACACATATTTACGTAGAATTAGTGACAAAATTTCAAGCTTTGGGAAGAAATTATATAATTTAAAAAAAAAAAAGAAGGAAAAAAATAATTACCGTGTTTTCAGAAGTTGCCGATGTCGATGAGGATTTGTTGAAACGAATTGGCGTGGTTGTGGTTTGAGTGCCTCCACATGAATTCACACAAATAGGTATCGAGTAACGAATTAGCTGTTGGGCATTGTCTTTTATTGCGCATTTTTGCGGACTTCCAAAGGCGCTCAATCCCTTGAGTGTGCTCTTGGGAGAGTGCATCGACAAAATTTTGACTGTGATTAACAGTGTGGTAGACGTATCCACATTCTAAAGTGCGAATCCCATTATATGCTTCCCAACAATCCGAAATAATAATTGTACCAGGGGCGATTTTCTCTACAATAATAGGCAATAATGTCTCTGCTTTACGGTCTTCTAAAGTACACAAAAAGTATTCACGAGTTTCCCGACATATACCCCCAAACACCCATTGTTGGTTCAACATTCTGCCTCGATTATATTTCCGACGAACAAATAAACTTTCGTCAAGACCCGGACCACCGATTTTTTCATTTTGTTTAATCAGCGTATCGGCACAAACTTCACGCATATAAGCGTTCCAATCAATTGTGGTGTTATGGTTCATCTGCAGCTCTCTTTCGCAATACCTAATAGACGTCATTTCAAATGCTCACGCGTAAATGAACAATACAACTTTATTTAAAGGCAACTTGGAACCCTCCAACCATGTTCCTTCACGCATGAACACTTCTGTACGACATTCTCTTCTTTTACATCGCCACCTTTGCACGGCTTCCGTCACGTTTGCGATCATAGAATGTCCCCGGGGACGTAGTTTCTCATTAGGGATAATCCCGAAATTCTAGAAGAGACGCACACAAAAATGTAAATCACTGGACTTCACGTACAGGTCGAATATACTGGTCGGCACTTCCATTGCAAGCGCGCAGCGCCCGTGGTCAATGACGTTACCCTCTTGTTTTTCCGAGAATTCACCAATGTCTCTTTACTCCCTCAAACTGGGAGTGTGAACATTAATTAAAATGTGAAAAGGGATCATTACCGGTGCCTAAAAACATCGGGCGGGCGTGAAACAGTCGCGAAAGTCGTGAAATAAAGATTGGGGGGGGGGGGGGTATAACGGAAAAGTACCTAATTAGGTAGTTCACTTCATTTAGATTTGTATCTCGGGCAACAGGATTCAGCACATCACAACTCCATTCTAGTTGAACAAATCGACAAGTTATTCTGAAATATGTTGTTAATACGCAACATAGCGTAGGAACTTGCGGTGCGTCCTCTCAATGTGGTTCACTTGCCACTTACAGTGAGGGGAACAAACGACTGACGCACACTCCAAGATGGGAAGTACAAGTGCTTTATAGGGTGTAGCAATTCTGGTGTGTAGTTAAACTCACCTGTATAAAAAATCCAATAACCGCATCGCCTATCTCGAAATGGAAGAGATTTGCTTAGAAAAGGAAATCTGGAGATCAAGAAGAATACTCAAGTCCCGTAGAAAGTTGAACCGCTTAAGGCTTCTATTCCCTATCATATAATCCTGGAGACGTGGTGCTTGTGAGGGGTAAAATGACATAACCGAACATTCTAAGGGATTGAGGGTAATACCGTTGAATGGACACCATTGAAGCAGAGAATCAATGAAATCCAGCAAGATTATACTGGCAAGATGATAGATAACATTTCTCACTTTTACAAATGGAATTCCCCCCCCACTGAACGCCTTCCGCCGCCCGTAGCTTTCCTCCCAAACTTCTGGACCAAAGATTATGACAGAACCTCTTTGAACATAAGCCAGTTGTGCCTCTCTTGATGTTGGTGTAGGATTGTTGTTGTTGAATCTTGTTGTCTTTGTCAGCTCAAGGAATGACTTGATCTCACTTTTCTACAGTGAAAGAGCTAAAGGCTGACTAAAGGTTGCATGATGATCTAGCCTCCCTACTATCAGCACTACCTCTTTAGAACGTAGAAAGAGTGATGCAAATCCACGCCATGGATTGTTGCGAATGTGGTGGCCCTAACTGCCAAAGAGAAAGCAATCTTGGTAAGTACGCGTCAAAGCAATCCACTTGACGAGTGAAAGTTTTAGAAGTTGCTGGCTGGAGGCAACCTAACTTTTCAACTTTTGGAATCTCCTTTTAACCAGATTAGGCGAGTTGGGTTTTCCTACTTTGTCACAGCTAATCCCTTGCGAAAACTTTGGGACTGATCATTAGGTACCGACCGACGCCCTTTACAAACAAATTGAGGTACAATGCGTTCAAAACTTGGCATTTATGATGGAACTAACTTTGAGGAAGAAAAATACATTAAATGCCACCGAGGTCTCCATAAGTCTAGTAATGGTAGAAGATCAAAACGTACATCCAATGAAACGATAAAACCGGTGGTCACCGTCCATCAACTATTCATTTCGTGCTGATCGGAATAGCAACTCATGTTACAGAGGCAATCTTCGAAATGAAACAAAGAGATCCAAATGTGGATCTGGAGGCGGAGCGAAACACTTTAAAATCGTCCGTACGCTGCTACGCCGTACTGTAGAACAATGACCTTCATTTATAGTCCAAAATTGATAGTTTTCACTGCAAATATGTAAACGTAAAATTTATAGACATTTTTTCCAAAATCTAAAGTCATACTTACATTTTACAATTTAGATCAGGGCAATTGATACCCTTTATGTGTTTCATCAGTATCGTATCGAATCGTTATTATCTGAGCTCTTCTTATGGCTTCCTCATCCAATTTCGATGACATTTTTAGGGATTGATAAATTTAGGGGTTTATAAATTTCAAGATTATATAAAACATTTCAATGATGTAGATGTCGACGGATACGAGGAAGCCATATGCCACATCTAACTAGGGCTGAATTTTTTCATCTGGAACGGGTAAATAACCATAAGTTCATATTTTATCGAACAGTATCGAATAACTAAAGCGAAATGTCTTTGTTTGCGCTGTGAGACTTTGAATACAGATAGCGGTATACATCGTTTTTGAAGACAATACATCGTCTTTCTCCGGCCGTATTTTCAATTTCCCCGAGCATTTTAATGAACCCGAACCGGACGCCGACCGTTCAGACGTGAAACTGCTTCGATGATGATATAATGGCGTTCTGATTATCAGCGCTGTTAAGATTCAAGCGACAACAATGGACTTTGCGAAGGGGGAATAGAATTTCAACGCAGACGAAAAGCGACAACAGAAAACGGATATTGGCTCCACATTCACAAAGGAACTGGAAAATGCTTTGGACGGAGCGAGTTATACGATTGGCCAAGTTTGATTACAAAAATATCTCCAAAAGAGATGTAAATAGAAAATGAGGGTGAGAGAGAGAGAATGAAAGAAATACTACGCAATAGCAACTATATTTCCCAATATAAAGAAAGAATGAACGACTAAAAATAAATTAAAATGTTTCGAACTTCCCGCTGAAAATGATAACACAACTTTTTGTTCGATTCCACTTTCAAGTGTAACCTTAATTAACTTACCTACATTACCTCTAGCTTATCTCAAAAAGTTTTATAAAGTATTTCCCTTTCTAAGTAGGTAATTATTAGCTCACTAAAATGCGTTTTTTCTAGACATGGCAAAGTTACAAGAGATTCTTACATGAAATTTTTGCTAATTTCGAATAAATTCTCCTGTACAAAAATACAAACCAAATATATTTTCAGGCGTAAAAATACCAATAACACGTTTTTCATCATATTTACCTATACATCCCTTTAGCACCGCTCAAAAATGTTTAGTCCTACAAAAAATTGTTAGCAAA
Organism: Adelphocoris suturalis; assembly: GCA_030762985.1. Taxonomy (NCBI): domain Eukaryota; kingdom Metazoa; phylum Arthropoda; class Insecta; order Hemiptera; family Miridae; genus Adelphocoris; species Adelphocoris suturalis. The sequence continues at coordinate 91,017,374 of CM061041.1, read as the reverse complement.
TTAAATTTTGCGTCGAATTAGACTAAACCCAGCTTTCCACCTCTGACGGCAGGCCAAAATTCAGCGGTTGTCTTCAGCAGAAGTGGACCCCATCATGCACTAAGATTGATGAGACAAACAAATCATTTCCTCAGACATTCTTAGGTATCGGAAATTTCATGCTGATCATAACTATTTTGATCGCGATGAAACTTAGGGTAGGTACTAAAGACAGACATCAAAAGCGAACTTTTGACGTTTTCAAAATTTCTAGAAACATTTTTTTTACTTCCCGAAATTTGGTTAGTTGAGGATAAATTCAATGGAACAACTGCTTTACTTTTAAATAGCTCCAGAATAGGCAAGTCCAGGCAAGATCGGACAACGGGCTTTTATCGTTCAAACCCTGTGTGAAGTCTTGGTTAGTTTTTTTACGCAATTTTAAGCGATATTTGCGAAATTAAATCTCAAATTTTAACGATTAACGTCTTTGTAGAACAAATAATCGATCCAACATTTTAATAACTTTATCGCATTTGGAACTCACAATTGCTCCAATAATATTCACTCATGATGGCGCTCCTTTTTAGTCAAACATGGCAATATTGCTCCCCTTAGAATCGTGCCACTTCCAGTGTCCCTTTGGACACCTTACTCAATGCCGCTAATGACCCTTCTGGTTGAGATGCTGCTTAAACCTTGAAAATAAAAACATTCACTCATGATGATGAATAAGGAAGTTTTCCAATTCTAACAATAAAATTATCTTTGTGATATGACCTCGAACTCATATTGTAATCGAAGTCATATTCAATATTCGATTGCAGCCTTATGAGTCGTACGAGCTAATTAGGCAAAGTGAAAAATATTAGGGGACGACGTGTAGAATGTAGGTCACAATATATAGGATGTTTTCTGTTTAAGCACATTTTCTTTCAAAAAAAGGAAAAATAAGCTATTGTGTTAACTTGATGTTTTTATGTCCTCTTAAGATCGTTTTAAATGCCATTTCCCGACGTCCGATTTTGATGAAACTTGGTATGGATGTAATCTGTAACATGGCGAAGATAAAGATGTATCGGGGGCGCTGACGCATGAGAGGTTAATGATCAACAGCGAAATCCAAAGCTACTTTGTCTCCTATTCGACACAGGAAGCTGAAATTTAAGAGGGAGCTTGAAGGGAAAATGCTTAAGACGTGAGAGGTCATTGATCAGCTGCGTGAGCTCCAAAGCCATAGGTGAGACTCCTATTCAACGCAGAAAGCGTCTATTTCACGCGGATCTCCATACAAGAAAATGCGCCATCATGTATGTGACCCACTTCGAGAGCAATGATTTACTTATTAGCGAATTTTTGAAGAAAATTAAGCTATTGCTCTCGCCTCAAAATTTGTAGAATGTGAATTTTTGAAAAAAAATTATGCAGAAATCCGTTTCAGGCTATTCTGAATCATATTCTGAAGTTTAACGCATTTTTTTGTGTATGTATGTATATATGTATGTATATATGTATGTATGTATGTATGTATGTATGTATATATGTATGTATGTGTCATTCCAGACGATAACTGTCCGTAGAATTGTGCTAGAAACTTCAAACAAATTTTAAAATGTTAAGGACACCAAACGAAAGTTCAAGTTCGTTGGCCAGCATGATCGGATTACATCTTCGGGTTGAAAATTTCAAAAATGTAGTCAAAAATTTCAAAATAGCCTGTTTTTTGCGATTTGTTGTGCGAAATAATTTTTTCAGCATACTAACATGTGGTATATTCGGAATCAGCGTAAAATTTTCTATAAGAATATGTATCAAGTTTTTAAAAATTTCAAAGTTGAAAAATCAGTCAAAAATCGAAATAATGCCGTTCGCTAGTTGTAAAAATCGGTAATATTTGCATGAAACATTGTCCAAATTCAGATTGAACTACTCTTATGGAAGTATCCCTGTATAACCAATCCTAGAACCATGCTGTTTAAAACGTAGGTACTTAGTAGGTGCTTGTTAAAAAAAAAAAAAAAAAAAAAAAAAAAAAAAAAGTAATCACAACTGATGAGTTTATTCTTCAAAAATTCGCTCATGGGGTCATGCTGCATGACTGGACTTTTTTTTATACGACCTTAGAAAACATTCGAGTCATATCATACAGTATGACCTAATGAAGGAATTTTCGTAAATTATATTATCTGACTATATTCAAGTTAAATGGTTTTGAAATTTGTACATTTTGAGCGCAATAAACTTGTTAACAATTTTATGGCAAAAAAAAGTATATTCTAAGTAATTTGCTATTCAAAAAGAATTTCAGGTTTTTCACCTTAACTTTGTGCAAATATTTTTGTTCTAGTTTATAGGTGGTAAACTTCATTCGAGTAATATTCTGCTATGGAAAATAAACCATAGGTTTTTTATCCATTTTTAGTGATTTTAACACAAAATGTATTTTAGCCTTGGCCCATCCAACCGGAAACGTAACGTTTTGTGTTAACGAAAATGTGTTGCGTTTTTGAGTAACGGAAATGTGTTGCAACAATTTAGTGATGATTTCCGCTTACAACCGAGTCGTTGCTAGAGAAATAGTACTTCGTCATTTTTCGTTCCATAAAATTCGTTGACAATTCGTTCGAAAGCTCTCGATTTATCCAACCATATTATGTTAACTACTGCGAAGTGTGTGGCTAACAAGCTGAGTTGTGAGCATTGTTATAATGAATGATTGTTTACACACAGGTGATCATTCTCAATCATTGATGTTGTGAACATGATTGTAACCGCTTGTTAATTTCTGATAATTTATGTTATATGAATAAATTAAAGCTTATGACAAAGAGGGGAGAGAGGGCTGTAAAATACGCATTTTTCGTGTCAGGGCTCAAGTGAAAGCTTATGACGAGGAGTTTCCAAATATGGCGCTGGTGATAAATAAATAAAACAACTTGACATCTAGTGATAAGATACACCGCAAAACCTGAGTCATTCTTGTTTGCGGGTTTCACGGGTTTATGTGAAACACGTGAGTTAAAACAAAATTTGTTTTAAACTCAGAATTTAATTCTGTGTTTCAATCATTTCAATCGAAGTATGTAAATGGAGGTAACCGGGGGTCCAGGAGGCTTGCCCCCTGGCGAGGCGCCGAGTACCGATTTTTTTTTTGCATTTTTTATTTGACCAATTTAATGTACCTACTCAAAACGTTTTGGAGAGAAGATAAAGGTGTGTGTGATATGAGATATGGCGGGATCTCGGCTTTTCCTCTGTAATTATTGAATTTTTCAAAATAAATCAACAATTATAAGATAATAACGATTATGATATTCTTAACAGACTTATACCCTTAGCAACAGCTGTTACTTTCAAGGAAAACTCTCACAGTCGAAGAGGATTGATTAAATAGGCCTCATAGCTCAACCCATTGGAGTGTTGCAGATAATGATAAATTTCTCCTTAGTAAGTATGGACACGAGTTCGAACTCTGTTCATGGTATCAAATATTTTTGGGCCTTAACACAGCCCCATGCAAAATTTCAAAGTTCCAGGTCAGGTAATTCAACCACTAAGATGATTGAGTGAATGGTAATAAACAAATATTGTATAGTATCGAATTCTCATTCACTCAAATCGAGTTGTAATCCCACGCAGGTTGCATAAAAATTACTTAATGCAGGGAGTTACGTATTTTTTGCAGGCCGAAGGACTTGAAGAAAAGAATCCCACCATCATTAACTCTGACGGCATTGAGGCTTTGAGGAGAGTCCAATTTGCTTGGAGGGGGAACCCAACGAGGTGATCTCCACGCGAGTGGCCTCCGTCAGAGGCAAGTGAAGGGGAAATAACGCCTCTCGCCGCGCCACTGAACAGGATCATGCGGCCAATTTGACGACGGGGTCTCTGACGCTCGGATGATCTCGACTATCTTCCCTTCGTTATCCACTAATTCGACTAAATGAACTAATTATCAATTGTTGGATGTCTAATACCACAAGTACGTAATGCCTCATGGGAAGAGACGTGATCCATTGAAAAGGCTCTGAGAAATCGGATAGGTACATCAAAACCGGTGCAAAATACGGAACATACGATGAATTCAAAGAGATAGTGGAGATCATGATACCATTATCCAACAGCCAGAACATGGATATCTGTAAATATACTTAGGTAGATGAATAGATACCTGCTCGTAGATTTTAGCAAATTTGAGTAGTTATAGCATAAGCTTCAAAAATGGTAAAAATAAAATTTTCCAGACATTTCATCAGGACAATTCGTTATGGGGCATTCCGCCAAAGGCCTCCGTCGGAAGCGTTGTGAAGGGGAAGTCGCGCCCCTCGCCTCTCCACTGAGCAGGATCATCCGGCCAACTTAACGACGGTATCTCTGACGCTCGGATGATCTAGGTCATCTTCACTTCGTTATCCGCTAACTAATTTGACAAGACGAACTACCATATTCTCGATTGTTGGATGGCCAGTATCGCAAGCACCAAACTTCATCGAAACAAAAGGGATCTTATGGTCATAAAGACGCAGTGATGCAGGATTGTTCCCTCATCAACTTTTCTTTCGTTCAAAAAAAAATTAAGGTTAGTTTCATAGGTTAAAAAGTTTGATAAACTGTTAACAATCGATTTCTTGGGCCGAAGACGCTATTTTAGGTATAGCGACGTGGGGTATATTCAGAATAAGAGCAAAATATCCTATAAAAATTGAGCTAAACATAAGTTTTTCCACACAGAAAACCCCTTTTTGCCCCACTGTGCGCCGGAGGAACGCACGGGTTCTCGGTTAATTTGATCTGATTTATTCTTATTTATCCTTTTTTTTTTTCAGCGAAAAAGTAGACGATCAAAATGTTTCAAAAACACCTTGCACCAGAAGGCTATATAGTGATGAACGAAGAATACGTTTTTCACCTCAATCCAAATTTCAGTAAAGAAATTAACTACGGAGATCTCTAGGCAATCGTTACACTAGCCATATTCTGTATGTCATAGTCAGGTAGGTGTCATTGTTTTCTGTCTTTGTTACATATCGTTATTACATGAGGATTCCCGGAAAGAATGTAGCGAAGAAAACTCAAATTGCAGAGAAGTATTAAACTCCCAATGGCTTAGCGCCTAGGAAGTTTCATATAATTTCGAAGTACGAACTAAATCACCCGCGACGAAGTTAGTCAAAAAACGGAAGTCAGTGAAAAAACGTTGTTTATTTCCACAAAAAGTAAAGAGTTTCAATGACAAATCGATAACTTATCGTTTGTTACTGACGATGGCCTAACCGTCGAAATCGATTTGACATTGTAACTCTTAATTTTTCGTGGAAATAGACAACGTTTTTTTCACTAACTTCCGATTTCAATTGTCTTGGAAAAATTGGTAGGTACATACTCGAATAATTTCGTCTCATTTTGTTTTTTAGCCACTCGCCAATGTCCATGTTCTTGGCAGATGTTTTTCTACTGCCTTGTTCATCAGTTCGATAAAATAGCATACATTCATATCTCCTAGTTAACTATCCCCATTGAAAAAACGACACGTATAAATTCATCCAAAATTCGGTAGGCTTGATTGTGGTTGCAAACCGAAGAAAATTGCCCGTTTCTGTGCGAATGGCCCATATATAAATTTCTCCCTTGAGGGGAAAAACAATAGATCATGGATATGTCAAAGTTGTAGACATTACATTACACTCTGTTGGGATGTTGGGAAAGGAAAAATGGACATTACTTTCCACTCTTTTGGGATGTTGGGAAACTAAAAGTGGACATTATTTTCCACTCTGTTGTGATGTTGGGAACGTAAAAATGGACATTACTTTCCACTCTGTTGGGATGTTGGGAAAGTAAAAACTCCCGTGCTACTTTCGTTCCATGCTAAAACAGAAGTCTAAGTCGGTTGCTGAGGAAGGCGGAATTAGGTACTTCATTGCGGTAGTACCTCATTGATTTCTACCTAGCCTTCACTTTTCGAGTTAATAATAATCTAAAGTGCAGGAGCGTTGCATTTTGTGCGGGAAAAAAAAAAGTGTCGCGAAAAATTCCTTGACCTCCAGCAAAAAGACATATCCATGACAAAATATTTTTGGCGGTAGGTTGGTTGTGCAAATATAATTATGATACCTACAACCGTATGAACTATTTGAATTGGGTTCTGTTGAAGACACGGCGCGCAAAGTATAGCTCTCCTTCAAGACCGCTCAGTCGTGCGGGTCTTCCCTTCTGTCAACAAAGATCCAACGCCCGCTACATCACTCTACCTGGTCTACATCACTGACCTGGGCGTCAGACATTAGAAGTCCCATTGGCATAAACAATAAATATTTAAGTTATAACAACAAATCAAATTGCATCGAGCCATCTAAGAAATTGAACCGCCCGTCTACTGGTCGTCAGCTGATTTTCGCCACATGCTAGTGGCACCCCTGGGGTCCCCCCCCCCCCCTCATTTATTCTTTCTTTGGACGCTCTGCGCTACGCCATGAGTGAAAAAGGATCAGTTATAGTAGAAATGTAGTTCGCCATCTTCCCCGCTAAACACGTGATGTAGCCCCCCCCCCCCCCCCCAAGTCATTTTGAGCTTTCATTTCATACATTTTCACGTTATTTATATAATCTATTCCGATCTGTCCGCAATAAATCATCTCTACTCGCAAGTCAGTGTTACTCTTCTCGTGTGTGTGTTTCCCGCTACCGTTCTAACTCCTTATTAGTGCAGATGCATAGCTGCATGCAAAACAGCCTGCCCTGATCACGAACAAGTCGAATTAGCAAAATTTTAGCCTAATCCAGCGTGCCAAGTCGCTGTGCGATTCATGACGCTCAAGGTTGTCTCATTCGATCCATATAACTAAAATATCAAAACTACATCACTATTTAAAAAAGTTCCAATCATGAAACTTTAGTGATTGAATTACTTTTCTTGCTTAATTGCAAAGATTCGATGAAGAAAAGGAAGTAACCTACGACACAAATAGGAGTAGAGTTCATCTTGGGAAAGTGCTATGAAGCTTCTTTCCACCATCCATGATTTAAATCCTGTTAGGAAAAACTTTAAATTAACCTGAAAGAACGGAAAGTAGGGAGAAAACGGGAGGACTAGATGTTCGTCTTTTACCTCGAAAGATTCTTCTGAGAACCAGGAGCTTGTTCCTGAGAACCTCGTAACTCCTTGAGAAGGTCAAGGTATTCAGGCTGTGTTGCGGCAACTAAGACACGGGTTTCCGTGGAATTATTTTCCATTCCCAGTCATGTTATATCGAATCTTCTTCTCTCAGTTTTAAGTTGTTATTCGGCAGAAAATACAGGAGTTGAATGTAACTACAGAGGAGTTAGATTAAATTCAAAGAAACTCCTTTGAGAGCATTACCATGCTCATTTTACATTCGTTTTCTCTCGAGGTTGAGTTTAGACTTCATTTTTGAAATTTTCCGCCTGAGCGAAATACCACTTCTCTATCAAAGCACACTTTTTTTAATTGTCGATTCATAATCAGCAATAAGTAGGTTATTCGGTCGGTACATTTTTTCGAAATCACGATTTGAGGTAAAACGCCCTTGAACAATATCCAAATCAGAAAATGAAAAATGAAATCCAAAAAACTCTTTTGCATGTTCTGCAGCCATAACACAGAACACAGTAAATTTACAGTGAAATTGAAAAAAGATCATTTTATTTCATCTTTCATTGTTACAAATACTTTTTTTTTTTTTTCAAAATTTGTAAAAAATGGAGCTTTTTCCCAATTACCGATCGAAAAAAAATTTTCTGGATACTTTTCGGAAAGCAAGTTCCAGGGAAACCCGTTCGGGGCAGACAGAACCAAAACGGAAATGTTTACATTTAATGTCGCTCCGCAAAATATTGATTGGCATTAATTTGAATCAACATAATGAAATATTTCCGTGTTCAAAGTAAATTAAGTACCTTATAAAAGAGGGTAGCTTTGATAGTTGTGCAAAAAAATTAAAAATATAAAAAAAAAAGAAAAAGTATTCAAAAATCACTAAAGACGACAGGAAAAGCTTTATAATGAACCAAAAATCAAAAAATTGATTTAAACTGCATTTTTGGAATATTTATAAATGCGTATACAAGTGAACATTGTAAAATCTTGTAAAATGCGATCAAAAATCATTCATAAACTGTAAAATAAATCAACATATGAGAGTTCATATACTTGGACATGATAAATGACATTTTACAGATAATCCATGATGCCAAAGTCACCAATCCCAATGTTAAGTATCAGTAATGAGAGAACACAGTCAGTGACGATTGCGAACTGTAACGAAAATACTGATCTAACTACTGCGACTAGGTTAACACTTTTGCTAATAGTGCTTCAATTCATCCAGCATAAAGTTGCCACCTTAGTACCTAATTGATGTGATGTTTCCATGCTTTCGGGAGCCACATTGCATGGCCACATTGCTCAAAATTCTTGGACACAATGAAACGTTTCGGTGTAAACTTAACCAAACCATAACTGTCCCCGGCGGTGACAACTTTTAAGTCTGAGTTTACGTGGTGAAAAATAAATTTTTAGCACCTTTCTTAATCCCCTGTCTTCCGTCAACATTTGGATAAGAATACAGGACATTAACGAAGATCGGGCCTTAGTTTACATTACAACATTTACTAGAGACGGTCGTACCGTCCCTCCCTAGTAACTAATCAATCCCAATCAATTAGGCACCTACATTAATTAATCAAACAAGCTAATACCGCTCGGTGTCCCGTTGAGACGTCAACAATCGAGAGTTCATGGCTTTCTGTGATATAGAACGGTATCAGAGGTATTAATCGCCTGCACCAGTAGGTGAAATAAGTAACTTGTAAGTAAGTTACTCTCAAAGTTTGAAGTAGGCTTCATTTGTTCGATTCACTATCTCAAAAAGCATCAAAAACTACAATAAATGCTCATTTTTCAGATAAGTTCTACAATTTCGAAGATGATGTTGATATGTTGGCGATATTATAGTTGCCTCAAATTGGATCACCCTGAAAGTCGTCTTAATTGGTCCAACCTGTCAAAAACTATAGAAATCCTGCTCTGATATCACAATCAACATTTAGACATTTATCAGACCTGTTAATCCTGATTTTTTTTTTTTTTTTTTTTTTTTAAAAAAAATCAATCTCACGTTAAACTAATTCTATGAATATATATAAATTCTCTCAGCAAGATCGACTTTGAAGTAATGTCATTCAAGTGATTCAAAAAGACAGAATCGTCTTTTTATCCGTATCCATGCCATAAGGATATTCTTACTAGATTTTCATTAAGATTTTGACCACAACATTTGTGTGATTCCTGATAACTGTTTCAGCTACCTTCATTGGTTATACCACCTCTCTTCACTTCATCGGGCCGATCAAATTCGAGTTTCCTTTTTTTAGTGGACTTCTCCAACTGATTCATCAGTAATAAAATATATATAAGATTTCAACTGGGAGGGTTGAGCAGATATTTCCTTAGGGATGACGTTTTCAGGAGAAAGACAAGTGACATAAATGGATGGAATGGAGTAGTTACCCCATCTGAAGGCTGAGGCGATTACCCAGCAACAACCAGAGGATGATCAGGAAGCTAAAACGCTTCAGATATGACCATTAGGACGGAAGTTTCAAGAAATGGGAAGGGTACATTAGCCATATCCGTCACTAATCAGGAAGGATTGGTTAAGGGTTTGAGGGAAAGCCTTTTCAGTTCCCGGACCATGGAAAAAGAGCACTGTTCTCAAGCCCGCTTCAGAACGGAAGTTAGTGAAAAAACGTTGTCTATTTCCACGAAAAATAAAGAGTTACAATGTTGAATCGATTTCGACGGTTAGGCCATAATCAGTAACAGACAATAATTGAACACATTAGAAAGGACACAGCTTTTATAGTCACAGGTGAATGGAGAATAAACCCCATTGGTCGAGAGAAAGGAAAGGGGCAGAAGGTACAACCAATTAAGTGCAAGCAAAGTGAAGGGAAATATAGATATTCAGGTGAAGTGAAAGGAGAGGAAAAATAACTCAATATTGTTTTAACAGTGTAAGGGATAATTCCAAGCTTTATAGAAATGGATTTTTCAGTGGTGAAATGTATTGAGGTATGTCCTCATTTAAACATTTACCAGATCTGTCACTTTTGATCATTTCGAATTTTTCAAGTACATGAAAACCTGGTAGGTTTGTAAACCTTTCACTATTTATACCTATACTGTAAGTTTATATGTGAAATCCCGGACCTTAAAATTTATAATTGGGAAAGTAGCTGAACAGAGAGAACATATTCCCTTATTTTGGGAGAATGATTTTTGAGCCCATAAACTTTTGAATGCAAAGCCTCCATGATTCATCCGATTTGACTCAGTAGTTTCATTAGTAGGATTGGTTTTGCTACCTTCACTCCTCAGCCCTATTTCAATTAATCACGTCACCAACATATAATCATGCGCTCATTCCTTTCTAATTCATGCTTCACTTTCCACCCAGCCTTTTTACTTAATTTACCTTTACCAACATACCTCATTGAATAATAGTAAGATTGTGAAATTGTTCCTCAGTTACATTAAGGAAATGGAGAGAACATTTTATGAAGACCTGTTCATGCATCTAGATAATCCCAGCAAAGAGCTCTACGCCACCGCCGACGTCTACTGAATATGAAAGCGGGAGGGAGCCGAATAACTTACTGTGACTAACATTATTTTTCACAATTACTTCAGTCACGAGTTGTTATACATTCAAAGCTGACGGCAAAATCTATGAACTACCTGTAGTGCATGCTGTAGCCCCTTGATTCCCGCTAACACAGCATATCAGTGTTAGTATCTCAAGAAACATTGAGCTCAAATTTAAGCACTGTTGCCTGGGTTGAATCGGCAAGATGTCACCCTGTCTACTGTCATTGTTAGCCAAAAGTCTCGTGTATGGTATATTACAAACTTTTGCACAGTACACACAATAGGAAAGAAAAAAAGGCTCACTTACCTGATCTGTGTATGGAAATATGAATATGCGATGAAACTACTACTATTTTCAAATATTATGACACATTTAGCTGGTCTTACAAAAGCAGATATAAGCTACAGATAACAGCTGTCAAATCCCAACTACCAGATAGGGGACGACAGATGAGATCTTTCGACGCCCCTTAACGTAGAAACGTTATCGGCCGAATTGTACGGCACGAGATCGGTCGCCTGATCTCACCAGCTCGTTAGTCGACTCAAATCTGGCAGATCCAGCTCTGTCGCAGACGTACATCTGGCAGACTTGAGTTATCCGTCTCGAATATTTCCGAAATCTGGCAGATCTGAAGCGCAGTTTCAGTAACTTGACGACATTAGGTTAGAGCTAATCATTACGATTAGCAAATTTTCAAAGAAAATGAAACTGTTGTAATAGCTTCAACTTTTTCATGAACAAATTATCCAAACATTGTTTCTTGGAAATTTGTTGTTAGGTACTGTTTGACGTTTACTTGATTTTTGACACTTTTGAGACAAAATTATGTGTCATTCTAGCCGATATCTCTCCAAATATTAGAAAATAAAATAATGAAATACTAAAATAAAATTAAAAAAACTGTTCCTTCGTCTGGGTTGTCTTTTTACTGCTTTAGCGATACCTACCCACTTGCTTTTTGCGTTTTAGAGCTTGCTGATTAATGTTGGTTCCCTGCCGTCTGTCTGTCAGTATTTCTGTGGTAAATCCTTGTCGCGGCCAATACTACAAGTTTTGTACTATAAGTTTGAGTTCGATTTCGATTATACGTTCCGGGATTGTGCGGGTTAGCTCCTAGATTGTCCTCTATAACTGTCATTGTGGTCACATAAATGGTAGTCTGTGCGCATTCGCAAACGTTAATTTCTTATAACGTCGATTTCTTATTAACTATTGGTACGATTTCGTTCAAATTCGAGTGGCTTTTGGGTCCAGAATGATGCCCTTGGCATTTTATCGCTTTTGCTTGAATATTTGGTATCAATTGGGTTGACGCGAAACTAATATTGGATGAAACTTTGAGACTAATGGATCGATTTTGATTTTGATTTGGCATAGTAGCATTCATACACATGTATTAGTTAAAGTTATATTTTGCATTCAATCATAAAGACTCGTACTTTTTTCTTTAACTAATTCAATACGTCCAAGTTGCAATCTGTGAGGAAACTAAACTGCCCACCCAACTTGGAAAACGTTTTATATTCTGTTCAAGTAATCTTCATGGTTTAATATCCGCAAGGTCTTTCTTTGTTCATCAATTAAATGTCCTATTACCGCGCTGGGCCTTTCCGTCTTCCCCATTATTTTGGGCAAAAACACAATATCCTAAAAACTTCTCAATTTTTTACACCTGAACGTAACTAGAAACAAGTTAATCGTGGACCTCAGCTGACTAGATCTCAAAAAGCATTAAGCGAGTTAAGGGTCGCTAACCGACCTAGTCTGACATATCTGAGTTTCCTGTATATCTCTTCCGAGGAATTGGTTGGTTAGAGGGGTTCCGCAAACCGCATCAGCCGCACTTAATGTGCCGCAGATATCTCCTTAACTAGCTTTTCGAGATTAAATTCAACATTTTCAAAATGAAATTCAATGATTTCCAATTTGAATTTCAACAATTTCCAAAATAAAATTCAACATTTTATAAATTGTATAAACTTTTAATAGCATTAGATAGACAAAATACGAAAATATAAAAGTTCAAACACCGGTAGGGTTTTATTTCAAATTTTATTACTAAATTTTGGAAATATTATTCATTTTTCGGAAGCATGTATCTAGCAACAGTTCATGCGTTTTGAACAGAATTTGAACACCATCAAAACATAAAGTAGAATTGAATCAAGACAACAAAAAAAAACTGTGAGAAATAATGTTCATTTACAATATAGAGGTTCCCTAACTGTTGCGCCTGGTAGAAGGACAAAGGTGGGCTTCACAAAATTGACCGATTTGCTCCTTATTTGATCCAAAGCAGGGATATTCATCCAAATTCGATCGGATCAAGTAAGGGAAGTAGACCAAAAATAGGCACTCGCAAGGTACCTAGTAGATTACATACATGGGGGGGGGGGGGTTAATATTATACATACTTCTTCAATTTTCGGGGGGGGGGGGGGGGGACTAGTCCTTTGTGAGTTAACTTCTTATCGAGACTATTTTTCCTCCTGTGCAAAAAAGACTTGACCGATCCGTGTACTTTAGTGCCAAAGTAAGGTAGGAATGAGCTCCTGCCTATCGCAATCTATTCATGGATGGTTTTGTTTTAGAACTATGCGTAATTTTGAAGAATCGATTTGGAAATCTATCAAGAAAATGTAGAAATTATATTTGGAATCGCTGAATTTAATTTGGAAAATGTTGAGTTCAATTCGGAAAGTGTTGGGTTCAATTTGGGAAATGTGGAGTCCTATTTGGAAAATGGAGATTTTCATTCTGGAAATTTACATTCTTCAAACGTTATCTGATCTTAGGAACGATCTGAAAATTCAAAAATGGAGGCAAATGATCAATAATATCCTAAGACCGCAAAAGTTGTCGAAAAAAAAAATCATCATGAGGTTCTTTGTTTGATTTTTCGAAATTCTTCGTAGTGTTGAATTTTATTTGGAAATGTTGAATTCTATTAGGGTTGGGGTTGGGGTTTTTTAGGTTGGGTTCCCTTTGTGGTTGGGTTCTATTTGGAAATAGTTGGATTCAATTTGGAAAATTTTGGATTCAATGTAGAGTATGTTAAATTTGGACTGGAAAAGCTATAAATGGCCACCTATTATCGTTGGAATATAGTTTGACATTATGTTGCTGATTACAATCAATCTCGACTACGCTTTTCTGAAGGGTTCGCCCCAAATCATGTAACTAGGGTTGTAATATTTCATTATAGTTGATTCAAGCCAAACACAATTCAAGTGAAGTTAAAAGTTATTTATATCATCCCCTGAAATAATTCAAACCTGAAATATAATGCCGAGTACAATTCAGTTTAGAAGAATTTAGTGATAGAAACATTTCTATAAAACTTCTTTTTTTGTTTATTATGGCACATTCAACCATTCAGTGGTCATGGGTGTAAACTTGATATAAAACTCAATAAAACTTGATATAAAAATATAAAACTCTATAAACCTTTATTGGTGGAACTGACGAGATGTTTCAGTACATTTAATCAGAAATTAAATTTTCTGCATCACTTATTTGAAATTTAATAAAAAACGAGCTCATCAAAATAACTGCTGGTAAAACAGCAAAATAGTTTATAAAAGTATTTTAATTTAATTTTAAGCAAACCAACATTATTGTAAAGCAATATTTTGCGAATTTTAAGATTATGCATTGCTTGTGTTGTTTGGGAATTTTTGTAGAAAGAAGCTACTGCATTGACACTAAAAACTTTGAAATCAAATTTTTCGAACATTTTCTTTTTGAAATCCGTTTTGAAGCATTCTGAAACAAATTCCAGAACTTTTTTTTCTCCCAACTGTGACGACCAGCTATTTGCATGGTGGGCCCCTGATTAGATGCCAGAGGGAGTTCAACCGATTGGTTGGTTTATCGTCGGATGTCGACCTTCTTTGTTTAAGTGAGCTGGCGTTCAAGAGACATTGTAAATTATTGTTATAGTCAAAAATTTCTTAAATTATTTATGTTACCCCATTCTTATAATTGTTTTGTTGTGCTATTTATTATTGTTGAGAATTTTTGATCTCTATTTTTTGCCTTATAAAGCTTGTTTTGTTTGTTGTGAGATTATTGTAATTGAATTTAACGTAGCATTGTTAGTAAAATCTAGATAAAAATTATTATTATTACCATAAACTGTAAATTGGGCAATTTGCCGGTAAATAAAATTAAATAAATAAACTTGAAGCTTTTCCATACTTATTTAAACGTATGTTTGTGTGCGTGTCATTTCATTTCAGAAGGTAACTCCTTAGGATTGAGATGAAAAATCCGTTTTTGCGCCAAAAACTCAAGCTTTCCTAACAACATGATGAGTTCGTTGGCCAGCACTTTTTAAGAATATTAAATTTCATAGATTTAAGAAAATATGCTCACATAATCACTGGAAACGGCTAAAAATAGGAAAAATTATGTTTCTTAGCAGAATTTTAGTCAAATAAAATTTATCAATATTGAGTTAGATGATTAAAAAATTTATGCACAAAATTATGTTGAAAAATCGAAAATATTCTGATAATCCAAAATCTTTTTTGAACCGTTGGGTATTATTTAGAACGAGTTTTTTTGTTCTTCCTTTTTTTCCAATAAACTTAGTAGTAAGCAATTTCTTCGCATAAAAAGTGCTTATTCAAAAACAATGTACCTTACATAATATAATACGATAATTTACGAAAATTGACTGATTCGATCATGCTGCATGACTGGAACTTTTTTACCGTATTTTAGTTTCAATTTTGTTGGCGAAAATTTATGACGTAATTTATGTTGTTGAAGATGAACTTTATTTCCTGCCTTCCATAATAATAATTCATTCAACTTTCGCCCATTTATCGACATTTTTGGGGATTTATTGGGCAACATGTTGAAAACCCACTCAATAATATTGTTTATTTTATTTTTCTTATTATTTTTATTTATTTATTTATCTGCAATTATTTTAAAATTTTGATTCAAAAGTTTGATGTGATAAATTATTGAAATAAAGGTTTGTCCTAGCGTTCCATTTTAAAAAGTAGCTTCAATCCTTCAACCCTTGAGCCTTGTTTCCATCCTTTTCATTGATAACTTTCTACAATAATTAGCTGAAAATGTGAATTAGGTGGTCTTGTCCAATCAAAATTCAAAATCAAATTCAGTCCAGTCTTGTTCAATTAAAATTTTGAACAGAACTTTTCAAACGAATGAAATTTTGATGAACCCACAGCCAGTAATCCACCTGCGGAAATATCTCAAGACTCGGAGGTGTTGCTTTTATTTTGTTTTCATTTATTTATTTATTGACATGTTTCATGTCTTTAGGATGGCCCGTGATTTGAATTTTGACATGTTTTATATCTTTAGGACGGCCCGTGAATTGAATTTTTGCAGGACCGTGAGACGAGCAAACTTAGTCATGGTGGTAACATGAGGGTAGTAAATAAAATGTGGAAGAGAGACTACCAAATAATTACCTAATTGAAAATAACTGAAGTTTCTATTATCATCTGAGTGAGCTCCGGAGCGAATTTCATTACTATTCAACCTATGGAGCTGGAATTTTGTAAGCTTTGTAAGCACATGATCTTTTTTTTTTTTTTTTTTTTTTAATCTGAATCGCAATTTGGAAATTTGGAGGAAAACGTCCTTCTTCCTTTTTCCAAATCATAGGATTTTGCTTTTTAATCTGAATCACGTTTCATCCGATTTTGATGGAATTTTAAATGAAATGTATACAAATAATTACCTAATTGAAAATAACTGAAGTTTCTATTATCATCTGAGTGAGCTCCGGAGCGAATTTCATTACTATTCAACCTATGGAGCTGGAATTTTGTAAGCTTTGTAAGCACATGATCTTTTTTTTTTTTTTTTTTTTTTTTTTTTTTTTTTTTTTTTAATCTGAATCGCAATTCGGAAATTTGGAGGAAAACGTCCTTCTTCCTTTTTCCAAATCATAGGATTTTGTTTTTTAATCTAAATCACGTTTCATCCGATTTTGATGGAATTTTAAATCAAATGTATATGTCCCAGCCCTCAGATTATTATTTCAGTTTTTTCCTATATTTTTTTAATTTAATTTTGTTTTTTTTATGATTATCTTTAGAATGGCACGTGATTTGAATTTTCGCAGTACCGCATTCTGTACTATTTCAAATAAAAAGCTTTTCCAGATTAAATTCAATATTTTCCTAATTGAACCCAACGTTTTCCAAATAGAAGTCAACATTTCCAACTGGAATTCAACATAAAAAAGATTTTCAAAAAAAAAAATCAAAAAATTCTCCTCACAATTTTTTTTTTTTTAATATAGATTGTCCTTTTTTGTGATATTATTGATCATTTGCCACCATTTTCGGGTTTTTAGATTGTTCCCGAGATTGGATAACATCTGAAAAATGCAGATTTTTCGGTTTAGAATCATGATTTCCAAATAAGACTCAACATTCTCCAAATTGATACCAACCTTTTCCAAATTGAGTTCAACATTTTTCAAATTGAATACAATGTGTTCCAAACAAAAATAAACATTTCCCTAATGAAAATTCATAATTTTATGAATTGTATAAACCTTTAATAAGATTAGAAAGAAAAAAGTACTTAAACGTTTTATTTCAGAATGTATTACTAAATTTTTAAAATAATATTGATTTTCCGGGAGCCGGATGGTATCCAACATAATTTTATTCGTCTTGAACAGAAAATGAAAATGAAATCAATAAAAAAGATAGGTAAGGAATACTGTTAATTTCCAATATAGGGGTTCCACAGCAGTTGCGCCTGGTAGGAGGAGGAAGGTGGACGTCACAAAATTGACCGATTTTCCTCTTATTTGATCAAAATCGGGGGCATTCAAATTGACCACTGGAATGGGTCCTAGTAGATTACATACATGGGGAAAGGGGGGGAGTATTAATTATTTCCTCAATTTTCGAGAAGGGGAACTAGTCCTTTGTGAGTCATCTTTTCGAGACTAGTTTTTCTCCTGTGCGAGAAAGACGTGACCGATCCGTGTACTTTACCACCAAATTGAGGTTGGAATGATCTCCTGCCTATCTTAATCTATTTATAGATCGTATCGTTTTGTAACAATCATGTTGAAAATTCTATGGATCTTCTGGATTCTGATCTTTGGAACGATCTGAAAAATCGAAAATGGTGGCAAATGTTCAATAATATTGCAAGAAAGGGAACTTTATCAGAAAAATTCATTGTGAGGTTCTTTTTTTGATTTTTTGAAATTCTTTGTAATGTTGAATTCAATTTGGCAAGTGTTGGATTCAATTTAAAAAATGTTGAATTCAATTTGAAAAATGTTGGATTGATATGGAAAATTTTTAATTTATATTTTTTTCATTTATTTAGGTTTTTTATTTAATTATTATTCATTTTTTTCATTTTATTTTATTTTTCTTTTTATTTTTTTTTTTTGTTCAGGAATATTTTTGATATTGCTATTTTGTCGGAATTTAATTAAACCTAAAAAAATACCTTTATAACCTATAATTCTTATCATTATAATTTTTAAAAAATAAATAAAATAAAATTTACAGAGATCAGACTCAGCGTTCAGTCATTGAATATGAGTAAGCTGCGGATCTTTCTGAAAAATTCATCTTCGGACATCTGAAAAATGTATCTTTTACCCTCAAGCGCAATAACGGATGATTCTTCATTTCTTCGTGCGGTCCAAACGTCAGCATCCAATCGTTGTTACAAACTGATGGAATCTTCTTGACATTTAAAAAAACAGTACTTTGGGAAAATAATGGGTACGACTGCATGATGAAGGATCGGATAACATTCAACAATAAATTATTGTGATATGAATACTGAAAAGAAAAAAAAAACGTGTATGGAACTTGGTGCCTGTATGAAACATAATTATATATGTATGAATGTACCTTTATGATTGTGGAAGGAATAGATATTTAAGGCATGGAAATAAATTTTAAAAAGTGGGATTACAAATAATGTTACTTACCTATCAATTTTGTGTGGTGGGAATTTGAAAAAAAAAAATTAAACAGTAAATTAGGAATTTGATGATATAGAAGAAAAGAGGGTGATAATGGGGTAGTTAGGGGTGGGGTTAGTGGGGGATGGAATGAGCGCGAGTGAGAGAGGAAGAGAGGGAAAGAGGGAGAGAGATAGACTGACGGACTTACCGATCTGGGGGACGTCGTACTGCCTGTTGCCGCGGGCCGTGCGGACCATCATCTGTGACGCGAGGCCCGCGAGGGCGGGGAGGACGACTTCGCCCTGCTCCGGCTCCACCGACTCCGCCACGGCGTCGGAGCTCCAGGGCTCCGAAGCGGAGATCCGGTGCCCTGAGGCCAGCAGCGTGAGGTACCCTACGAGCATCAGCATCGCAGCTTCGGTACCGGACATACCGCCTTCTGCCAGTGTACTGCCGCCTCCAGGCCCCCGGCACCACCTCGCTACAGCACCGCCTCCACCCTCGGGGGCGCATGCGTCATCTCCCACCTCCCCCCCTTTCCTCCTCTACCCGTCCCCGCGTCATTTTCTTATCACCAATTACAACTCCCAAGGATAATCCTGCGTTCGTTATCATTTTAATCGAAGCCCTTCCCAATGTTAACCCACCAGCCACCCCTGACCCGTAACCCTAACACCACATTATTCTTCCATTGATATTACATTCTAACTCGATTACAATCATATTGTCTAACACGTTTGGTACCTTTATGAAAATACAGCCACAAGTTTGAGATAGAAATTAACGGTTCGTTTGTGATCAGTGATCACTTTACTCTGTGCAGTACTGTTTTGGAATGCGCAGAGGCGGGGTTTTTCATAGAAAATACCAATTACATCAGGCAACAAAACGTTTTAATTTTGGCGATCGTATTAGGCGTATACATATAGTACCTATTTGAAAGTGATAGCCTTCAGATGGAAATAGAAATTACAAATAAGGAGCTCCTTCTAGAGGCAGAAAAATATCATCCCAAAAGAGAATACTTAAAGTTATTTTGGACGCCCTAATTATAAAATAAAATTAAATAAAAGTTTGACCTTTTCGACGGTATGGGTGATGGCCTCACTCGTGTACCGTAAATCGCGAGATGGTCGTACCAGCAGGAAGTCAAATCCGCGGCAAAGGCAGGCTGCTGAAGTGAATTGGAAAACGGCACAATTGGTAACGGTGATGCTGAAAACGCCCAGAAACCTGCAATGGAAGAAATGTGTTCCATAAGGATGGGTTTTCAAGACGTGATCATGGCCGGAGTATTTCTTAAACCAGGTACTTACATCGAAATGGATGTATTTGAAGAGAAGTAGGTATATCTCCTGACTTGAGGATGCTGAGGACCCGGAATCAGAGAGAATGTTAACTTGGAGGGATTCTGATGACCCAGACAAGTAAATTTTATAGGCTGTAAGTAGCAACGTAAGTAGTGACGTGGCAGTCGAAAGGAGAATGAACGTGGCATGTCTTGAATGACCAGAGCGACGTCAAGAGTTATTTAAGTTCAATAGGCGCAGCAGCAAGTCGTCCGGCAGCGTCAGGTTACTGTTTCCTTGATGTCCAATTAATAGGCGACTACGTTATCGGCGGCACATCACAATAACACAACACAATCACAGCTCAGTGGCGAATCCTTATTACGCAAAACAAACTTGGGCGCTAACAAGTACATAAATTCACATTTCACAATTACTATTCCACTTACAGGGCATTAACCATTGACCTTTACGGGAAGCACCAATCAACCCCACTCGTAATTTGTTTCATTACTTTCAATAACAAACCTTTGTTCATTTAATTAATCAATAAAGCTGTTTACTTCCTCGTTAACGAACATGATATAATTATGCTTCAACTTCGAAGCTCACTCAGATATGCCCCCCCTGTAGGTCAGTACTTAATCATTTTCATCTACCTGTCAAAATAATAGCGGGTTAAATAGGAATGACAAGCAATTAGAACCAATCGACAAATGCAAAAGATGATTATATGGAATTAAAACATTAAGAAGGAGATTTTTAGTGCAGATGCCCTTGCAAGGTGAGTCATTGGTGATAACTCCATTGATATTTTGCCATTACGCATAGAGGATCAAATCTCCTACATGCAACATAAAGCCAATCCCATCTGTAATGGCAGGGTGAGGTCACTGGTCTGCGTGGTGTCCTTCAGGACTTGAGCCCGGTGGGAATTTTCGTAACCCTACTTCCAAGGAGGGATCGAATAGCGGTCAACCAATTGCCACTGGCCATACCCGTCTTACTCACGGACACCTGCTTAGTGCAGAAGCTCGAGATGTTGTGTGTGAGAGGTGTGAGGGTGATTTGTCCATCCGCCACTTTTTGGAGTCGATTGCCGAGCCCTTGTGGACCTCCGAGTCCAGCATCGGCCCCCTCAGTGGGTTGACTTTTTATCCGGACCGACGAGGTCCGATCCCTGTTGTTGTACCTGAGAGATGCTGAGCTGAGATATATTTATGTACATCTAGCCCCCCCCCCCCCCCCCCCCCCCCCCCCCCCCCTCCCACCGAGTTGCCGGTGGAGTCCATGATGGCGCTCCTTTTTAGTCAAGGTGACAGCATGGCTTCCCTTAGAATCGTGCCCTTCCAGTGTCCCTTTGGACACCTTGTTCAATGCCGCTATTGACCCTTCTGGTTGAGGTGCGGCTTAAACCTGGAAAAAAAAGAGATTTTTACACCGTAATATTATGTAAATATTTATGACATTCCAACGAAAAATAGTATCTGCTACGATAGTGCAACCTCGTTCTTTTATCACGTTTGTCCACTATTTATTGATAAATTTATAATGTAAATCATTAATTATTATCTTGTTTCTGCTGAAGCACCCTCTCCTATGGCATGATTCTTCGGGACTATTTTATTCCATCAACTGAAAGATCTAGGGCTTTCTAAAAAAAATGCAATACGAAGGTTATCATATGATTGGAAGCGGCCGAAAAAGCTGTGTAAAGAAAACTTAATGACGTCATGGGGAAATAATCTTACTCCCGCCTCCGCCTTGGGGAGAACCTCAAGGCCGTTCACCTATGACGTCATTTCAGTTTCCTCGAGCTCAGCGGTTCCCAACTCAACTTCCACAGGGACCCTCCAGTTGTGATTTTCGAGACTCGCGACACACGGGTCATATTATACAGGGTGTCCATGACAAAGTGTGAACAACAACAAAAAAACAACAAAAATAACAGATAGAACAGAATCAAAAATGGACCAGATTGCAGCCAACCGCATCGTCGCAGCTCAATCCGCTGCTGAGATATGATTTTTAAAAGATTTTTCGAGAAAACCACGTTTTTTAAAATATAAAAACCCATATTTCTCCTCTCTAAATCAACTTTTCTCAGCTTTTGACCACATTTTCGGAATCAGCGTTGTATTTTTTCTGAAATCAGACGATTTTCATATTCATCTAACACCATTAGAACTCAATTATAAAAATTAAATTTAAAAAACTCGGCCCTTCGGGCCTCGCAAGGGGCTCCGCCCCCCTTGACCCGTCAGTTGCTTTCCGCTTTGAGCCTTCGGCTAAAACGCTAAAACATGAACATGCTTTCTTCCCACTAATTCATAAATGTAAATACATTTAAAACTTCGACATAAACGTTTTACTAATCCAAGTTAGAAGGAAGTACCTAGATAGGTAATTTTCTGTTACGGTGCGCGTCTACTATTACTATAACCTAAATATGTGTCATTTTAATGTCTCAACCAAGTGACAACAAGCGGCATTGTTTACTATATCCATTTATAACAAAAATAAATATAAAATTACGACATGAATAGAAGAACAAGTAAGAAAGAAATGCGTGTTAAATGGAGAGCTTTCCAACGAGTGGAGAGTGATTTTTGTCCAGTTAAAACTAAAGAAGTTTCATTTCCCCAGCAACGGCATGGTTGTACGTAAAAATCAAAAGAAAACTCCGCCCTTCGGGACTCTGTTCCATGCCCAAAAAAAGAAAAAGTAAATTCTTTCAGAAAACGGAAATGTTCTTCTTCTTCTTCTTTATATTAATAAAATAAAGTGTCTGTATGCACGTATGTACCTCCATAACTTTTGGACGGATTGACCGAATCTTTTTTTAATATGACCAGCCACTTCCGGCGCAAAATATAGGCCACATCAAAATTGCGCAACCCCTGCTCAGTTAGGGGTAGTTATGAGGGGTGGGGGGTAGAAAACCTGTGTGTGGGCTCAAACGAAAGTTCACGACTAGGGGGTTTCAATTCCAGCTACCATAAATAAGAACATCTCCTAAACCTACCCTTAGGGATCTACCGTTTGCGAGCGAAGCGAGCAACATCCCCTACATGTTTCAATTGTAATAAACCTGAATAGGGGGGTAAAAGACCATCGCATGTACACAGCCACACCTTGCGAGCGAAGCGAGCAACTTAATGGGGGGTCCGGGCTGGCAAGCCCCCCGGCTGGACGTGGAGGCGAGCGAAGCGAAGCTAATGTTTAAAAATTAGCCACTTCTTCAAAAATAGTTTTGGCAACCGTCAAATTTCACAAAAACTAGGTAGGTACCTATTTCATTTAATACTCTTTCCAACGGTATAGCAATTTCAATTTTACTTTTAATTTTGCTTTACTTCAATCATATTTTAATGTTGAAAAACGAGGATATTTCAATGGAATCAAGAGTTTCAATTAAGAATGACTCTCCATAAACCTAAGAAGATGGGGACGGTTTCTACGTATTTTTACACGCTGGATCAGATGGGAACACTTGCAGATCTCCCCAACTCTGTTACGACCGATTTTTACACTTTGATTAACTATTTTTACCCTAAAAGCACATACAATTGAAAATAAACTAAAAACATGTGAATTGTAGTTTAAAACTCGGTTTAACGGAGTTGGAGATATCGGCAAGTGTTATCATTCGATTCGGTGTCAAAAAAATCTGTAGGTACCGATACAAAACTTGTAGGTTCGTATGGAGTCATTTTTAGAGGAAAAAACCACAATTTTCAACATTTTAACGTAATTTTCTCCCCCTATTAGTAAAGTAAATTTGAGTATGTACCGTTGGAAAGAGTATTAAATGAAGCATTTTTTGTGATATTTGTCGGTCTCCCAGAATAATTTTATAGGATCGGCTCATTTTTTTAAATTCCCGATTTCTAAAGGAATTAAAGTTTTTTAAATTATCAAATGAGTTTGAATGGTGTTAAATGAAATGATTATGATGGTTTATGGGGTGCAATAATTTTATAGGCCAATGATCGTCGTTGAAGTGCTTTCTAATACAAAAATTATAAACCTTTGAGTAGTAATTAGGAGCGATTTTTTACAACTAACTACATCCCCAAGGAGTTGGCAGTTTCGAAATTTTGAAATTCATTTAGTGATCTCGGTGTAAAATAACTGAGACGTTATCCAAACATGCAGTTTGACTATTATTCAGTTACTCATTCACATATCTAATTAACGGTTCGGATTGGTCTTACAAAGTAATCAAATCTACATGTATTACACAAACTCTGCAAATTATTAGAGGTTTATTATTTATGTATTAGATAGCCCTGTAATTAAACGAAATCTATTATCATTATCTAAATATATCTGCAGAGGCATAGACGCCTACAGAGGAAAAATTAAATTTAAAACATCTACATTTAACACAAACTGACCACCAACTGAAAATGCATTATATAAAATAAATCACCTATCTACGCTTCACAGTTCCATTTGTAGGTGACAAACGTTATAATAATCTGAATTCCTTTGGAATTATATCAGCTGATACTAGTGTATTAGTTCGTTTTTACTATCACCTGTTGCGATTCATCCCATTTTGATTTTTTTTTTCCCCCTGTTAGTTCTAGCCCTTAGAGAGGACAGCAAACCTATAAAGTTACAGCTACCTGGGTAGTTTCTTTCGATTCTGTGGGATTATATCTATGAATTATTATTATACCCCGTATATAATAAACCTGTGTTAGATAGCTCTTCACCGCAGAACACTGGACAAAAAAAAGGTAAATTATCGAAATATAACTGGACGATGTCACGTATCAAAAGGAAAATCTACACTACATGCAGATATATCGGTACACGGATATGCTATTTTTCCCCTGTGAAATATGTGGTTTGTGTCTCAAGTTAAAAATGTCTCAAATAAGCTCAGTCAGCTGATCAAAAAAGACCCAATCAATTCAATCGTCTCTTAGTGTCCCAGAGATTCTCCATATCTAATTTCAACTTCTTAGGATGGACAGGAGAGATTTTAGCTGAATCAGCAGATTAGGAAAGAGCCAATTATTTCAATCGTCACTTAGTGTCTCAGAGAGTATCCCTATCAAGTTTTAACTTCCATGGAGTAACAGGAGAGAATTTAGCTCACTCAGCTGATTGGGAAAGATCCAATAACTGCAATCGTCTCTTAGTGTCCCAGAGAGTATCCCTATCAAATTTCAACTTCCTAGGGGTAACAGGAGAGAATTTTGCTCACACAACTGATTAGGAAAGAGCCAATAACTGCAATCGTCTCCTAATGTCCTATCAAATCTCAACTTCTTAGGATAGACAGAAGACAATTTAACTCGCTCAGCTCTCTCTCTCTCTCTCTCTCTCTCTCTCTCTCTCTCTCTCTCTCTCTCTCTCTCTCTCTCTCTCTCTCTCTCTCTCTCTCTCTCTCTCTCTCTCTCTCTCTCTCTCTCGGAAGTTTGGTTTAGTTTAAAAAGAAGTTGAAAGTGCACTTGCTAAGTATATAGTAATTCTAGTTTGCAAAAAGATTTATTTAGGTATCTAAATATGACTCGAATTTAAGTATAAATGTTATATTAAACAAATGAGAAATATCAGATTGATCTGTAAAAAATGTAAAAAATACTACTTTATTTATTATTTGTGAGACATTTTGTCCTCAACAAAGAAGATTATTTTTGTTTTTTTGTTAATATTTTTTGTGACTGACTCATTTCTCGTTAATGGTAAGAATGGTCATTTACGATCAACATTTGCGAGAGTAAATAAATCGTTAATCAATCAATCAATCTCTCTTTCTGTTGCATGGAAGCATTGAAGTTGTATTTTCTTTTTTCTTGTAAATGGGATCTCAATCCCGTCCGTTATCACTAACTGATAAATAAATAAACATAACCAAATTCATTGAAAGATTCGGAATAGAAGGAAGTCTTGTGACGGATAGGGAAACTTTGTTGCATGACGCAGTTTTGGATTTTCCACCGATTTCTACTGTCGGCAGCGCTCCCGACATCATAAACATTTCATCCAAGTGAAAGACTTTTTATGATGTTGAAGACGCTGTCTGGCACTAAAGACACGGGGGAAAATGGCTGATTACTCACAAAGTCCCGTCTTGACGGCGCATTGGAAACACTAGATTTATGACGAAACGCCAATGGCGCTGACGCTAAATTGCGAAATTATCAACAACAAAGAATTTACTTGCCTTCATTATTATTACTATAACTTGTTGTTTCTGGAAAATTTTGTAAAATAGGAGAGATATAGAAAAAATTACGGAAGGAAGAAAATATAACAATTCAATCTTTCATAAAAATCGGAGACAATGGTCAATGCCCCCCCCCCCTCCCATTCCACCACTACTCCCTCTTTTCCACCTGCGCGCCATCATCTCCACGACACCAACTTCTTAACAATATATACGTTAAGGACCTCTCTCTCTCCCTCTCTCTCTCTATACATATATATATATATATATATATATATATATATATATATATATATATATATATATATTAGGGTGTTTAAAATTTAATGGACTAGCCATTTATTTATTTTATTTTATTTTATTTTTATATCAAAAAACTTTAAATGGTAACTCCTCCTTATTTCCTAAATGCTATTCAATGGTGAAATCAGATTTTGATTATCATTCGCCAAAGTGACGGTACGACTCCATATTTATATTTATTCACAGATATGAATTTACTCATAAATGGAACTTATACAGATCAGACCGTTAGGATCTCAGATAGATCAGTACCTACTCATGGTTCACTCCTTCAGATTAGTGGAATCAGGAATTCCATTTAAAGATTCATATTCAAAATAATCTTATAACAAACTAAAAAGTTTCTTCGCAAGATGAAAGGGGTGGTTCTAAGAGGGGTGTAGACCGTTGGGAGAAATATCAAATTGTCGGAATACTTGAATTACAGAGAATGTGCGTAATACCGTCTCTATACCGTATACACATTTAACACGTTGAATTTTAATTCGTTTCAAAAGGCGAACAATTCTGTACCTTTACCTCATTTGACATGATCTCATACAATTTCGTTTGTATTTCATTAACATTTATTATAGAATTAGGAAGTAACAGTACTACAATCGCTGTTAATAGGTCATGTTGAACAAGTTCACGTTCTACTCACATACCAAATGGAATAATTGTGGTAATCACATCAATAGTGAAACAATAGTAGCTAAGAAACAAAGCTCCTTCATAATACTTTATGCGTTTCTGTGATATGAGAAACGATTTGGCAACTCATTATGGCCAATGTTTTACTTCGAAAAAATGAATTTAAGTATAAGATGATCCGAGCTTAAAACCAACCGAGCCAAACCGAATTTATTCGACCGTTCTTCGAGCTGATACCAAATGATATGCGTCTTGAGGCAATTCCTATGCAAGACACGCCTGGCAACACCAATCAATGAGCTCATGGTACTACAACGTGAGCCGAATTTTCAACCCGTTATAACACGAAAATAAACTTCTCGTGATCTTAAATTACCATCTTTTTTTCTTCCTTTTTATCCACCCTCGAGAGCCTCGAAATAGCTCTTCTTCGCTAGCTTTTTACGTGAAAAAGTGCCGGAACTGTCGGATCCTTCTCAGCGCGTTCGTTTTTATGTAAAGGACCTATCCATTTCAATAAGGTGTTCGTAGGGTCTTCCGGAGATACTGGATCGAGAGGGAAAAGGGATGACGTCAATGATACCGTCATGAAGCGGGCCCAGAATTATGTCACAGCTGAATTATTGTTTAGCTGTCACTAGAGGCAGGAAGTCTATCGGTTAGGTTTTATTCCGTAAGCGGAAGGAATTTTTCAAGGTCTGCCGGCGGTAGTCGGGTCTCGTCAGATACCCGAGGAGACCGTATCTCAAGTTACGTGGAATCCGAAGACCACTAAGACCCCACTTACGTTACTAACATTAGAATTCAGCATTAGAAATGTTCAATACAGGTATGACTTCAGGCTGAGAACTTTGGATCCATCCCAAAATTTCGGGGTTCTGGGATGAGTGGAGACCATTCAGTTGAGCTCACCTAGCCGGTTCAAATCACGTCCCGTCCACAACATAATTTCCATGACCAAGTTTATGTAGGTACTGGACCATTTCTTTAAACGCAATGTGAACAAACAATTCACAAAAATATAGTACATTGTTGATAGTAATACAAGTGTAGTATAATATTACAATGTTTGACAACTTACCACTAATTAATCTGCTCACTTTCCGATTCTCCCATTTTTCAATTTTGAATTCGCTCCACATGTAATCAGGATGGCTGGTACCTTACAATACTTTTCTATTCGGAACGGCCTCAACAACTTTTTCTCCATTATCGCAGCACCATCATCCAGGGCCACAAAACGAAAACTGCGGCAGGCGGACTGCGTTACGCAGGATGCTGTGACTCGAGGCTGCGGTGAATCATGTCACGGTTCCATTTGTGCGGTCAATAAGGAGATATAGCGAAAAAGTTCCAGTCATGCAGCCTGATCGTATGAGCGAATTTTTTGAGGTTACCATATTATATTATGTTAAATTGTTTTGGAATTTGAGCTTTTTTAGCGGAAGGTGGTAGTTAGAGGCAAAAAACGTATTCTAAATTGTCATTTGCTATTAAAAAAAAACTCTCGGATATTTTTTTTTTTTTTTTTTTTTTGAGGTTTTTATTAATTTTATAGCAAATGTAGAGTACATTTTTCAGTATAATTTTTTACATCTTTTTTATGTTCTAGTTTATATTTGATAAACTTTCTTCAAGAAATATTCTGCTAAAAATCATGAATTTAACAATATTTAGTCGTTTTTAGCCATTTTTAGTCATTTTTTCAGCACAATTTTTGAAATTAAACCAGTGCTTAAAAAGTGCTGGCCAACGAACTCATCCTTTCGTTTGAAAACTCAATCCTAAGAAGAGCCACCGTCTGGAATGACACACATAACACACACATACACACACACACGCACTTATACACGCGCACTTACAAGCGCACGCGCGCACGCACACTTTTTTTCTTTTTTTTACAAAACTCTCCTCAAAGGCGGATGGGGCACACTATTAAATTGAAAAATAAACAAAATAAAAAAGTGGGGAGGACGCTCAGGTTTACCCGACGCCAGCTCTGGGGATAAGGCTGTCCGTCCAGTAGATGCAATTTCGCGCAAAGAGGCGAACAAGCGAAAAGAGGCGAATTCGCGCGAACGGTTCGCCTCCCTTCAAACACACTGTTTTGAGTGAGAGCCCGTCCACTGCAAGCGCTGCGGTTGAGCGAAGTGGGGCGAAAAGGGGCGAACGCGACGAGGATCAAACCAGTTTGTTTTTCAACGCATCAACAAGCGAAATAGATGCCGAAAAATTGATTGGTCCTAGGAAACCGGCCCTGTACCTTTGAATGAATATACTCGTATTCAAATGTGCTATTTTTCATCCAGAAATAGTTGAAAAATTACTCTGAAGATAAGTCCTCCATCAGATGACGTCACTCTCCAAGCTGTGGCCGTTGTAGGAAAACATTGCTCACCCACTCTTCCCTGATAATATCCCGTCGGGCCGCACGTCTTCTGCTTAGAACTGGAAAGTCCAACGCATACATTTGCCCCATTCTTGATAACATTTCGAACTGCTAATTACCTACGATAGAAAGGAAATTAGTGTAAAACGGTCGAAGTGGACTGGATTTGCGCTGTTCATTCGCCTCCAATGAGCGGGGACAGTTCGCGCGAAGAGGCAAAGGAAGCGAACTAGGCGATTTCGCCTCTTCGCCTCTTCGCGCGAAATCGCGTCCACCACTGGACTGCCAGCCTAAGGGAAGCTGCAGGACGAAGAGGACGAATGGGATGAAAGGAAGTGCCCCTATAAAATGACCACCAGTTCGAGTAAGAACCGGGTGGTGGTACCACGGAGGACTCCTGCCCAACTCGAGTAACTCCGTGGCGCTTTGCCCGCACCACACCCCACGCCATGAAAGGGTAGCAGCCTTGACCTGATGCTATTGGTAGCTCCTTTTAGCTCAGTTAACGCTTGCCACAGGTCATTTCTGTGATACTTATTTATTTTAGCCCGCCAGGTCTGCTCCATGTCTACGCTGCCACCTCCATGTCAACCTGGACATCTGCGCCTGCTATCTGCTTGGCAACCGCATCGTGACGGAGAATGGGGCCACCGTGAGTACGAGAACACTGCTGTACCACATGATTCAGATTCTCATTTTTATCTGACAGGCACGGAAGAGGGTATCCACTGTCCCGCGACTACTCCTAGAACACCCCACCGAGGTGGCTAATGTGGCCACCCGGACGGCATGAAAATGGTGACAGTCACGGGCCCCAATACCCTCTGAAGCCCATTCCACCCACTGGGAAGAAATGGGGGATTCAGAGCACTGTCGGGGTTCTTTACCATCTACTGACTCATGTAGTGCAGCAGCGAACTCAGCAGATGAGCTGGGTTTTGGAGCAGTTTGTGTAGCTCGGTCACAGCACAACAACTGCTGCCTGACAAAGTCCAGGTCAGCAGCAGTGCGGGCGACCTCCCAACTCGAGCACCTAGGGGTGAGTAGGCGCTAGGGGCGTAAAGATGGGATGCTGGTTGAGAGAGAGACAATACCAAGCCCACCGGCCTTGAAAGATGCGTGAATATAGGCATTTGGGACACCAGCCTTGATATCTTAAGGATGAGAGGAGAAGTGATGGTTTCTGACTTCCAAGTGTACTTGTTGTGAGGAGAATGTCCAAAAGTTTTGCTTCGCTACCACCGTAGGTCCTGATTAATCTGTCCCGGAGGGTGTTGTAGGGAGAGAGATCAGCTGGCCTGATGTCCGAAACATCTTTGATGACATCTAGCTGAAGACTCACGAGCACTTTGTTGAATTTGATTGTTTGAGACACAATCCAATCAGCCGCGAATGCCGCCTCGACTTGTATGAACCACAGACCTGATCCGGAGCCATTTTATATGAGTTGAAATGCCCCTCTCCTTTCCCCTTCCCGTTTGGGGGAGGTCCGCTGGAGGGGCGTTCCAACCTTTTCCATGTTTTCCCTGTCGCCCCTGTGTGCTTCCTGGGGTCGCTTTATTAGATTTAATTCTTATAATATATTGTGGTTCCAACAGTGCTCCCTCCAGAATTATAGCTATATACATTTGCGAGATATGATTGTAATACATGAATAGAATTTACAGTGGGATCTGGGGAATTATGTACAGGGCAAAATTTAATGTGCCTCGAAATTTTTGGGGTTTGGCGCTTTACGCATTCACCTGCCCATTTGGTAGCGTCTTTGTTCATTGCAGGCCAGAAGTACTTTTGAGTGATCATTTTTCTTGAAGTCCTAATTCCTGGGTGTGCTAGATTATGTAGCTGGTCAAATATTGGTTTCCGGAGGTCCGTGGGCAAAAATGGTCTCATTCCGGATTCCGTGAGGCACCAGAGAATGCAATTGTATATCCAGGACTTGTTGTAGCTTGGACGGGTGGTTTTCCATATATGTTTGGAGTGACGTGTCGGTTTATTGTTTCTCTTCTATTTGTTTTGAGAATGACATAGTGTCCGCTACCTCGTTGTCCTCACTTTTTATGTAATCAATGTCAGTCGTGAATTGGCTGATAAAGGTGAGGTGACGAATTCGTCTCGGTGATGCTGTTTTTGGGTTTTGACCCATAGAGTGCGTTAATGGTTTGTGGTCGGTGATTATCTTCAGCTGTCTGCCTTGTATCTGGTTTCTGAAGTGTTTGATTGCCTCAAAAACCGCAAGCAACTCTCTGTTGAACGTAGCATATTTTTGTTGAGTTTTAGTTAACTGTTTAGAGAAGAATCCGAGGGGTAGAGGTTACGAGTTAATCACCTGTTGAAGGCTAGCCCCTATTCCTGTCTCACTGGCGTCCATGTACAGCAAGAGCTGTGCGTTGTCAGCTGGGTGGTATAGGAAGGCTGCGTCTGCTAATTGCTGATTTGTGGCGTTGAGAGCTATGATGTTTCCATTGTACTGGCCTGTAATCCTTTTTCTTCGTGTTGTGTAGGATCTTATGTAAAGGTGCTTGTGTTTGTGCGGTGCAGTGTATGCATCGCCAGTAGAAGTTCACCATCCTGAGGATGGTAAAAATTTTCTTTATCTCAATTATCAATTGCATTAATATCATTTGTAATAGCTTGATTTTCAATGAAAATTTAAAAAAATGGATGTATAAAAAACTTCATGTAACTTTATTGAATCCCCGTCGTCTGTATATTTGTTCTTTCTTTTAAGCGTTTTGATAGGATTCGGGTATGTTAATAATTAATTGATCTGATGTGCCATATAATAACTCATGTAGTAGTAAACAAAAAGTTCCAGTCATGCAGCATGATTGTATGAGCGAATTTTCGTAAATTATCGTATTGTATACTGTTAAATTATTTTGAAATTTGAGCTTTATGAGTGTTAGTAAGTTGTCAACTATTAGGTAATTTTATGGCAAAGAACTTATTCTAAATAGTAATATCCTATTCAAATAGAGGTTTTGAATTTTTAGCTTTTTTTGCAGTTCTTATCGACTCATAAATGAAGAGTTACTCAATTAATCTTAATTAATTAATGAAATTCGATTTCGACGGTTAGGACATCATCAGTAACAAACATTAACCGGTTATAACGGGATAATCACTAGTTATTGTTTATTGTTTGTTACTGATGAAGACCTAACCATCGAAATCGATTTAACATTGTAACTCTTATTTCCGTGGAAATAGACAGCTTTCGTCATTACCTTCCGCTTTCTTCGTTGAAATGGGTTTCTACAACTTCATCACGATGATTTAGGTCGCAAGCGACGTTGCCACCTGATAGCGTTTTAGTCTGGGATCTCAGGTAAACCCGGGGACATTAAGCTCTCGGCACTACTATAGTGTAACATTTTATCCTAAGCGTCGTCTAAGGTAGCGTCACTAAAGAGCATCCAGAACCATTTCGATCGTAAAAAGATGTCCACGTGCGAGATCATCCCGGAAAAATACGATCAGTTAAAAGCTCCGCCTCCTTTAATTCCAATAGCCCCATCAAATCGCATAATAAAACTATGTTTTCGATCGAGTTTCAACCCCCTTCACGACCGTAGAAGAACACGGGAGAAGGGGACCCCTTAGCTCATCCGTTTATGATTGGAAAAGAAGGAAAAAAATAAATCTTGGGGAAAATTCAAGGCGGTAATACGTTGCCGGGCGATGGCTTTATTATGTTGGGCCACTAGAAGTAATCTGCAGGTCTGGCCGACGTGATCTTTTCATTCCCCGGCTCCTTCCTGCCTCTATTTTCTTCGAAGCTTGATCAGAATTTATTGCCAACCCTCCGAGCAATAAACCTCTTCCCTCATTCTCTCTTCCTTCGTCGTTCCTCTTCTTTTTCTCCTGTTTTTCCTTCACGGCTCCTTTTCAACCGCGATTCTTCTACCTACGATCCCGCGCCCTCGCCGCCCACGGACGCCTTCTTCAATCAACCCTTTTTTTCCTTGAAACCTCACCGGAACGTTACCCTATTCTTTCGTATTCCCTTCTTTTACATCACAGTTCCCTCATATAAAACCTGCCAAAAACGTGACCTTTTTCATGAGGCAATATAATAATAGGGAGTTGGTCGTTTTCGGAATTGTATTTCATTGAAAATAGATGGTAAATGGGGACAATGTTGTATACAACAGCTATACCCGGAATATTAAAGAATTAATACGGTTTCTCGACCTTTTCACCAAGTCACCAATGTGATCCCAAAGATTATCTTTTGATCGATCCTGATGCCAAGACATTTGATATTTTCTTTTTGCGATACGGCAGTATTTTTCTGTGTGGTAGGTCTCACTTGGTAATCACTCAGGTAAGTGAATGTGACAGTGGTCGGCTTTAGAGTATTTATGGTAGTTCTTCACTTTTTATTCTAATCCTGTACTATTGTTACATGTTGTCGAAGTGGTCTTAATGTAACTTGGTCTAACTAGCCCGCGCAAGTGTGAATTGGTCGTCGGCAAACATGGCTGATGTGGTTGTACTGGGAAAAGTTGGTACGTTACGCACATAAATCCACAATATAGCATCAGCTCCCAGACACTACCTTGAGGCACTGACGAGGATATGCTATTGTTGGTCGAAATGGCATCATTGCATTTCACATGTTACGTGCCCTGACGTATCTTAATTTAGTTTTTCCAATAAACAAGGTCTAGAGCCTGATCGTTGAGCAGAACATATAGAGAGGGGGGAGAGCAGCAAGGAAAAGGAGAAATCCTAGTGGTTGTAACCCCCTAAATACTTCTGCCCAATGGGCAGATCCTTATTCTGATAGTTCTACCGGTTTCCAAATAAACTGCCTTCTCTAAACACCTTCCTCAAACCTCATTAACAAGTATGCTTTTAGAACAGTGGTTACCTACTCAACTTCCACCGGGACCCATAGAATGAGAATACAAAACCTGCTTATTTCCATTGATCCTACAAATGATAAAACCTTTCTAATATTAGCTTCAATTGAGGTTAAAATACCAAAACATTGCTAATCTAAATCAAATATAAACAATTTTAAATTTTCTTCGTCTTATAAATGAGATACCTCACAACGACCAGTATGAAACGCTGCAAAATACAACACAACAGTTTATTGTGTCGAATGACAACTGTACGAATGAAAAATGATAGAAAATGGAGAAAAAATCACAAAAATACGTTAAGCTGTAACAACTGTATATATTGGATGTGAAGAAGAGGAAGAAATTTGAGAAAGAGAGATGACCAGGGAACAGTCCCCCAGTGAACCCGTCCCAAAGCCAGGAAATTAAGTTACGAAAGTATGATAAAATATCGAGGCTGATTTCTTTCCCAATCGACCTAACTAATGAAATCTAGAATACAATTACAAGGTACTGTGGCACACTCAACTTGAATTTCTTCCCTAATCGACCTACTGCACTGATATTTGGAGTACTTGTAGCAACTTTGGAAGTTTGGAACGCCTAAAATAAAATTACAAGGTATAGGACATTCTGTACTGCTGTGAGACCTCTGAAGCTAATTTCTTTTATAATCGAACTACGGTGCTGACATTTAAAATGGAGCGCCTTAGGAACATTTAAAGCACACTTACAAGTTACTGCGGCACACTAATCAGCTGACGGACCCCTGAGGCTAATTTCTTTCCTACCCTAGAACCATATTACCAGATATTGTTAATCCTATTATCAGCACCCCGGCGCTAGAATGTAGAGTAGAGCGCCTTTGGGACATCTAGAACTTAATTACAAAGTACTGAAGTTGTGACGGTTCCCCCCTCATTCCGCAGAGAGCGCATCTACCCTATACTAAGGGTATTCATGGTCCAGTAGTTTCAACGTCGAACCATTGAATCGTCGAAACTTGAGTTTCAACAGGGTACAATGCGCATGCGCGGGGTAAATTATGACGATTTGATTTATGACGATTTGATTTATGACGAGCAGAAACCTTCAAAAGTCGAGTTTCGACGTCAAATCATCGACAAGTAGCTACGGACCTGCCAGGGGGCCTATTTCATAAAGCAACAAGTTACCAGCCGATTTCATGTACAAGTTGTAAAAAATGAGTGTGCAAGCTTGTCATAAAGGTACAAGTGTAGACTTGTGATGCAGTGTACAGGCAAATTTGGACTAATTACAAGTGTTTCCCCATTATTTTGAACAAGTCACTGTTCTACAGTTGTAAAAAATGGCCAATTATTAACCTACGTCCGTTCACTTGTAAACTTTTTATTTTCCAGCATTGTGAGTTGACAATTTTTTGGTGTTCAATATGTAAGAATCATCTTATGTTGAAGAATACAGACAAAAAAGAAGCATTCAGCGTAGACGCCAAAGACTTTTTTGGGACACGAATAAACTCTCATTTCGTGGGTATTTTTGAGTTTAACAAGAGTATATAGGATTTCTTCCGAGACCCTTGAAAGATTAAAATGGTGCGTGACCCGGTGCAATTTTTCCTGATCGGGTATTGAGGATCTCCCTATCATTGAAGAACAAAGTGAAGTGTGAAAATCATCTCGAAGTTACAGATGACATTCCTAACCCAGCAGCATTATGACTTGATGAACTGATTAATCATTTCCGCTGAATGAAGGAGAAAAATCCGATTATGCCAGCCATCAGAATAAGTTGAAATCAAATACAAACTTTCTCCACTTTTCAGTTTATAATTTGTCTGTCTTCCAATCATTACACCTTTTCATGTACGATAAACATCCTATCGTGTACTTAACACCGTTTTTATTTTATGATTCGCTGACAAAACTTCAATTTCGGCATCCCACTTGACGTTGCTCATTTCGTTTGTCCCCACATGCCATCTTTCTTTTCTGCCACACTTGTAAACTTAGCTTCAACAAGTGTAACTTTTCTACACTTGTACTCTTTGTTTTGTTGAAACACTTGTTCTAGTTTACCGTGCATTACAAGTGCCTGTACTTGTTAACTTGTACGCTTGTAACTTGTTGTTTTATGAAATATGCCCCAGGTGTTTAGCGGAACATCCTTATCAATAAAATGCCATTGCCATTCTTTTTGTACAGACCTACTACAACTAATGTTGTTCAAATTCTCGATTTTTAAGTTATTAGAGTAAGAGTTTATTATATTATTAGAGTAATTATTTTAGAGTTGTTAGAGTTATGTAAGATATTAGAGGGTTCCCAGTAGAACCATAAATCACAATACGTCGTGCGGTATCGACAATCCGACGCCAAAGCTCTGATGCAATGAGTTTTAGTGACGCATCCTGTTGCTCACGCAGATCGCAATCCGTAAAAAACGTAATCGTCTCAAATATCCTTCTGCTCCGATAACCTCCATTGCGTTTTCCCGCTCGCTCTCATGTCGGTCGACAGTTGACACTTGAGTTCCCGCTTCCGTTGGGTTTTTACTCTTGCATTTTACAGTTCTTTACATACCTTATTGAAATGGCGACTAGAAAGAATAGAAAAAAAGAATAATTTTCTTTTTAGATGGATTTAGCGTTACAACTAGATCCGTAAAGGTCTTGACGTGACTATAAGGTGGAGTAATTTTTTCTCAACTGTGGCTCATACAGTTCGCTAGCCCTAACTTTCTTCGTTACCATACGACGTATTAAAACCAACGGATCTACTTGGAACTCTCGATTATTT
This sequence comes from Adelphocoris suturalis, assembly GCA_030762985.1. NCBI lineage: Eukaryota > Metazoa > Arthropoda > Insecta > Hemiptera > Miridae > Adelphocoris > Adelphocoris suturalis. The sequence goes on along the minus strand of CM061041.1, from coordinate 90,980,346 downwards.
CTATAGTCTTAGAAATAATTGCTTCACTTAATGTTTATAACCCGTTTAGGAGGTAACCTGCACAGATTTGGATTCCACCATATTCCACCAGGGAGCGGCTTAGCATTTCGATTTTCGACGATTCGACGAGGAAGCCTCTATTACTTTTCTATGAATTCGATTTTTGAAATGGACCATGAATTAACCCCCCCCCCCCCCCCCCTACTGTTGAGTTGGGTCGAACGGGTCATTCCCGCGTTTGGAGCTCATTCGGAAGACACCCAACTCGTTCAATCGGGGAGGGGTATTTCCTGAACTGCAAATTAACGCGTCATTAAGGGTTAAAGGGGCTGCCACGCTCCTTTCTGTTTAACATGCGGGCTTAGTGGATAAAGCGCAGTCCATTTGCCCCAAATCCGTTACAATGCACACTCACAGAGCTGAGGGATCCCTGAGGCTAATTTCTTTCCTAATCGGCCTGTGGTGCAGAAATTTATATTAAATAAGGTAAGAAGGCGTGCAGATCAGCTGAGAGTTTATATGAACAAACCACAAAAAGCGTTAAATTCTAGAATCTGTTTCAATAGACATAAATCAGATTTCCATGTTAAAATATTCAAGCTAAGATTTTTCGCACCATAGCAATAGCGTCATTGTTTTGTGGAAATTCGCTGAAAGATGGAATACAACATTATTTCTGCACGTGAATCAATTTAATGGTCATCGCGTTGATGGCGACACCTGTATATCTCTTGCGGAGTCTCTCGCTAAAGTCGGGACATGTTGACTTTACGAACCTTCAACTCAGCTACTTGCCCGCTTACCTCAATGGCAAAGTCATCCTTTACGCTAATGAAGCAAAATATCTGGAGATGACGTTAGATGCAAAGTGCGATGGGAATCGCACGTAAAGAACAAAAAACAGAACTGACTCTCAAACTTAGAATAATGTCCTGGTTAATGGGTAGACGATCAAAATTTTCTGTTCGAAACAAGCTAACCCAGTACAACCAAGTCCTAAATTCAGTATAGAATTACGGAGCGCTGCCCAATGCAATCGGAAGCATATCCAGGCTTTCCAAGTTAGTGTGCTCACTAACATAGTAAATGCACCCTGGTACATTCAGAATGATAGACTCCACCATTATCTAAAGGTGAAAACTATGATGAAACTAAGAGATTCAGCAAGCTGTCCATTTGCTTGATGTAAGCGACCTGCTGAGAAGACTGAAGAGAAGAAAACCCCATGAACTTGCACAGTGGAAGCCAAATAATGAACTTAGTTCATCAATTATTTATCAGACTTTGTCAAAACACGGTCTGTATCTTTGTTTTGGATTGTTTATGTAATATTTAAGATCAAAATCAAATTGCTAATAAGTTGTAAATTTGGTTTAACAAAAAAATGTTCAAAAAACTCGGCGCTCCGCGCCTCGCCAGAGGGCGAGCCCCCTGGACCCCCGGTTACCTCTTTTTACATACTTCGAATGAAATTATTGAAACACAGATTGTGTTTTAGCTCACGCTTTTCACATGAACTCCGTGAAACCCGCATATAAGAATGACTCAGATTTTGCGGTGTATCTTATCACTACTACGTCAAGTTGTTTTATTAATCTATTACCAGCGCGACGACTCACTACCAGCTCAATGAAATCATCAGAAATTAATGAGCGGTTGCAATCATGTTCACAATGTCAATGTGAGTAAACATTTATTCAAATAACCATGCTCATAACTCTAGCTTGTTGGCCACGCACTTCCCAGTAGTTAACAATATATGGTTGGATAAATCGAGAGCTTTCGAACGAATGGTCAACGAATTTAGTGGGATGAAAAATGACGAAGTACCATTTCCCTAGCAACGACTCGTTTGTAAGCGGAAGTTATCCGAACTTGTTGCAACACATTTTCGTTACATATAAACGTTTCGTTTTCGGTTGGAGACGCCAAGATTAAAACTCATTCTGTGTTAAAAGAACTAGCATCATTTTTTTATGTGAATTCGCTGAAAGATGGAATAAAACATAATTCTGCAGGTGAATCAATTTAATGATCATCGAGTGGTTGGGTGACACCTGTTTGTTGGCACAGGGAAATGAAAACAGAGAGCAAGCTTGTCCTTAACGTCCACCGATTCTTTGTAATCAATCTGATAATTTCACGCTCAATTACGATTTGAAATTACATTTCGTCGGTGATGATTAACCAACTGTAAGTAACCAAACAATCAATCCGTATGGAGGACAGCATTCAAATTCAACACTTAAAATTGGCCAGGATCAACATTTTCTTGTGGGCAACAAAAGGGTATCGTGGGGCATCTGTAAATTTTTTATGCTGCTAGGCTGCAAGGAATTATGATAATATCAATATATAAAGTACCATTCATGCAGCATGATCGTAGGAGCAAATTTTCGTAAATTATCGTAATGTATAATGTTGAATTGTTTTGAAATTTGAGCTTTTTGAGCGCAAGGATATTGTTAATTATTAATTTTATGGCAAAAAACGTATCCTAAATAATAATCTCCTTTTAAATAAAGGTTTTGAATTTTTAGCTTTTTCTAGCTCTTTTCCAGTTTTTATCGATTTTTTAGCAAATTTTAATGAATTTTAAGTACATTTTTCAGCATAATTTTGTACATAAATTTTTGAATGTTTTATTTTATAGTAATTAAACTTTATTCGTGCAATATTTTACCAAAAGAAACATAATTTTAACAATCATCAGCTGTTTTTATCCATTCTTAGTGATTTTTCAAGTTCATTTTTGAAATTTGATCAATTCAGGAGCTGCAATCGGAATTATCCATGAGGCTCAAATCAAGCTAGTGAAAAGTGAACTCTATCGATGGTATATTATATATATTTTAGCACAGTTTTTGAAATTTGACCAATGGACTCAAGAAGTGCTGGATTACAAACTCATCTTTCATTTGAGAAGCTTGATTTTTTGGCGCAAGAACGGAATTTTTATTTCAATCCTAAGGAGAGTTATCGTCTGGAATGACACATTTATATATATATGAAAAAGCGTTGAACTCTACGATTCGTTTCAGAGTGCCTCAAAACGGATTTCAACGATGAAATATCTCAAAAAGTGTTGTTTCAAATTTTCCGAGCCATTCCTATTGCTTCATTATCTACGTAAGTTCGCTAAAACGACAAATTATCACTCTAGGTTTAATATTTCTGTATTCTATACCCATTCTGCGCAGGTGGTATATAATAACCCGTCACAAGTCCACAAAATATATAGAAGGCATCACACGTGCTTACTGTTAGTACTAAAAAAGTTCCAGTCATGCAGTATGATAGTAAGAGCATATTTTCATAATATATCGTAATACAGTGTGTTAATTGTTCCAAAATTTGAGTAGGTATTTTGCGTACAAAGAAATTGAAAACTATCAATTTTTGTAGCAAATAAACTCGTTCTAATAATATCCAACGACTCAAAAATGATTTTTTTTTTCCCTGCTTTTTTACAATTTTTATAGATTTTTCAACAAATATTATTGAATTTTCAGTACATTTTTCAGCATAAACTATTGCATAAACTGTTAAATGTTCTAGTTCATCGTTAATAGATTACTTCGACTAAAATTCTGCTACACAAATTAATTTACCTACTTTTAGCCGTTTTTAGTGATTTTATCGAATTTTCATCAAAAATAAAGCTATTGGCATGGCTCCAAATATGTCATAATAATTTTTTTTTTTTAATTTTCAAGAATGAGATTCGTTTTGAGGCATTTTGAAACTGTCCCGCGACTACTCCTTGAACACCTCACCGAGGTGGCTAATGTAGCCACTCGGACGGCGAGAAAATGGCAATAGTCGCGGGCCCCTATGCCCTCTGAAGCCCATTCCACCCACTGATTCAGAGCACTGTCGGAGTTCTTTACCATCGGCTGACTCATGCAGCGCAGCAGCGAACTCAGCAGATGAGCTGGGTTTTGGAGCAGTTGGTGTTGCTCGATCGCACCACAAAAACTGCTGCCGGGCAATGTCCAGGTCAGCAGCAGTGCGGGCGACCTCCCAGCTCGAGCCCCTAAGAAGTCTTCCCGACAGAAGTAACAGGTTGAAGATGAAGAGCTTGACATTCTTTGGGGCTTTATTCCAGCGTCGGGCAGAAATACAATCAGGTCCAGCAGATGTGGCGTTTTTTACACGGCACTTATGTGCCTCATCATGCAGCACCGGTGTGCACATAATACTGTGTAAGGAATCCCTGGTGGAAGCTGGGGGCACCACCGGCTCACCAAGGTTGTGGCTGGGAGCACTCAAGAGTGGCTCCCAATAGTCCACAAACTCCTGGAGAGGGGGTAAAACTTTTCCATCCCCAGCTCCCTCCAGTACCTCCGCGGCCACATGAGCTGGATGCTTCCTCAACAACTTCTGGACCCGCTGATATTCCCGCCTCCTTGCTTTTTTCGCTGCTCTGCGACCTCCACGAGGCACCAATGTAGAAGGAACTCCTCCTTGATGCCCTGCCATGGTTGCCTCCTCAAGCTGTGGAAAGATCCTCTGCACATAGGCCGCGACCTCGTCTTCCAAGCCATAAGGCCCCTCAATAGCCCGCCTCGCCAGTTCCTGCAGGTAGGCGCTCTCATAACCTTCAATGGGGCCTACCTACTCCCCGAGCCTCAATACTTCAGTCTTCAAGTTTTCAAGAAAACTGGAGGTCCGGGGGAAGGATTGCTGAACGGGGGGCTGCTGCCCCACCCCTGTAGGTGATGCGGGAGAGGCCCCATAGCTATTTGCCAAGATTGCATCCTGGACAAGCTGCTTGTAGTGGGGCCTCAGGCAAAGAATTGAATGGCAGAAAGAGCCAATCCTGCCATTCACCGCAAATCCTCAGAAGCATACCTACCTGGGCCGCTCTCGCTCTATGTCAATTGCAGCGTTGGTCTCCATGGGATGCTTCTGCCAGACGTGAGCACTGAAGGCTCGCTAGGAGGTAAAGGCTCTATCACAATGGGCACACTGGTGGGCATTTATCAGGGTCGTGGAAGAGGATGAGGGATATGAAGATGAGGATGAAGAAGAGGGAGAGGATGGCCGTCGCCCCTGCCTGGGGCGCCCCCCAGGCGCCTCCCCTAGAACCCCGCGTGCCAATGGGCAGGCGGGGGTAATGAGGCTCCTGTTGATTTATCTCCATAACGGGGGAAGCGATTGTAAGGGACAGAAGGCCCATTGGCATGAGCCTCCCCGCTTATCGCCAGCGGGTCATCTTGCCACCCTCTGTTCATCCAGAGGGTGCCTGGGTTGCACGACGGGGACAGACCATGACTTGGATAGGGATATGAAGGAGCTTCGAAGAGATAAAAACACCAACTGTTACCCAACCCCAGCAACCACACTTCATTAAAATTTGCCATAAAATCGATAAAAACTGCAAAAAAAAAGAAGCTAAAACTCCAAAATCTCTTTTTGAATAGCAGATTGCTTACTATTTAGAATATGTTTTTTGTCATAAAAATAATAGTTAACATTTTCTTTACACACAAAAAGCTAACATTTCAAAACAATTTAACATAATAAATTATACTATAACTTTCGAAAATTCGCTCATACGATCAAGTTGCATGACTGGAACTTTTTCTTTGACCTTTTGGGTTATTGGAAATGCAAAACGAGATTCTTTCGGTATTCGTTGAATTGGACCGATAGTCTGCCATTGTTTTTCCCCACCCTCGGGTGGTGGAACTTGAAGATGTGCATCAACAAACAAAAATGTATATACATATATATTTTTTATTGGAGGGATGGGACACGGGGGGGGGGGGGGGGTCGAAGCGCAAGTAAACACTGAACCCTCCTCTGTCACTGGCGGCAGTGTTGATCGATACCGACCATCCCCCTCTCCCTCGCTCCCTCCCATCAGACACTTCTCTCTCTCGCTCCGCCCCTCTTCTTCCTCCTCCTTCCTCCTATCTCCCCTCTCAGCCCGTTTCTCCCTGGAGATGGTTCGCGAAAAAGGGGGGAGAAAACGCAGGAGGGGCCCCTCCCGCCCCCAGGGGCCCACCTGTTGCTAGGGTTCACCTGTAGATGGCGCAAGCCCAAAGGGGTCAGAAGGTCAACGGGTGTTCGATACCTTCGTTATTTTCAACCCCCTTCTCTAGGATTTTTGATTGAACCCATTCAGGATTCATGGCGTTCATCGTCCGAAAACAAGGGAGCGTGAATGGAGGTTGGAAGCCAGAACGCGAAATGGAAGCCCAAATATTTTGGTGGAAGCGGAAAGAGCCTGGTGGTGGCGGGTGGAGGAGTCCTATCTCAACTCGATCTGATGTAGGTATGCCACAGCCTCCTAGGATCACTCCCAGTGCACAAATCTTCAGTCATCCAAACGTAGCAAATTACGCCACTTCCAAACGTAGCAAATTAATTTTTAACCTTACTTCACGGGTGACATGCATCAATAATGGTGTTTGTTATGGATCCCCTTGAAAATAGTGAAATAGGTGCGGGAACATCTGCAACCTAAACCGACTATTTCATCAAAATCGGATGAGGAAATTAAGGTCGTTACAACTATTTCACATTGGCGCTTGCGCAGTAGCTATTGATGATAGACAATCATGTTGAAATTGAAATGAGGTAATTAAGTCATCTTCTTCCAACTATCATCCGAATTTAAGCGAAATCGAACCACTAGAGCGTGAAAAAATGCAGCATAATGGAATTTACGGTTGCACATGCACAGAATGAAGTATTGATTTGGAAACAATGAAACTGATAGGAAACCATCGACAAACTAACCCCATTCTATGACAATTTCATTGAAACCGGATGAAAACAGTGGAAATTAGGGTCGTTAGGAGGATTTCACATAGGCACATGCGCAGTAGCTATTAATGATACAATCATGCAGAAATTGATATGGGATGATCAAATCGTCATCCCCCAAATATCATCCAAATTTGAGCGAGATCGGACTACTAGGGCGTGAAAAAATGGAGCATGATGGAATTTACGTTTGCGCATGTGCAGAGTGAGGTATTGAGTCGAGAACGATGAAACTGACAGGAGACCGTCTACGTTCTAGCCCGCACATTCCCTGAAAATTTCATCCTGATCGGATGAAAATTGTGGAAAATAGGCCTATTACAAGAAATTCATATTAGCGCATGCGTAGTAGCTATTAATGATACAATCATGTTGAAATTTATGTAAGATAATCAAATTGTTATCCTCCAACAATCATACAAATTTGAGCGAGATCGGATGACTAGGGCGTGAGAAAATGATGCTAGGTAGAATTTACGTTTGCGCATGCGCAGAGTGAGGTATTGAGTAAGAACGATGAAACTGATAGGGGACGGTTTACCCCCTAGCCCGCACATCCCCTGAAAATTTCATTCAAATCGGATGAGAACTGTGGAAAATTAACTTGTTACAAGGATTTGCGGACACACGACAGAAACACACACAGACAGACAGACACGTGACCAAAGTTGTTTAGAATGGTCTAAAACGTAAAATGCGTGTGGATATTTTGATTTTGGAAACCAAAACTTTTTCTCTTCCGAAAGTGAAAACAATGCTTCCGCTACCTAAAGGTAGACTCGGAAGCAAAATCAGGTGTATTCTGTCGTAAGGGTACGGTAAACAACTTTAGTTTATGGATTGCCCTTCAGGGAGTATGAAACGTTCATCAAACGAATTGCATGCAACCTTAAAACTGCATGTCAAAGGTTCGGGTGTGTAGTTCACAAGGTCATTGGCTGGTTCTCAGGTCATAGACTGGGTGCGTGGGAAACTGCAAATGACTCTGATGCGGCGGCGTCCCTGTGGCTAATATATAAACCCATTCACAATTCATGGCGTTCGTGATCCGAAAAGAAGCACGTGTGAAAGCAGGGTGGAAGCTGGGAAATGAGAATTCAAGTATTTTGGTGGAAGTGGAAAGAGGCCCTTTGAGGTGGCGGGTGGAGGAGACCTACCTCAATTCGAATACTTAGAATCACTCTCAAGGAACGAAAATACTGTTCTCCAAAGTGGCGTATATATTTTGTGGTTTATAAAAAATAACATTTTCAATTCATATGTCAATTATAGACTACTTTCCCACTTTGTTGATGAAATAATTATTTTACACAGAGCAGAGTTGGGCGAATACGACTGTAATCTTAGTTTTTCCTATGATTACAATCGTAATCTTAAATTTTTTCTGTGATTACATTCATAATTACAAACTCTGATGTGATTTTGTGCTGTATTAACTCCTGATAACTCACTCCTCAGTCTTTTAGGCAATATCAACATACAACTGACCCTTGGATTGGTCACTTAGGGCAGGTTTATCAATTACCTACGTTAACTGCAGGATTGCTATACCGGCTATAGCGCTATACTAGAGATAAAGAATGTCAGTAATTAATTTATCAATGCCGAATTACCTAGCGGATAAAATAGTCTATTAGAAGTATCCTAAAACCGAGGGGTCGGAGGGGTAGTCCAAAAAAATTTTGGACGTTGTTTTGATTTTTATTTGCACCTTGCATTTATCGGGCACCCTATAAACGCTCTCCAAGTTTCACTTCGCTATCTCAAAAATTGCAAGGAAAAAACAAGGGGGGAGGGGGTTACTTCTCCTGAGCAAAATGCTCAGATACCATTCTGTTTTTGCAAAACAAGAAGAATAGGGTGCATCCCATCTCCAATAGGTACCCATCCATGAGATATATGAACTTTGTCCGATTGATCTGGGGTTTTTGATGTCACAAGAAAAAGTGATCCCTTCATTCTTTTGAGGTGTGTATATAGATTATGTAGATTTATTTAAATAATTTTATAAAATATGTAATAAGACATTATAAGAAGAATGCAATAACGGGTTCTAGCCAGATAAGCTGACAGCTAAATTCTCTCCTATTCACCTTGGGAATTTGAAATTAGATAGGGAGGCTCTCTGGGACATCGAGAAACGAATGAAATGATGGGCTCTTTCCTGATCAGCTGAGTGAGTTAAACTCTCTCATTTTCACCCTAGGAGTGTGAAATTTTACAGGGAGCCTCTCTAGGACATTAGGAGACGAATGCAATCACTGATTCCAACTATATCAGCTGACTTAGCTAAATTCTCTTCAATTAAACCAAGGAATTTGAAATTTGAAAAGGCAGCCTCTCTGGGACATTGAAAAATGAATAAAATGATGGTATCTTTCCATGAACCATCATTTACAGCGTACGACTTACCTTCCAACGTCTCTGAACGGTTGGACAATACATCAACAGAAACTAATTCGAATACGCCTCCTATAAGAAAGTGACATAGTAGCGTCTGTGAGAAGGGAAATGGAAGAAACAGGAAAGCAAGAGGAACAAGTTAAGATTAAGAGATATCGTTTTCAAAATGAATTGCACCATTATGAATCAATAATCTCTTACATACCCGTATTCACCCTTTTATTTATTTTGTATACTTTATTATTTATTTTCAACGTTTTCTTCGCTTCAATTAGATAATAAATTTGAATAAATAAATTATTTTTATTTGTAACCATGACTGTACAAATAATATGTTAGGTGGGGCAAATACACATAAATTACAGAAACCTACTGAGCTTCTGGTAAAAAGAAAATATACATAAACGTTTTATGCCCGTTCGCTATGCCACTTTGATTACATTTTACATCACCAAAAAATATCACTGCGTCGACTTGGATCCTTCACTAATCCAGTTGCAGATTTAAAAAATGTACATACGCTTTTTCACTTCCCGGTGGCCACAGAGAAGAGCAAATCAAAGTGCTTTTGATTATACGTGTACTGCCTACGATGTGCCTACGTAGTCCGTTAATTCCACCTCATTCGCATTGACGTTTCGATTCATTCAATGTACGTCAAACTCAAACGTGTAATTGAAATTGATTGGCTGAGGGGGGTTATCTCTCTTTACGCTTGACGACTTTTGAATCAGACTGTCCATGATGTATACCTCTTGAATCTTCCCACACCGAAATCAGGCGATACGCATATAAACAGATAAGTTGTTGGTCATTGTGGATAGTGATTCAAACAGATATTTTCAATAGAAACTCGGCGCTCCGCGCCTCGCCAGGGGGCAAGCCCCCTGGACCCCCGGTTACCTCTATTTACATACTTCGGACGAAATTATTGAAACACAGAATGTGTTTGCGTTGTCGCGCAACCAAGTGACAACCAAACAAGCGTCATTGTTTAATATTCATTTATAACATCAATTCATATAGTTATAGTATGAAACTACGAAAAAAAATACGAAATAAATTCGTGATAAATCAAGAGCGATTTATCAAGTAAATGTCCTAAAGAGGCTACATACGAAATTACAGCTTCCTAGAGTGTAAAGTATAGAAATTAGCTTTAAAAGCCACTCATCTGATCCGGACCCTGGACATCGTCAAGTAAATGTCCTAAAGAGGCTACATACGAAATTACAGCTTCCTAGAATGTAAAGCATAGAAATTAGCTTTAAGAGCCACACATCTGATCCGGACCCTGAGCATCGTCAAGTAAATGTCCTAAAGAGGCTACATACGAAATTACAGCTTCCTAGAGTGTAAAGCATAGAAATTAGCTTTAAGAGCCACACATCTGATCCGGACCCTGAGCATCGTCAAGTAAATGTCCTAAAGAGGCTACAAACGAAATTACAGCTTCCTAGAGTGTAAAGTATAGAAATTACCTATTCAAATTATTTAACCTCCGCTTCACAAATCAAACCGTTTTCGTAATACTCAGATCACCTGCTATGAATCAAATCATCGAAACACAAGCTCAATGAAATCATCAGAAATTAACAAGCGGTTGCAATCATGTTCACAATATCAATTATTGAGAATGATCACCTGTGTGTAAACAATTATTTATATAACCATGCTCATAGCTCAGTTTGTTGGACACGCACTTCGCAGTAGTTAACATAATATTGTTGGATAAATCGAGAGCTTTCGAACGAATGGTCAACGAATTTTGTGGGATGAAAAACGACGAAGTACCATATCCCTAGCAACGACTCGGTTGTACGTGAAAATCATCCGTCACACATTTCGTTACCATCCCGCGTTCCATTTTCGGCTAGTTAGTCCATGGCTAAAACACATTCTGTGTTAAAACTTTTAGTTCTAAGTGGATAATTCTAGATGCCGATTCTAGCGAATTTTTGTGAGAAAATAAAGTTATTGCTATGGCTCAAAAAATCGTAAAATAAAATTTTCCGAAAATTTCTTCCTGGAAATCCGTTTTGAGGCATTTTGGAACTATTCCTGGAGTTTAACGATTTTTCATATAGATGCCACATATAATATACGAACATTATGATTACATATATACGTTACGTGCGATATTATATGTACGAGTTATTCCAGTCGATTCAAAGTCTCTTCAGGATACATTCGATTGCAATGGTAGATTTGTGGCGAAACAACGATTTTTTATCTCAGGCGTAAGGAGTGTTATCGTCTGAAATGACAAATACATGATGTAACTACATAGATACATACGTACCCATACAAAAGCGTTATAAATAGTTAAAACCACTCTACTCCTACTCTACTCTGTGGTTAAAACCAATAAATCATTTTAGAATGCCTCAAAACGGATTTCCATGATGAACATTTTGAAAAGTTTAATTTTAGGCATTTTTTTAGTCATTTCTACAGAATTCTGCTAAAAATAGCCTCTAGCGCCTGAACGAGTGGGCCTATCTTCAAACTGATATGGAGGGACACTGATCAGCTTCGGAACCTCTGAGGCTAATTTCTCCTTTGGGACACCCCAATAACGATTACAAGGTCGACAGGCATACTGATCAGCTGAGAGACCTCTGGGGCAAATTTCTTTTGTTCTCAACCAACCCTTTTTTCTTAATTTTTCGACATTTATTAAAAAGCGTAAAATTGTGGAACCGTGGAGCTGTAAAGGTTTGTACTCCTTTGGGAGCCACGAAGCGCCAAGTTTGGATAATATGCTATTTATGGGGTTAAACAAAATTTATTATAACAAATTAATTACGTAGAAGAGATCGTTGTACAAAAACCTCGCAATAATTTGCAGCATATGGCTTTTGGCACGAACTCGCTACCTTCGGTAGTGAGGAAGCAAAATTTGGCAAACAGATCGGGCAAGTCAGTAGTTACCACTTAAATAAAATAGAAATCGCTGTTCTTGACACAAAATTTATTTACTCCTCTTTCCGGGACTCTAACCGGGTTGACATTTGAATTACAGTTTGAAGTAGGCAAGTAATGGCTACAGCGGGGGAGTTGAGATGGGCCCTTGATTAGAACTGCCGCCCCCTCTCTACAGCCGGTTCAGGATTCAAAAGATTTGATGCTCCCCTGCTCCTAATTTCCTTTCCATTCATCCTCTCAGCTTCGATTGGTTCGCCAAGTATATTCGGATGATCGGGTATTTGAAAGTTTACTTACAACGTTGGACTCGGCTAGTCATATGTAAACTCGTAATGTAAACTCTAATATGTACCTACCTACGCTCGCTTTAGTTTTACATTTTGTTCACAACTGAACCTTTATTATCAACAAATAAATAGATATACGAATTGTCAAAAAAAGAATTATAAAAATCCGCCAACAGGAGCTTTTCCCCAAACCTACCGGACACAGGTTCATAAAACACATCAAAAATCACAAATGGGGCTAAGGAAGGTGCTAAAATCTATACTTACTTGATCATCCCAGGGACAATTTTGAAGAGAAAAAAACGTCTGCCAAGTAGGGTGGGCATTATAGCTTCCACGCTTATTGTAACGAGGACGTATAGAATTAGTTGAAGAACCATCGACGACCAAATGGACGTTATCGGATATGCACGGTTGCTCATGCGCATCCGCGTACGCTACTATTTATCTAACGGAATTAAAATGTATAGGAGATCTTCAAGAAGTTAACCCACACAATTCATCTATATCGGTTCATCTGTTTCGGAGTTTTACGTGTCACAACCAACATCATTAGTGATGATAAGGAATCAAGAAAGCTAAAGGAAAGAAACCAATCGACTACCCTACCATCTAATCCAATCCTTCCTACGGGACCAACTCCTCGATCAGAAGTTGACCAAGATGGAGTGAGAAGAAGTCGTTACGGTCGTGTCATAAAACCCCCCACATAGATTAAATTTATAAAGATTATGTTTTTATTGATAACCATTGTTTGAGGGGGAGGTGTTGTAACTTCACTACCTATGTTGAGTTATTGGCATTCGCCAGTAACTACTTCAACTGAAAATCCTCCATATTGTGTTCCATTATCTATTCTGGTTTCATTGATTAATTAAATAAATACAAAGGTCTTGAAGGGTTGCACAAAGTTCTAGTTTTTTCTCACTTTAGTATTATGTTTTACTGTGTAAGTGATTTAAAACAGCCGTATCAAAACTTGATCGTGTGGACGGCGCCCTAGGCTTACCTCCTCTGCAAGACCGAGCGGTCGAGCGGGTTTTGCATAACTCCCGTGTTCAGGGATGCAAATATGCCGCTGGTGCTCGATAAAAATATTTGATTGATGATTATTAATTGATAGCTAGGGTGGATGAAAGCGTTGATAGTCAGAGTGGACCATTTAAATCAAGTGCTGAAGAGGGAAAAACACATTTGGCAGTTTGAAAAATGCTCACATTTATGCTTGCGTAGAAAATTGGTAGACAACTTAGTGCCTAACTGTAAACATAAAATCCACGTTTAAGCTTGCGCACAAGCTAGGTACTATTGATCCGACGGCAATTGAATTTATAGGAAGGTAATTAAGAGGTAACCCGTTCAATTTTTGAATATTTCATCAAAATTAGTCCATTAGTCTTGGAGTTTTGCCAGTGTCTAACGAATTTAGTTTTGCGCATGCGCAATACTTATTATTGACCAATCATAATAAAATCCATAAGGCATTATCCTGGACATTATAACCAACTAGTCCCCGGGTTTAAACGAAATCGCTCGGATAAATCATGAGAAATCGGCGTTGTATTCACGTTTGCGCATACGCACACGCTACTATTATTCCGACGACAATGACTGTTATAGAGAGCTCTAGGGGCCAACCCGCATAATCCCTAGAAATTTCTTCAAACCACTCGATTAGTCTGTAAATTTTTATTTTGTCAACCATATTTAGTTTTGCGCAAGCGCAACAGCCATTGCTCAAGCAAATGTAATGTACTTCATAGGACATCTTTTGGAGTCATATAGGTATAGCATTCGCACTTAGTATTAAACCTTTCGCAAATTGAATTAAACTTTCCGCGAATTGAATTAGACTTTCCGCAAAATGAATTAAACTTTTCCCAAAATGAATTAAACTTTTCGCAAATTGAATTAAACTTTTTGCAAATCAACCTTTGGCGAATCTGTTGTTTTAATCAAGACAAAATGTAAAACTTCAACAAAATGTACCTATATATTGTAACAAATTGTGCAAGTGATGGAACGAGCACAAAAATTGTAGATTTGAACCTAATCCAGCACCTCATGAAGTTAATCTGAAGGTAAATTATTTATTTATTAATAACAAAACTGAGCTCGCAACGTATCCATCTATAGTTGACATTTTATATAATTTATAGGCATTAGCAAGAAGACTTCTAAAAGCAAAAGTTAATGGAGAGGTCGTCCAAGAGCAGCAGTTGTGAGCAGCAGAACGTTTGCACAAATGCTGAGCCGTCCTATAAGGATAACTTTGGTACCTAGCAACAGGGAGGGATCAGTGTTCCTTTCTTGATATTTTTTCTTTTAAATTTAAGCCGCGTCTCAACCGGAAGGGTTTCTTAATGTTATTGATCTTTTCACGTATGTAGGTTTAATTCAATTTGCGGAAAGTCTAATTCAATTTGCGGAAAGTTTAATTCAATTCCCGAAAGGTTTAATTCAAAGAGCGAATGCTATATATCAACCCCTCCTCTCCAAGATTGAAAGAAATCGGACCAATAGATGATGAGAAATCGACGTTGTAAGAAGCGCACACGCTACTAGTGATCCAAGAGCATAAAAACTTATAAAGGACCATATAGGAGCAACCTTACACGATCCCTGAAAATTTCATCAAAACTGGATTAAAACACGGTACATTTTGGGCGTAACTAGGATTTACCACGGACAGACAGGATTTACACGGAATACAACCAAAAATTGATCCTAAAACCCAAAAAGCAAGTGGACATTTTGATTTTGGATTACATAAAATCTTTCGGTTTCCTGCATGAACAAAAAGCTTCCCTACCTACCTTCAGGAGTGAGGAAGCGCAACTGAAGAAGAATTGGTAGCGTATGAGCCATAAAGGCCTTTCAACCCCAAATTTCCCAAATCTAGCTATTTTGATGGGTTGGTCAACTCTGTTCTTCTAGCTTTCTGAATATTCTGCCGTTTTCAACCATAGGTGAATGTAATGTTTAAAAATAAATGAAAAATATGAAGAGGAGTGTAAATCTGCAAAAGAATGAGTAATGAGCAACTTATCTAATAGCAACTTGGGGAACAAAATATTTCTGTGGGTAAATATTAGTGTAATAACGAAAGCCGTACAATGACAGGCTTTATTCCATTTGAAATTCCACATACAAAATGGGAAATTAGAAATTCTGAATGTAGAAACTAGTAACCAGGAGGAACCTAGTAACTAGGAGGACCTTGAACATGTGATCATTACATTTTCCCCCTTCAAGTGCTCCAAATATTTCAGAGCTGCCTCATCCTTTCTGAACGACGCAGAACTTTATTCGTCGTGGACAGAGCCGGATCCGGGATCTTTGACGCCACCGAAATCTCAGAAAGAGATTGTCTAGAAACTTCTTCTATGGTTTTCTTGAAATCCAGCTTCAGCAAAATCCTCAGAGATTCCTTCCATGGAAACCAAATGGCGATTTGAATCGGTTGTCTCACATCCATCCGGTAGCCGTTCATGAGAGTAATCAAGGTTCGACTCGAGGAGTTCTACTTGCACGATAGCTGAATCGTACTTGCTTCGACAAGGGGGCAGACGTTTAATTAATTTGTACTTTTCCAGCTGATGATAGCCATGTGGGGGAGACTGCCCATTTGCTGACCTGCGGAGATTAGAGAACATCCTTTCTTGGGGAGTAGAATTCGTGCTTCGGACAGGGCATGATCCAGAACCGAGAGCCATTTACGAGTACATGATTTTCAAAATTGTCGCAATGCCTTGCGAAGTTAGAGAATGTTTCAGTTCGGCGGTCATGAAAGCTGATCCAAGACGTGAGTGGATATAAGAAGGCAGGCCGAAAATTGAAAATAAATGTCAAATGATGAACAGTGGAAGCAGACAGGTTTGAGCAAGGGAAAGCTAAGGGAAACAGAGAGCATGCTTCGACGATTGTAAGAAAATACTGGTTATTGATGAGGAAGGTAGGGGTCCTCCAAAGACCAGGTTGATCCTCCCAAAAGGTACAGCAAGGATGTGAACACCTTCATGTTTGAAAAATGTTAGTTTTAGCTCTGTACAATCTTGGCAGCATGAGGTCACCACATCTTCAACAGAATATAAAAGATTTTTGGAGCATCCTCGTAACTCCAGTGTTGTGATTAGTGTTTGAGCGTGAAATTTAGCGAATTAGTGACTTCTCGGCTTAAAAGAAGCACAGTGGCTGTTCTTGAGAGATTGACTCTCACGCTTACTCAAACATCGGACGTAGCTAGGGGCTTAGATAGGATCCAACGCAATTCTCTTAGTTATTTCCAACCAACCAGGTTTTTTTTTTTTTTTTTTTTTTTTTTTTTTTGCGCCAACTAATGGCCACAAAAGAGTCACTGGAGGAACTGATTACAACAGCTGCTACTCAAAAGTCTTCGTGTTATTTTTGTGGAGGAAAGCGTCTCCCATGAAGCAGATGTAAAGCCAACTTGGGATAAATGCAACAAGCTGGGTCATTTTTCGTCCGTTTGCAGAATCACAGCTGATTCCATAAGGGCCAATTAAGACTATTGGTGCCACATTAGCTGCTTCCTCAGCTGTGCCCCTGTAAAAATAAATAATTTTTGCTGCTCAGCCTTAGTCGACAAAGAAAGTACGTCTAGCTTCATACTAGTAGATCAAACCCTACTAAACAAATATGGTCTGTTTCAAGTCTTCTAATGGGCGAATTACAATCGCTACCACTACTCTCTCTTCCAAGTAGAGGGGTATTGTGAAGTAAAGGTGGATCTTCTTTCAACAGACGAGAAAGCACAGCTCTTGATCATGAAGAAAATTTGCGCCGATGTCATAATAAGTCATGATTTAGTCGCTACTCATTCAACATTTGAGAGGAGGTTAGGAGGTAGGATGAGCCACTCTTGATTTGCAATATAGCTGCAGCTGCTAATCATCTGTGTCACTGTTAACAAACTTATTGCCCCTTCGCAAGTCTATCACAATCAAATCTCGCCATTATTCAAATGAAGGCGCGGAATTCATTAAATCAGAAGTTTCGAAACTAATAGATGAAGACGTGATTGAAGAGAACACACCCCAAGAGCACAGCTCCCTGCCGTTCAGAGGGGAGTTGGAAAAAAAGAGCATGTTTTTTTATTACTCCCAAACCATCATCATCTACACTTCATTACATGCATACCAATGCGGAAAATTGAAAAGATAATTAAGCAATTTGCCCAGAATAACTACCTGAGCACTATAGACGTGAAAAAAGCTTACCATAAAGTACCTACCTATTTTGGAGATCGAGAGATTGTATACAGCTTCCGAGGCTGACAGTGTTCTTCTGTATCAATTCAAAAGGATTCCTTAGGGGGTGACCAATTGGTGTGCCTGCCTGCCTTCCAAAAGTTATTGACAAAATTATACGGAAAGAGAACTTGGAAGAACCTATGCGTATCTAGATGACGTCACAGTGTATAGTAAGACCAAGGACGAACATGATGTAAACTATAGAAGTTATTGTTTGTTACTGATGATGACCGACCTGCCAAAACTGTTTTAACATTGTAACTCTTTACTTTTCGTGGAAATGGACAACTTTTTTGAACTAAATTCGGTCATATGTTGCAGTAGACACGTACCCGTAGAATCATGTCATGTAATCTAGGTCTGGTGGAGACAGCCGCCGGGGTCCCCCCTCGCCAGACCATTCTGTATAAAAGAGCCAGGAGGCCACCCAAATATATACTTCTATCATAGACTTCTTGGAGTTCTCATTTATCCTGCATCCTAGCTAGAAGCCTTCATTATATGGGTGACATCCAACCCTTGATCTTGTGGTCTTTTGTTCTTCACGGCAACCCTCTGCAGCAGAGATTGCTTTGAAGCCTCGCTGGAGCCTTCCGTGAGCTATCTCCCACCACACGTTGCCCCTTCTCGTGGCGTTCGATCCCTCTCTTTTTGCTGTTCACGCCCAGAGGTATCTAGCCATCACTCTCACCCTGCCAGGCCTATAAAACACCGAAGAGCGCCTCCCACGACACAATTCAACTCACAGCCTCTCTACACGACCACTGGACAACCAGCTCTCCCTGCGGCCTTCTTACCAAACTTCCTGCCTTCTTCCGACCATCAGAACACCTCGGTGGAACGGCCAGATCAAGAGCTCTCTCCGCAACAACGCTCCAGGCACCATCTCTTCATGTAGGTATTTCTCCAGCCATGGATCTAGGGGATGAGTTGACTATAACATTTACGCTAGAATGGAAAAAGTGGTGTAAAATACGAGTATGTACCTACGAAATCAAATGAGATTATTTGAAGAATGACTACTGATTGCGAGTTTTTGCGTTGCTGAACATTTATCAAACTATAGCACACATTTAAATGATCGAAATCGGTAAGTCCCCTCTTAAATTTAAAAAAAGGTCTTTCAGTTATGACCAGCACTCCTGATGACCAGACTGAATGCCGATGACCTTTCATTCATTTATTTATTATTAATGATGACATAAATAAATAAATGTGATGTTCTCTTATGTTAAGTTGCAAGATGACTGTGACGAGAAAACACTTTTTTCTTCAGTTTAATGAGATGTGAATTAGATTAGGTTTGAGATTTATATTATTAAATTGAATTGAAAAATGATGCCGAAAAAGGAAAATACATATTCTTGCCTTAGTAAAAAAGTTCCATTGATATATTAATACAGTTGATGTCCTATTGTTTTGTTTGTAACCCTTTGCCCTTTGATGTTTCTGAAATAAAAATTTATTGTTGAGTACTGGGTCCATCAGACCCAGTGTTACTATTCATGTCCTTTTTCCCATGATAGTATCGTAAGTTTAAGGCACTACACTATACATAACTGTAGGAATGATGCTGGCAGTTCAGGAGTCTTACGAAACATTTACAAATTTTCATTTTACAGAAAATGAAATTTTTACTGATCTATGAATGTATAATTAGATTTTCTACAACTTCCATTGAATGAGTTTGTATGTAGGGGACGTCACTTGTGAGCTGCAGACATTAAATTTTGAATTTATTGATTTTTCGAAAAGTTTGAAAAATTGACATTTTTGACGGCTCGTTGCCGTTAAACTTCTAAGAGCTTTTGTGATTTTATGCACTTTAATTTACTGTATAAAGTGATTTTAGCTAAAACGCACGGTTCCAAAGTTATTCGAAAAAAATACCAAAATTTCATTAATTTTTGCGTTTTTGACAGTGTTTGACCCATAAATTATGTTGGGAAGCTTTGGACTCGTGTTCAGCACTCTAAAAAACACACAGGACAATTGAGAAAAATTCTTCACCAAACGTTGCATCCTCACATACCCCTTTGAGACACCTGGTGACTGAGCTACAAGTGAGTATCCCAAAATGAAGATAACTGACACGGGTTTCGAACACATCCATCAATTTCATGCAATCATGGCTATTCTCAAATCCTTTCATTAAAAATTCCAATTTTTGAGGTAGGCCTTACCTTCCTGCTTAAATAAAATGCAATCGGATTTAAAACAGAACCTGTTCATAATTTCATGAATTTTTCTTTTTTTTTTACAATGTCTGGCTCATAAATTGTGTTGTTAAGCTTTTGATTCGTGTTCAGCACAACAAAAAACATGCAGAACCGTTGAGAAAAATTCTACACCAAACGTTGCATCTCCACGTACCCCTTTGAGACACCTGGTGACTGAGCTACAAGTGAGTATCCCAAAATGAAGATAACTGACACGGGTTTCGAACACATCCATCAATTTCATGCAATCATGGCTATTCTCAAATCCTTTCATTAAAAATTCCAATTTTTGAGGTAGGCCTTACCTTCCTGCTTAAATAAAATGCAATCGGATTTAAAACAGAACCTGTTCATAATTTATTGAATTTTTGTGTTTTTTTTTTTACAATGTCTGGCTCATAAATTGTGTTGTTAAGCTTTTGATTCGTGTTCAGCACAACAAAAAACATGCAGAACCGTTGAGAAAAATTCTACACCAAACGTTGCATCTCCACGTACTCCTTTGAGACACCTGGTGACTGAACTACAAGTAATTATCCTGAATTGAAGATACTGACATGGGTTTCGAACACATCCATCAATATCGTGCAATCATGGCTATTCTCAAATCCCTTCATTAAAATTCCAGTTTTTGAGGTAGGCCTTACCTTCCTGCTTAAATAAAATGCTACCAACCGTTAAAAGATCATTAAAAACAAATTTCTACACCTTGATCGGTATTAAGATCACAATTTTATACTCCGCACAAATGCAGAGCTTCACTACTTTACCTGTATACCAACGTTGAAAACAAAATTCCATAATTTGTCGATAATAACCGACATTTTTTGGGTTTGTATTGAAGGAATAAAAAAAAAAGAAAACAAAATATAAATATTAAACCATATATATATATTATGCGTTTGGATTTTACAAGAGCTCATTATAATATACCTTCACAATTTGTTACACTCAAATCTTTTTTTTTATTTTATTTTTATTTTTTATTCGATAAACTTAGGGAACCTCAATTAACAGTATTATAAAGACATTCAAAACAAATTTTTTGTAGTGGAAAAATAGTACTATCTCAAAAATTATTTTTTTCAAAATATAAATTACAATGGTCTTATTAAGTGGCGAAATTCTATGACATAAAACTAGTACTTACATAAAACTATGTAAATAACAGAGATCTTGTTGAGTATACGCGTATTCGCCTCAACGGATAGAAACTAGAAATCAATTTCTTTTCAAAGTCTACTGTTGTGTAGTAGGTACAGCGACAAGCTGTGGTTACTGTGTTTTCAACACACAAACGTTAGGCAAAAGCAAATGGTGAATTTGGAGAAACAAATATATGGAGGGTTGGCCTGTTCTTGAAAATCAAGGCACAAGAAATCTGACATAGGGGGTCGCAAATATTGTACATATATGTACGTGAATTATACACAAGAAAAAAGTAAGGTTTGAGAACCCTGCTCGCTTTGTAATAGTTGATGCAATTTATTGGTACCTACCTAAATTCAAAAATATTGAGGAACCTAGGGAATAAGTTAAAAAAAGCTTGGAAGAAACTAAATCAAACTAAGTGTATTCTAAATATTTCTTTTTCTTTTATTATCATTGGCACTACGTAACCCTTAAAACCTGTCAAAGATTGTTCGCTCCCTTATTTTGTTCGGTAGCAAAATGTTACATAATATTCGATACCAAGGATGGAGTAAAATTATCTTTTTAGATCTTAATTTTTTATCAAGGTACTACTCCTCCAAACGGGAATAGGGTAAAAGATTGTCCACTATCCATTGGATTGTGAGTGACCAGAAACCATGGTCTTCCATGTCCAGGAACAATAAAAATCTCGCATTTATGCATGCTACACACTCAAAAACTGATATTTTAATAGGAAAAACTGTGTCCATCAAAATGTAAGCCAAAGTAAAAGATTAATTAAATACTGCAAGATGGATACAGAAATATTTTCTTCTCGAGTTGTTTCCATGTTTTTCCAGTAGCAACTAGAAATTGTTCGTTTAGTGTTCAATTTCATACAAATATGTATGCAATAAAACTGATCGTAAAATTAGCAGTCATAGTTTGCCACTTGCTAACCCCAAACAAAGAAATTATTTATTTAGACCTAGATGATCCATCATATTAAACCAATATAAAATTGGCCAGAAATGTCCAACCAAAATAAACTATTCTAACCAATTTTTGTAGGTTGTATGTTCTATGTACCTTCCTTCTTATACAATATAGTAAGTTCATTTGCTACCATTCTTCGCTTCTTCGCGAGTGGCTTGAAAAAAGTCGTAGGACCATTCTTAATCATGAACGGCAGAATACCGGCTCACAAAAGATGGTTCTGATTCTGACCAGTTAGGAATTCCATGACCAGTTTGTGGGCATTCCCATCAGAGTTCTTTGATTCCCTAAAAAGTAGAGGCCTTCCACACTTATTTATTTGGCCTGAGTTTCAAATTCCAGACACCAACAACCATGAAGAAAACATGGAAATGTTTCTAATTACGCATAGGGTATGTTAGCACACACAACTGGTGAGTTGATTTTGCTCTGAGAGCCTGGCCTCACCAAAATGTCATGTTGGACTCTTCACTGTTCCAGCTGAAATTCCTTATTACAGGTCAGTGATTTAACTGGTCTGGGGCCTATGGGCTCATCTGATCTTTAAAGCTCAAATATTTAGCTTTTCAACATTAGGCAACTTATCTATAAAACGTGAGGAGCGAAGTCATAAGTGAAAATGTATGGAAAAACATCGACCCATGTTACATTTCCCAACGAATTTCAGAGTGCCCCCAGACAGGAGTCGAACTGCTTCACCAATAAAGCACAGCCACAATCTTTAACTTATTTCACCAAAGGACTTTATCCCCGAACATTTCCTCCTAGGCAGTAATAATTTACTGAAAGTAGGGAAACTAGTTTTATACCCACTAGAAACAGTCAAATATGAATCACTTATGGTAGATACCAATAAAATGAATTTCAACGTACTCCTAGAATCAGAGGAAAAAATCAAGAAGTTACTGTGGACTAAACTTACATACAACAATAAATATATCAATCCACGCACAGTTAACGGCAGGATAAGCATCATGTTAGGGCAGCGTGTAATCAAGATTTACATAATTAGAAACAGCATTTTTGCACTTAAAACCTAAAACCACAACTCTCCTCAATAACACTGTACTCAACTAAACAAAAATTCTCAAAAAATAATCATTTAAATTAAATGTAAAACCAACTTGGCAGTTGGATGGACGGCTTTGACAACATGCAGTTATCAAACATACATTAAAATTAAATACAGTTAATAAAACTATTACAGAAGCACACAAAGCAAAAAAAAAATTATGGTTTTTTTAAATAGCTTTTTCTTAATTGAAAAGCACAAATTTAGGTTAAGATGATCTTTCCAAGAGGAAACGCGTCTGAGGTGGCCAGGTGACTGAAAACGGTAGAAATCATATTTTGGTACCATAAATGGGGAGAACTATAGATACTTCACAACAACTGAGTATTCTAGTATTCAATGAGAACAGGTTTAAGAAAATCATGTAGGGATTGGATGAATTTGTTAGGAGAAACGCGATATGAATTTCAGGTCTTTGAATTAGGCTCTCAAATTATCGTTGAATCAATTTTTAAAAAATCAAGGTCTGAATCGCAAAAACACAAGAATCTAAAGTTAATTCTATTACGATTAATTTCAAAAAATAATTTTGAAGGGTTTTCAGGATTATGTTTTCATACAATCTAAAATTTACTAATTTATTATGTTTTACGTGATCCGGATGAATTTTTAAGAATCGACATAGGCCCTACCGTTGTCAGCCTCCACAAATGATTATGGCATTTTATAGGACTCAATTACGGGCTCATGATATAGGTGATACACATATGATTGATACATGTTTCAAGTAGCCTGTTTCAAAACGGTAGCGTGTTTCAAGTTGTTTCAAAACGGAAAGTTTTACAAAAAACAATTACAAAATGAAAATAAATAAATAAAAACACGAGGATCATTCACCACAACTCTATACAGGCTTGCAAGGCGAAATTCAACATTCACTTGAATATAAAATAGGTTAAATTAATTAAATTAAGAATTCCAACAATTATATGTAGTTAATACCTGTCTACAATGAAAACATTATTTCCACTATGACACTTATGTTGAATTAATTTCAGGTAAAAACGTACAAAGGGGAAGCTGAAGAAAAATGGCAGAATCAAATTAGATTTTTCCAGATGAAACTTGATGAGTACTGAAGATGTACTACAGATTAACTGGACACATCTAATCACCAACAGCTATGCCAAGAAAGGGAAAATAATTCATAATTTAATACCAACAATAAATAAATGACAGGATCAATACTAGGAATTGGTTTTTGTTTTATTTTTTTAAAGCAGAGGTACTGTTTTCAAGGAGTTCCGAATAAAATCAACTTGGTACTTCACAAATATACTTCGTCTAATATAATAAATTGGCAAGCTCAAATATCGTCGTAACACACTTGAACTTATAACATGTATTATTTGTTAGTCAAAATTCAAAAACCATGTAGTATCGCGAAATACCTTTAGAAAAAAAGCAAGAGAATTTACCTCAATAATAAAAAAATGACAATAAATTGAGACCATAATTATCTAAAACAAACAAAATCATGTTATAATTACACAAAAAAACACTTTTCTACGTAAAAACAATAAATAAGGCGTTAGCCCATCAAAGCAGTTGAACGAATTCAAAGAAAATACCATAGGTAAAATGCATTACCGGCTTCTTGAAAATGAAACAGGTGTAACAATATCATGCACGTAGGTGGTAGCACAGAAGGATTTCAAAGGCCAGGAGCCTTGGCGTAAATATCATAACTGTACAAATTTAACCAAATGAATAACGTTTTGTAAATCACACATTTCCAGAATAACAATAGTTGTGAATTGGACAGAAATGAGGAATGGGAGCCGGAGATTGATGGATCGTTCAACATTGGAGCAGAGCTCGTCAATTCATCTAATGAAATCAGTATTATACATTTCTGAGAGAGGTACATTAGTCTATAAGAACACGTCTTTTTAAAAATTGCTACTTAATCAACAGAGTTAGAAATTGATTAATCAGTAATCAGCAATACATGGAGAAATAATTATGCTCAACTCATATGGTTTGTAGAGATTCATCATTGCAAAAGCGTTTAATTTGTATGTATCAAATACATATCAGCACATGTGCTCAATGTTTAGCAAGCCACTCACAAACCCAGAGAATGTACCAAGGTACTTTTGAAAAAGATAAATGATTAGATGAAAGTAGATTCTGATTTAACTGGTTTTACTGACGACTTTTTAAAGTTTTTATCGACTGATAACAACCCTGGCAAATAGTGTGACGTCATTAAATTTTGAAACAATCGTTAAAGAAACTATTTATTTATAGAGGTAGCGATGGCTGTCAACATTCTATTTACTTTCAATTTAATAATACAACTCGAATGGGAGGATGATGCTCATTGAAGAAACCTAACGAAGCAGGTATAGGTACATTAGAAGCCATGCTGCAATGATCATTAGTCCTCAAAAATAATAAATAATTAGTCCTCACTTTTTTCATCTACGTATTCGAATGAGATATGATCTCCCCCCAGCTAACTTCATCTTTTAGTTTACTTCGAGGTCTAAATCATGACAAATCCAGATTCACCGCGACTTTCTATCATGTTTGTATTGCATTTTTTGCAAAATAACAACTTAAAACCGATTAGGTGGGTGGTTCGTTCAATGATGGTGGAATTTGGATCGGTCCCTATTCTCAGGGAAAAACCCGATATAATCGAGGATTAGATAAATGTGCCACCATCATTTCCCAGTCCCTTCATCTAAGAAAAATAATTAGAAAACGAGATAAGAAAATAATGCTGGCACCTCAAACGTCTAAAGCTACACCACTGACACTCATTCAACCGCTATCACAATCAATCACGCAGGCTGAAGACAACATAAGAAACAATAGTCGTTTGTTAGCTCTCGGCTTAATGGTTGAACAATACCTACCCCAAGAGACCTCATAGCGATTAAGAGAGAATAAATCTTCGAACGACAATGATGGGTTTGTTAAAGACCCCAAAATGTTGTGGTACGTCATGTATTTGACCACCCACGAAATGGGCGGAGCCTAAAACCAATAGTTTCTCCCGTGAAGATATTTTCTTTCTTTGCTGACCCATTTCCAGGCCGTGACTAGTGGTGTGACCATTTTTTGAAGCTTTGAATGAACTCGAAACACTGAGTAGCCTTACCCCCTACACACGTTTTAATTCTCTTCAGCGAGAATCGACAAATGAATGAGCGCTTGTGATAAATGTCTTGAGAAGGGATGTAGCTTCGACATTATTGAGAAAATCGTTGTCTACGAGTTGCTCGAAATCCTTAAGATTTGTCTCTGAGCCTCTGAATACATAGCTACAGCTGTCCCACCCAGATAATGTAAGTTACTACCCTGCTCTTCATGGAAAAAGTGGGGAACTAATCATTTGAACACCTACACTATTAAAGCTGACTCAAAATCCCTTTTTAAAAAGAGAAGCCTTAATGTGTAGTTGGCTGCACTGCAAATCATAATATTTCTGCAGCATGCTTTTTAAAAAGTAGAAACTGTTAAAACGAAAAGGGATATTCTTTAGTGCGAGATTTCTCCTCTTAAACGTTTTCTAATTTTAAAAATACGATTTGGAACTATTAGACTCTCCTATTCTTTATCGTTGCTATTTGAAACACTAAAAGCACAATTTAGAATAATTAATTTTGGTTTAAAAAAATTAGGAGCAGCTCTAAAGTGAAAAACTTTAGTACTGCCTCTCACTATCTAATCAGTGGTAAGAGCTGGAAACTATAACATAGGTTTAATTGATGACACAGATCTATACTTTGATCGAAAGTTAAGAAGTTGAGAATGCAAAACAAGCAGTTGATATCGCAGAAAGTAATTCTCATGTTATTTTCTGAATCAACTATTTATCTTCAGCCACCTGTCGGAGACAAATACTGCGAGATAACTGATAACACAAACATATACGGTATACTTTCACCGGAAGTTAATCGATCCAGTTACGATAACACGAGTAGTAATTACTTATCGCAATATTATCGCATCTCAACCCCTCAACTTTCGATCAAATTGTAAATCTCTGAGATCAGCCATACCTGTGTATTAGTTTCTAGTTATTACAGCCGATTAGATAGTGGGGGTAGTTTTAATGATATAAAAAAACCAATAAGTTCATGTTTTTTCTAATTTTACATTTTGGAGTATGGAAGAGAGGAGTCTAATGGATCTAAATCGTATTTTTTAAATTGTGAAACGATTGTATGAAGGGTAGAAACCTCGTTTTGAAAATATGGGGCAGCGCTAAAAACACCCACGGAAAGCTCCAGCTGCGACAGCAGATCAAAGTTACCTGCGCAGTTTTGAATTTTCCAGAAGAATGGAGCGCATGTTGGTCGTACCTAGGCGGGTGGTCACAATAAATTAAATTCAATCTAATTTCTTTAAAACAATGTCAGACAGATTAAGTGTCGAAATGCAAATAGGCGAAAACTGCGGAATTTACCGAGCTTTCCATCATTTTTTCTCTTGCCTCAGGCAGCTAGAAATAATTCGAAAGGAAAACTATCAAATCAAATCGATCGATTATGCCAAGCTTTACGCACTCAATACATTGACGATTCAGTGTTATTATTCAATCACAAAGATGTCACAACGAATCATTAAATTGAAGCTGAGAGGCATCCGGAGGTTTCTGATATTTGATAGGAACGCGAAAGAAAAATCTCGTCGTTAAAAACGAAATGTCGTCACGACCTTGAGAAACATTGCGTCATGCAACTCCGAATTCCAGTGACCCAACGTCACAGAATGGATTATTCTAAATACCATAAAACTTGAATGAAATGTCAATAGCGTAGGAGAAAGAAATTGACGCATTCTGCTCCAATGTTCACGGAAAGATCGAGCAATACAAAATGTAACATTTTCTAAAGGGAAAAATCCCAATGTCAATGAGACGAATGCAAAATAACTCAATAATCAACCAGTTGGTACCTAGTTGGAAAATATTAACTCGTTGGTTTGGGAGAGAGAATGTATTTATAGCATTCTATTTAGATTTTATGTTTGAGGAGAACTCAAAGGAAAGAATATCGAGGAACAGTTTTTTGTAACACCTTCCTTTAAAGCCAAGAATGTCTGATATTTGATCTAAAACTGGCCGATTTTCAACAGCTAACCTTAATGCTATGTGGGTAACCCTAACATCGAACGAACAACATGCAACATTCAAATTTGTAATTGAGAACTCCACGGTCAAACTATTGTAAATGTGGTATTTCGATTTCGACATTGTTAAGGTGAAGTAATAAGTTTGTGCTTAATAATACTGTTTGCGTTTCCAATTACTAATGAGCATGGATATACTTATAATTATTAAAAGAGATAACAAGAGCAACTTGTTGATTTTATTGAGTTATTTTGGTTTTCACTCTTCTGTACCTCATTATTATGGCAGACTGAAGAGTTCTTACACAACACCAACAAATATGAATTAATTTGAACAAAGTTTATAAGGTAAACTAGGTTTACTGGTAGCGAATATAGAAATGAATAGACATCTTACTTTGAAAATCAGACCACTGGCTGGGCACAACATTTACGGACAGTTTTTTTTTCTTCTACATTTTGAGCTACTATATGGTTATAATTATTGTCAATAGAGAACGAGTGATACTTGGCGACATAAAAACACAGAACAAAAACATTTGTACAGTGAAAAAGAGTTCAAAATTTAACTGTTCTAAGATCATAATGGCAATCGAGCGTCAATGAATTAATGCAAAGGACTTTCACTGAGTGAACTGTGTGATTACCAATTCAAATCTTCTCAAAAGATAGTAAAAATCCATTTAAAACATTCATTGAATGTTTATTCAACTCTTAGGTTCCTGCATGCATTTTAGCCTGTTTTGGATATACAACTTGATACCAGACGCCGTGATCTTATGGCCGCCAAGTACCTCATACTAGGTGGCATTAGATAAAATGCATCAAGTTCTGCACAGCTTTTCAGTCGGTAACTCTTTACCAACTTTTTTTCAAGATTTTCGACAAAAATGTTCAGGAGAAACAATCAACCAGTGACCAGACTAGTGACCAGAACCTGTGCAAATGTATGTCATACCACCTACACATCAGAACAAGACACAGAATTTTATAACAATACAGACAAACACTTTTACAAAATTATCCTTATTATGATTTCAACATTACCGTATTATATTGTTTCAAGCAGATAGTGCATCCTGCTCAAGGCCCCTCAGGATAATCCATAATTTAAACTACCTATATTGCACCACATAAATTTCTTTCTTTTTCATTTTTTTAAATCTTTATTGCAAAACACTGATAGAAAAATATAAATTTGTACACTAAAATCTATATAAAATTCATTTCTGAAGTTAACCAATATTTTTCCTAGTTGAGGTTTTGGTTATTATCCTAATTTTGTTCAACCAAACAACCATTAAAAAATATTGGCAATTATAGAAAAAAATTGCAAAAAAATGGCCAAACAACCTCTTTGACAAGGTTAAACCTTGTCAAAAATTCAATCTTTAACCAGTCTGTAGATGTGATGTTGTGCTCCGTACTCAGACGTAGAAACTTCAAAAACGTAAGCGTTGCACAAGAGAGTTTCTTCAGTTTTACGATTGGTTATGACTTGAAGAATCGTAAAGTTTTCAAGAACACTGTTCTTGTTATACTTGGCAGGAAGATGCTTCAATTTATGAATGAAGTTTATCATGTATTCACACATCGGCGAGCGGTGTATGTTGTACACAAACCGACCGTTTTCGAATCTGGCGTATTCTGTCTCAACTTTCTCAACCACTTGTTTGCCAAAAGAACAAAGTTTGGTAGAACAGGTGAGTTCCATTCTTTCGTGGCTCTCGTACCGACTTGTGACGCCATAGAAAGCATTGGCTTCTTCTTCGATATTGTAATTGAGATCAGCCCAAAACTTGACTAAGAAGAAAGCGTTTTGTGGGCCTTTGTCGAAGAGTTCTCGAAGTCCTTTCTTTTCGGGGAATTTGTCGTAGATTTGCTTGACGTCGACAGCCTCCAGCATTGGATCACTGGGCTGGGTTTCTTCCCCAATATGAACAAAGAGGTGCTGCTGGTATGTGTCTGTTTCTGGTTGGTGGTAATCCATGAAAGCCGAGAACTCGACAAGACTAAGTTTAGGCGTAGCAATGGCTCGTCCTTCCCAGTTTAGTTCGAGCTCACTTTTAGGAGTGATCTGCGGGAGAAATGGTGGTGGGGGCAGCCCACCGAACGGTTTGACGTCCTCAGGTTCCGGCTGTTGGAACCTGCCGATCGGTGGGCTGCCAAATGGAGGGGCTGACGGTGGTAGGGATATTGGGTTGAGGTTAGGTGGCGGAAGAATTTTCTTCTGAACAGGAGGAAACCCGTGAGGAACCACACCTCCCACTGAGCTGGTCGGCAACATCATCTTTTCTTTCGAATCATTCATTGGTATCATTGAAACCGTAGAAGCACCTGCCATCCTAACTTTGGCCTGGATCTCTCTCAATTTCCTCCTACCTAAGACCTGAATATGGGAACTTACTTGCTTCCGAGACCTGCCTTTTCCTGTCTTGAGCTTGATGTAGCGTGCTATGAGCTCATTCCGCCCATACATCTTGTTCTGGTTCTTGAGGCAGATCTTCCGCCTGCCACAGGGTGGGTAGATCTGGAGAGCCTCCTGGAACGCTTGTTCCACGTCTGGGCTCCATACTCCCTCAGAATCGGTGGAGAGGAACTCCTTGTCATCTTCAAGTGTGCTCTCATCAGAGCCTGGGCCGCTTTCGGCCTCAGGCCCAACTCCCCAAGTCCCACTTATTTTGATGGCATTCAATAACTACCTGAAACAAAAGCATAACTACTATCAACTTATTCTTCAAAATGAAATTATTTTTTATTATCAAAAATCAAATTATTTGAGGAATATTAATGATGATTAAATTGGAGATACAATTTTAGTTGGCGATAAATAAAAGGTGGTGGTGGGGAGAACCTAATAGATATTTTATCGGTATAAAGAAGAAAACAAACAGACTTCTATAGCTGTTTTATACGAGCGCCTTTTGTAACACTGCGCCTCTTTTCTCAGGCTAAAAATCAACAAAAGGCCATTCCGGTTGAATAATTGGACTAATATTCATAGTTTTATTATTTTTCCATAACTTGTATACATCATCTTAGAACATAAGAGGTTGCATTTTTAATGGTAGGGTGCACAGCACAAATCGGCACAATCTGATAATAAGGAAATTCTAAGGGATCACAATTTTACTCTTATACTTGAAAAATTAAACAAAATCATATTGTCTCTACTGAACGGTATGTTAAAAATACTGTTGAGGTACTTTTGGTGTATTAATTCAAGGTGTGTACTGTTTAGTAACCCAGATAAAATATTAAATCAATAGTTAGATAAACGGGTTGTAAATACTTAAGTTTGAGCTCCTCCTAGGGATCGATTATACAGCTAAAATACCCGACAAAAGTTTTCTTATAACTTTGTTCTCAAGTATTTTCTCATCGCTTTTCACAATTCTTCGTTTATTCTTTATGCCTGACTTCATGTATTGTTAGGTATAAAACTAGGTTACTACAATTATGACGAGTAGCGATTTCGCAAATTTCAATAGGTAAATATCCGATTCATTCAATTGTTGTCTGCCAAATGTGTTCAACATTTATGTAAGGTGATATTCTGATAAGAAATTGAATAATATTATTATTGTTTGTGTTGTGTTTGAAAGAAGAAATCGTCGTCGAGAATAAGTAGTAGAATTGATTAGAAAGAACACAAACTTAAAACATCGTATCGTGTATTCATTAGAACGGCGGTTAAATGCTCTACACTTGACTGGTAAATGGAATATATACACATTTTGAGAAAAAAACCCTAAACCAATATTGATTAGTTAGCTACAACGCGCCTACCATTACCAAAGCTGCGAGGGATTTGTGGAGTGTTTTGTAAAAATAAATATAGATTAGTTGGATAAATATATCAGAATGATGTGTATAGTTTGGTGGTCTGGATGCTTGCAAGCTCGAATCACAAAAATAAGAAATATCCTAAATCAATACTTTAAGTAAAATACAGATTACCTAGTTGGACAAATAGATCAGAATGATGTGTATGGTTTGTGGTCTGGATGCTGGCATCTCAAAAATAAAGTAAACAAATCAAAATCAATCCTTTTACTAAAATGCACAGCTAGACCAGAAGATCATAATTAAGTTTAAAAATATGTTTTGGAAGGTTGAAATACGAAGCAAAGAATTTAGTATCATGTTGGGTTCAAATCCTGGGTTCCCTCAGCAAAAAGCAATAGTTCAAATTTTAACGTGGTATCCATAGCATTTGGCGCAGTCAATAGGACCCAAAAACATTGTTATATACACAACCTTCCTGAGCCAGACGGATTGTCTGTGAACATCACAGTCCTGGAAGTAACACCTTTACTTTCTCATTTTTCGAGTCAAAAGACCGCCATAGTGACCTAGCTGTATTAGGCTCCTTCCAGCGAACATCTGCTTAGGCCGCAGCTTCATCCCATCGTTCATTCAGCTCTAACTCAAACCAGCAAGGCTAATATTTGACTTCAGGAAAATGTTATGGGCAGGGAAACTCAGTAGTCAAGGCTTGAATATCACAATCCCACAGTACTTCAGCAGGGGATGATGTGGTCGGGGGTCCGACCGTGCTCTTTAACGTCTAGTTTATGGGAGGCTGCTAGAGCGCTCTGAAAAGTCCTGCAGCTTTGGTAATGGTATTCAAGTGTCAGCTATACATAGTTGAATGGTGCGTGTACCGCTTGTGGGTCAAAATACTAGCACTCCTCACAACTCTAACATAGAAGGAGAACTCTGCAAAGGTTGGCATAATTTTCGGGATGGTGCAGGCAATAAGACCCAAACTTTAATGTACGTAATCCCTCCTCCAGCTAGAATGTCAATGTGAGATAACCTGGCGTTGCATCTTCACTTCCTCACATTCTGAGTCAAGGCATACAATTCTAACGGACCAAAAATATTTGAAATCTCGGACGGAGTTCGAACTCGTGCCCTTACTACTAAGGGGAAATTTCCCTATAGTTACAACACGAACGGGTTGGGCTATGAGGCCAATGTAATAAAACCTCTTCAACTGTGGGTTATTTTCCTTGATTATAACACAATGACAATGACCTCGATCGATTGAGGCTACTTCCATATATTGTAAAGCTACTGACCCTCTATTCAGCCGAGAACGATTGACATTTGACTCAGAGGAAATTTATGGCCCAAAAGTGATAGATACCCCCAAAAAAATCGGAACCCATGCCTATCCCTGAGAGAAGTCCAGAAAAATACCTACACCTTTTCAAAATTATCAAACCACATTGACTACAGAGTTTCCCAGCACATAACATTTTCCAGAAGTCAAACATCAGCCTTGCTGGTTTGAGTTAGGGTTGAACGAACGATGGGGTGAAGCAGCGGCCTAGGTAGTTGCTCGCTGGAAGTAGCCTAATATAGCTAGGTCACTATGGCGGTCTTTTGACTCGAAAAATGAGAAAGTAAAGGTGTTACTTCCGGGACTGTGATGTTCACAGACATCTGGCTCAGGAAATTTATGTATATAACAATGTTTTTGGGTCCTATTGACTGCGCCAAATGTTATGGATGCCACGTTAGAATTTGAACTAATGCTTTTTGCTGACGAATACCCAGGAAAAGGCCTTAGGCACTCGACTCAACCCTACCAAGGCCACTTTACTTTATCAACCCTCATCGACCGAGAGGGCCTTTATGTAACACTGTATTATGATAGCTGTCAGACAATGATCAGGCCTGTTGGTCCTCATAAAACTGAACATTTAAGGGCTGCCACAACGTTATTCTAACATGAGGCCTGAAAGACTCCTAAAGCCCTAACGCAGTTGTCCTACAAATTTCATCACAGGTAAACGACGTGTGGTGAGATAGCTTCTACTTAAAGTATGTAGAGGTCGTTCACTATAAGGAGGCGCGTTTCTCCGAGAGGGGCTCTGAAGAGCAGGGCTGCGCAGTGGGACCCTTCCCCCACCCAACGTCCAGTCCTACCCTGCCTGACCTGAACCCCTCCTGTTCTATTCCCTCCCTCGCCAACATTATCCGTCCTCTTCCCTCCCGCTCACCCTCACAGTCCTGCTTTGTCTTTTCTGCGGTTACCACCAGGTAACAGGGTAGTAAGAGAGGGGATGTGACAACTTCAGTCTAGCTGCGCGAACTTTTGCCGGACGGTTTGGAGAAACGCGCCTCCTTATCGTGAACGACCTCTACTTACAAACCTTCATGAGTCCAGGAAGGACATATCTATCGTGGTGTCGAGAAAATGGTACAATTCGACGAGGACAAACAATATGTATAAATTGTGTATAGATACCCCCAAAAGAAACCATTTTCAGGGTCTACTTTGTTTGTCAAGCGATGGATTAACCGCAGTTGGCAGAGAAGAAACGCATATTATACATTTTTGTCTGTGCGCGTGAACGAACCGGACTTGAAGGGATTAGTCCGGAAAAAAATCAGAAAACCTTTTTTTTTTTGTTTGCTCTATTTTTTAAATTAATTTTTGATTAATTCTGTCCATTTGGATAAAAATAAAATTAAAATCTGATGAACAGAACCAGAGATCTGATGATTAGAATCTGATTGTTTTCCTACAGTGTGCAACGTCTAATGGCCTCCTGGGGCATGGAACACCTTCACTGAGACCTTCATCAATTACATTCAGAAATTGTACGATAAGTACTGAAGCATCCATATTATAGGAACATCCTAAATATGAAATGGAAGAGAGAGCAACGCGTTCTGACCTGCCAAGGGGCAGCTATCAGAAAACCGTTCTCCTGAAAAGTCAGTTTCCAGCAAACAAATGTTCCATTTTCTCAGTGACTACACAACTGATTCCGTTCTAATTTACACAAGATGTCCAAATAGAATAATATAGAGGTGGTGCTATAGAAATGTCGATTGTCTCTATTTTTGTAGGTACAGAATTTTGTATAACCAAATTCCACAGGCCACTTTTTGGTATCACAATCAACTGCATTACATTCTCCAAAAGGCCATGGCACCAACATTTCTATAAAAATATACTATATAATAATCTAATAAATCTAAATCTAAAATAAAATTTTATCTACGTTTTGAAACATTATTTGACCATTTTTCTATTTGATTAAGATGAGAAGATATGGAGAACAGGATCGTGAGAGCTGAAAAGGCAAGATGAATGTAAGGCGCCCGTGGGGCTCAAAAACAGGACTACTCCCCTTAAAGGGTGATGAGGTAATTACTTGTGTAGGTAATTTTCAAGAAAAGTTTCCTGGAACTTCACAAACAATAAGTCAAGACCCAAACTTGAAACTTTTTTTATCATATAAATGAACTACTTGATACGGTGA
Source organism: Adelphocoris suturalis (assembly GCA_030762985.1). Taxonomy (NCBI): domain Eukaryota; kingdom Metazoa; phylum Arthropoda; class Insecta; order Hemiptera; family Miridae; genus Adelphocoris; species Adelphocoris suturalis. The sequence continues at coordinate 90,944,883 of CM061041.1, read as the reverse complement.
GTACCTAGTTTCCACTTATATAGCAATATTAACGAACCCCATTCATCACTGGAGAAGAGAAATTGGACACATCTTCACTGCCTACGAGCACACATCCAATCAACCAAATAGTTAAGGTAGTTAAGTACTAAGACTTAAATCAACCAAGGCGAATAGAAGGTACCCATGTGTAAGACAAAACAGGTAACATTCTAGATTAAAGGTGATGGTTGATTCCAATTTCAACGCACAAAAATAGAATTACTAATGGGCAAGCACAAAAACATTAGAATTACAAACAACCTACCAATGTCGTGAAGTATGATGTACAGCTTGAAGGCAATGCCAGTGTTTACTAATACGAACTAGTGATCAATCGGCCAGTTCAATGAGCTAACTAGCAAACGTTTCCCACCTCCGAGCAAAATTTTACGACCCGAATGTGACGAAAATCGAGGAACCCCATGAATCACCTCGAGCGTACGATTGAAACCTACCATTAAGCGACTAGACGAAAAATCAACGGGGTCTACAAACTGCAATATTGTCCCTCCACCTAACTGGAATCTGAAAATAACGCTCAAGGATAATTTTCATTCGTTCGAACGAACTTTTTTGGCATTCGCATTCACTCTATTTTCGGATGTTTTAGAGCCTGATGGATAGGAAGATCAGAGCAGGGGACCCAAGCTCTCCCAAAGCTGATCAACAAGTACAAAGAGATGAGATCCTCACCTAAATAGCAAACCAAACAGAGCGGCTGAACTTCGTGGGAGAACTTGACTGGAGCGACCACGGCAATTTCCAAGTAAATCACTGGATTTCTTCGCGAAACACTAGCACTATGTCCCACAATCCATAAATTGCAAATCGCATCAAACAACACCACTTTTCTAAATTTCTGTTTTGGAAACAAAAATATTAGCGACTGTCAACCACCTCCATTTTTCGTACAAGCCCCGAATCCAGTGCCTTCTGTAGGTGGTTTTGTTTTACCACCGCCTAAATGGTTGGATGCTGTGTCCATTCTCTCCATTAATCACTTGAAAAAATATAAATTTATTTCACTTTTCCTAAATTAAAATTGGCCAGAAAAATACGGACAATGATTGAGAGTAAACGCAAGATTTTTTCCGGAAATGTGGAAGTCTCCACACATTGTGCTACACTCTAGCGGCGAACTTCTGTAAGCTACACAAATGGCGCGTAGCATGTGGATGTTCAAATGTTTGTATCCTGGTGGTTTGCCGCGCTCCCCAATTTTCTTTCATTCAAATTTTCAAATCCGATTTTTACCAGGGCACTGTTCACAAAAATCATGAAACATATTCATAAAACTATTTGGTATGATTTTCTACAAAACACTTTTGAGCGTTTATTCATTGAAAGAAACTAACTGCAGGAAGGTACTTACCACTGTTTTTAAAATGTTTGTAAAACTGAAAAGGAACTTTAAATTATTACACAAAGGTTTATTATTTCTGTGTAAAATAGCCCTAATTCACGTTACCCATGGGTGCGAAAAGGTATTGACATTTTATGTCTTTGCTATGGCACATAAACTTAAAAACGCATCAAATTATTTCACAAAGGTTTATTATTTTTTCAATTGAGTATGATCGTAGTTTTAGTTGGCTTGCGTACGTCATAAGGCCCGTCCAGACTCCTCGGCGTGTCCTATTTCGAGTTGCCACAACCTATACTTCTATAATTATATATGCATGTTTATATTTCTCGATTTGAGCTCCTATTGTAATGGGGCGGCCATGGAGGAAGGACCCCGGACCTCTCAGATGGAGCGCACGAGTCCACCCGGGCGGCCCATCCACGCTGGAAGAGTCTCAAGGAGGGGAAGAGGCGCGTTGGCCACGGCGCAGGAGGGGAAGGAGCAGGAGTAGTGGTGGGAGACGAGGGGGGTACCGAGACCACCGACCGCCAGAGAAGTCAGTCGTGTCTTGATAGAGCTACTCACCACAACCCCTTCCTGACGCAGGACCCCCTCAATTAGTGACCCAAATCAGTTTTGAAGTGACCCGGATCATATACGTTGAAGTGACCCGGTACAAATATTTTGAGTTAGTGAAGAGTAGTCGAACAGTTGATAGTCAAGTGAAGTTGAACAGTTAATAGTCAAGTATAGTATTAAAGTAAAGCCAATAGTCAAACCTGAATACCCCGCAACGTCGTAGAACCCTCTTTCGGACTGGTGCACCGGTACGCCCTCCCAGCCAAGCAGGCCTACGCGTCGACCCGGACTTCTCCCAAAGGACTTCGAGAATTGGACTGTAAGCTGTATAACGCCCCGGTAATCATTGTAAATATTCTCATTGTATTTTTTTTGTGGTTCCTAGTTTAATTTCGTTTAATGTTCATGTTGAATTAGTTATAGTTAATTCATTTCCGTTTTCGCATTGGGCTTCACCCCTAGGCGTCGTTTTTGAACGAGCGTTTGAGGTCCCAGTTGGGACGCCATTATTCTTGAGGCTTTACGCCACTTTCTAGTTTCATTCAAGGGTGTTTAACCCCCATTGAGTTATATTTTTCTATATTTTTGTTAGAAGTTCTGAACATTGTTCCTTTTCTTGTTCCATTTTGTACTATATATATATTTATCCTTGTGATTTATTCTTTTAAATTAGACAATTAGCGTTTTCCATAAACGGCCTTTCTTCTTGATCTGCACCTCTTCCTGGTGATATACGAGAGCAAATTGAATTTAATCATACTATTTCAGGAGCTTAACTCCAGTAACTATTTTTCTGATATACGAGAGCAAATTGAATTTAATCATACTATTTCAGGAGCTTAACTCCAGTAACTATTTTTCTGAAATCAGATTACTCACCTTTATTTCATTTTTGGACGGAGGCCAAAACGCTCCGAATCCGATCGCTTCTTCTTCCAAATTTTTAGAAATTACACTTATCTTTAATTACTTTAGAGTCATCCAGCGACGTCTAGATAATTTATCAGACAGTAGAGTTATTTTTCGGCGATCCCTTGAGACGCCTAGTCAATACCCCTACGCCCGGCTTGCTGTGACGTCGCAGATCCAATCCCGTTCTGGTAAGTACCTTAACCTACCTAGCATAAGCGTTGGGCAAGCGTAATAGTAGGTTTCTCACCCGACCGCTCAGCCCTAGGAAACCCAACTATTACAATTGGTGGCAGCGTCTGGGATTTTAGGACAATTTCGATTGTCACGAACCCTCAGTTCGGAGCCCAACGTGGACTAGGTGTTAGCAAATCACCAGGAGGTTGGCCAGAGCCGTATCGAATTTTGTTCTTATATTTTTATTTTTTTTATTATTGTTGTTTATTGACCACACGATTGCGACTAAATAACACGATCCTAGGACACTATTTCTGTAAAAACAAGAAATAGGGCCGTGGACACGAAAACACAATCAGAGAGAGGCGTGCGGGAGAGATCGAGCGCTGGGGACAACACACTCGGTGGCTAACGGGTCGGATTGGTCGTCGCGATCCGGGTCTGTGCCGCCTCAGACGGTTGGGGCGACCTCACGCGTGTTCAAGCGTCCGGTTCAGGGAACTGTTCCGGGTCGACTTGTGGGCGGATCACCGGGCATAGAGGCGACGACTCGGGACAGACCCGGCACACCTCAAGCCAATCGACCCGGCACAACAGGGCGATCCGGCACAATGGAGTGAACCGGTACATCAGGGTGAACCGGTACATCAGGGCGACCCGGTACAGCAGGGCGACCCGGCACATCGGGGCGACCCGGTACAGCGGGGCGACCCGGCACAACAGGGCGACCCGGTACAGTAGGGCGACCCGGTACAGTAGGGCGACCCGGTACAGTAGGGCGACCCGGCACAACAGGGCGACCCGGTACAATAGGGCGACCCGGCACAACAGGGCGACCCGGTACAGCAGGGCGACCCGGCACAACAGGGCGACCCGGTACAGCAGGGCGACCCGGTACAACAGAGTGACCCGGTACATTCCACCGAATAGTGCCAATTTCCAGTGTTTTGTGTTTTTGTGTAGTCTCTTTCAACCATTGTAAATTTTTTTCTTATTTGTGACGTCACCAATAACCACCCTACAACATGTCTACAAGTGACTGTGAACCAACCTCAACCCAAGAACTTCTGGAGGCCGTAACTACGGCCATGGCTCAGATGGGAGGCTATTTCGCCACCCAAGGAGGGAATCGACGCACTGAGGAACCGGGCGCCGGACTGCCCAGATCCCTGTTCCTGGAGGTGGATGTCTGGAACCCAGATGAGGCTGGCAGCATCCCTGCCCAACAGTTTTTCCAGGAGGTGGAACAGGCCACCGTCAACCTCACACAGGAGCAGCGGGTACGATTCCTCAGATCCCGGCTGAAAGGGGTGGCCAAGCGATTCCTGTCGGAAGCCACCGGTGACCAGCCGTACGAGCGGCTAAAAACCCATATCCTCCGATGGTACCGGAAAGAAGATCCAGAGCAGGCCACCGCCAAACTTTGGTCTACCCGACGACAGCCCGGAGAGCCCGTCCGAAAGTTCGCCGAACGATTGCTGGGCCTGGCGTCGCGCGCCGTGGAGGCCGAACGGGATGTGCCACTAGCACGACGACCGAGCTGGATTCGAGAACGGACCCTGAGAGCCTTCGTCCACGGGGTGGACCGAGAGACCAGCCTCTTCCTGCGACGGGGGCCCCTCGAAACTCTGGAGGACGCGGTGGATAAGGCCGAGGACTGGGAAGGCGCCGGCCGAGCGGATGACGACCCGGAGCTGCGCTGGGACGTGGCGGGAATCTTGAACCAGGAGCCCCGGAAATGCTACAACTGCGGGGAGGTCGGCCATTTCGCTCTCCGATGCCCTTGTCGAGGAGGCGTCACTACCGGTCAAGCAGCCTCCCCAGTACCACCGTACTATGGGGAAAATCGGCGGAAACCGCCGACGTGGGGCACCGCCGCCCCGAAACCACGACGACCATGCTGCTTCTGCGGCGAGGTGACACACTTCCCGGCAGTCTGCCCACGAAAACGGGCCGAAGATGACTATTGCGACTTCTGCGGTGGTGGGGGACATCACGAAGCCGACTGCTTCAAGAAGCGAAAGATGATGGGTCCCTCCCCGACGGACGTCCAAGCAAGAGCCCCAGCGGCTGCGATGACCGCCGACCCGGCGGGCGAACCCGATGAAGAGATTCGAGGCGACGAGGTTGTGGCATTCCAAACAACCGTGGCGTTCACCGCGAGACCAATGATCTCGGTCACCGTGAAACTGGGGGCAGCGGAGCGCCGTATGGTTTTGGACACAGGAGCCGCAGTGTCCGCTCTGTCCGATGCCATACCGGGGGTGGATCTCCGACCGACGGCGGCCGAGCTGTGGGGAGCGGACGGCCAACGCATTCCGCTCCGCGGGGTCCAAACCGCACCCGTGGTTATCGGACCCGTTCAGACCACCCATGAATTCTTCGTTTTCGACAGACCGGACTCGGGATTGAACCTGTTGGGGCTGGACCTCCTGCGGAAGTTCCCGATTTGCATCCGGACGGACACGGGCGCAGTAGAGATGGACCACCCGGGGACCGGCGAGCGTCTCACCGTCGGAGCAGTGGTGGGGGACCCAGAAACTCAGCGTCGTCTGGAACGACTGTCTGCGGGACTTCGAACCCCGAGAATGCCGACCACCACCTCGATAATGAACCACGAGGAAACCACCATCGCTGCCTTTCACGAGGAGCACCGACCTAACCCTACCATGACCAACTACGATGAGCCTGAGCCGCTTCCTACCGAGGAATGGGACGAGGCTACCTCACCCGAGGAACTCTCACAACAAATCCTCGCCCATGCGGAGCACTTGACCGGAACGGAACGCGGCCGGCTGGAGGACTGTCTTCTTCAGAACACCCACCTGTTTGGTAAACCGGGCAAGACGGGGTGTACTCTGCCGATGGCGCACGACATCGGCACCGGGGACGCCGAGCCGGTGGCCAGACGACCATATCCGGTACCCCATGCCCTACGAGAATTCGTGGAGACGCAGGTGCAGGACATGTTGGCGGACGGCGTCATCACCCCTTCACGGAGCCCATGGAATGCGCCCGTGGTCATGGCCAAGAAAAAGACTCCACCCGGTGAGCCGCAGCGTTGGAGGTTCTGCATTGACTACAGAGGCCTAAACCAGGTCACCAAGGGTAACAAATACCCCCTTCCCCGACTTCAAGAGACTCTATCACTGATGGGTGGAAGTAAGTGGTTCTCCACCCTCGACCTGACCATGGGATACCATCAGATCCCGGTGGCCCCGGACTCCCGGGAGAAGACTGCCTTCACCGCCCTGAACAGGCACTTCGAATGTGCCCGCATGCCTTTTGGGCTCAAAAATGCACCGGCAACGTTTCAGGCCGCCATGAACGACGCCCTGGACGGCATCATCGGGGAGGGCTGTCTGATCTACCTGGACGACGTGATCCTGTTCACTCCGGACGTCGAGTCACATCTCCGACTCTTGCAGGGAGTGTTCCGGAGGTTCGAGGAGGCGGGTTTCCGGGTGAACCTGGCCAAGTGTTCCTTCATGCGGGCTCAGGTGAACTACCTGGGCCACGTCGTATCGAGGGACGGAGTGGAGATGGATCCCGAAAAAATATCCGCCATTCAGGACCAGCGGGCGCTGACCACCGTCAGAGAACTGCGAGCCTTCTTGGGTCTCGCGGGGTTTTATCGACGCTTCGTGCAAGGCTACTCCGTTATCAGTCGCCCCCTTACGAAGTTGTTTCGGAAGGGGCAACCATTTTTGTGGGAAAATGAGCAGCAGGAGGCGTTCGATGGACTGAAGGCCTCGTTGACGTCACGACCTGTGTTGGCCTACCCGGACTTTGAGCGGGTTTTCATTTTGGCCACCGATGCTTCTGGCACGGCCCTTGGGGCTGTTCTGTCCCAGGAATTCGAAGACGGGGAGCACCCGATCGCATTTGCCAGCAGGACCCTCAAAGACACCGAGACGAGGTATTCCACCACGGAGCGCGAACTCCTGGCCGTGATGTGGGCCACAGGCCACTTCCAGGAGTACCTCCTGGGAAGGAAGTTCATCCTCCAGACGGATCACGCGGCCCTAACTGCCGCCATGAACATCAGGGACCCGACCTCCCGGATTGGACGCTGGATACTGAGGCTCACCGAGTACGAGTACGAACCCAGATACCGCCCCGGAGCCCAGATGACGCATGTTGACGGTCTCAGCCGTTTGACCATCGGCGCCGTCTCTGTCCTGAGTATGCCCAAGGAGCTGCTCGTCGCCAGTCAGGCCCTAGACCCTTGGGTGCAATCGATGATTAAGGCGCACGGGAACGGGAAAGTCCAGAAAGTGGATGGTATATGGAAGATTCGGGTGAACCAGAACGAGGGCAGCGCCTTCGTCCCGCTGATACCAAGTACGCTACGAACATGGTACCTGACGAATTGCCATGAACATCAATGGGCTGGACACCCGGGTATCGATACCACCAAAAGAATCGCCCAGCGGTACGGCTACTGGAGCAAGATGATTAGGGACGTGGAGGCGTTCGTCCGGAGCTGTGTGGCCTGTCAACGACGAAACACCCCAACCGGTTTAGAGGCCCCAATACAAAGACCAGAGTTGCCCTCCAGGATCGGACAGATCGCCGGGATCGACTTTGTAGGACCCATACCAGGAGGAACCGGGACCAGGTACATCCTCACTGTCATCGACCACTTTTCCAAATACGCCGAAGCTTACATCACAGCCGATTGCACAGCAGCCACTACCGCCAGGATACTGACGACCCGGTACATTCCCTCACATGGCGCTCCCGAGCAATTGGTTTCGGACAGAGGAGCCGCATTCGTGTCCGGGCTTCTCAAGGAGCTGTGCGAGGTATGGGCCATCAGACAGGTCAAGACATCTGCGTACCACCCACAGAGTAACGGAGTTTGTGAGCGGTTTCACCGTACCTTGGCAAACATCGTGGCCAAGATCTGCTCCAAAACCACGGACTGGGAAACCGCCTTACCTATTGCACTAGCGGCCTATCGGAGCCTTCTGCACCACAGTACCGGCTATTCTCCGAATAAGGTGCTGTACGGAAGGGAGTTACGGCTACCACACATAGCGGAACTTGAGACCGCACCCACCCCCGCCACAGGACCCCACAAACGGACACAAGAGATCCTGAAAGTGAGGAGACTCACCGAGGGCCAGCTGCGACGTGCATGGTACACGCGCGAGAAAGCCATCAACCAGAGGCGGCATGCACGGAGTTTCCGCGAAGGACAGCGCGTCTACGCCAAACAAATGGTACCGCCGCAAGGGACCATCAAGAAATTTTGGAGCCCATGGATCGGCCCGCTCACCGTCAAGAGAAAGTTAACGGAAGTTAACTACGAAGTCGTGGACGTGATGGGCCAAGTGTCACGTCATCACCTGAGCAGGCTGAAGCCCGCCTTTCTGGGTTGCGTGCCGGACGAGGCCACGACCACCGACATGCCCAGCGCCGGACCGCAGGTGCCGCCCCACGAAATATCATTGCCGCAAGGAAGGCCCGACGAATCAGAGTGGCTCGAGGTGGAGGACGAGGATCCTCCATCGCGCTCACCCCAAGAACCAGGACCCAGGCAGCAGGACCAGTCCCCAAATGGGACCGCTCCCACCACCAGGGCCGAGGAGACGAGCGAGTCGACGGAGTCCCCGGGATACAATCTACGGCGACGACCCCGCGTTGATTACGCTCGGATGCATAGCGGGGCGCAGCAGCCGTCGTCCGCAGAAGGCATCTGAAAGAGAAACGAAACCTGAAAGAGAAACGAAACCTGAAAGAGAAACGAAACCTGAAAAAGAAGAAGGAGAGGAGACCTGAAAGAAGAAACCTGAGAGGAGGGAATTATGTTATGTAAATTTTTGTTTTAATTAATTCAATATTAAGTGAAAAAAACTTTTCTTTTTTGTAAAACAAACACCGTGTGATAAAATGTGAAGAACTGTTATTTTTTTTTTTTTTTTTTTTTGAATACCTAAAATCGATGACGAATTGTCCATACACTTACAAATAAAACACATCTGCTTTCCGGCCACGAGGGTCCGGTCGTTTTTTATTCTGTGTCCGGTTGCTACCGCTCGACGCACCGACGTGGGGTCGAGACCCGTCTGGGGGTAGGAGGGAATGGGGATCCGGGCTGGGGCGACCAATCACGGCCGCCGCATGAATGTGCATTTTTTTGTATGTGAGCATGAGATGGGAATGGGAGTTAGTGTGGTGACCACGGCCATGTTTCTTTGTTTCAGACGGAACCACTTAGGAATGGCGACACCCCGGGTGCCGGGCGGCAGCGAGAGTGTTAGGAGTTGGGAGGAGAGGAGAGGAGTCACAATCAAGGCAATTGAAGCAATTGGACGGGTGGCGGAGACGTTAGGGGGCATGCCGCAGCAGTAGCAAGCGGTCACCCGATGCATCACCCAATTGGCGAGCATCGTCGCCGAGCCGGAACCAGTCGTAGTCTCAGCTGCGTCCTCGGACCGGGAGATAGCCATGCTCAAATACCAGGTGCAGGCCCTCCAGGAGCAGCTATCGCAGTGCCGCGACGACACCATCACCGAGCCGAGCGGATTGAACCTTACCAGCGCACCAGGGTCGCCCGACGCGACGTCCACACCTGAACCAACCACCAGCCTAGCCGCACCAAGCAATCCCGATGATGGAGCAAGCGAGGACTCGCCACCCTACTCCCCGATCAGACCACCAAACCAGGACCTTGCCCAAGTAACAGAATCTGCCCGGACTATTCTGAGCGCCTGTCCGGTATGCGGCGTGCCAGGCCGGCTCATCATTGGCTTCAGGTGCCAGTCCTGTAAAACGTTTTGGAACCGGCTGGTAGTGAGGGCCAAACAATTCCCGCTGGGTCACCCAAGCCACCCACGCACCTGCCGAAAAAGGGACCATCAAGAGGCCAGGCCACCAAAATGCCCCGGCTGCCGCAGATGGCGGTACGAACGTGCCTTGCTGGGGGCCCGCCCAGACCTGCCTCTGCCGCTTCCGGCCGTCACACCGGAGGGGAAGCACAAAGCCGATGAGGGCATCGGCCTCCGGGGAAAGGAGGGGTGTAATGGGGCGGCCATGGAGGAAGGACCCCGGACCTCTCAGATGGAGCGCACGAGTCCACCCGGGCGGCCCATCCACGCTGGAAGAGCCTCAAGGAGGGGAAGAGGCGCGTTGGCCACAGCGCAGGAGGGGAAGGAGCAGGAGTAGTGGTGGGAGACGAAGGGGGTACCGAGACCACCGACCGCCAGAGAAGTCAGTCGTGTCTTGATAGAGCTACTCACCACAACCCCTTCCTGACGCAGGACCCCCTCAATTAGTGACCCAAATCAGTTTTGAAGTGACCCGGATCATATACGTTGAAGTGACCCGGTACAAATATTTTGAGTTAGTGAAGAGTAGTCGAACAGTTGATAGTCAAGTGAAGTTGAACAGTTAATAGTCAAGTATAGTATTAAAGTAAAGCCAATAGTCAAACCTGAATACCCCGCAACGTCGTAGAACCCTCTTTCGGACTGGTGCACCGGTACGCCCTCCCAGCCAAGCAGGCCTACGCGTCGACCCGGACTTCTCCCAAAGGACTTTGAGAATTGGACTGTAAGCTGTATAACGCCCCGGTAATCATTGTAAATATTCTCATTGTATTTTTTTGTGGTTCCTAGTTTAATTTCGTTTAATGTTCATGTTGAATTAGTTATAGTTAATTCATTTCCGTTTTCGCATTGGGCTTCACCCCTAGGCGTCGTTTTTGAACGAGCGTTTGAGGTCCCAGTTGGGACGCCATTATTCTTGAGGCTTTACGCCACTTTCTAGTTTCATTCAAGGGTGTTTAACCCCCATTGAGTTATATTTTTCTATATTTTTGTTAGAAGTTCTGAACATTGTTCCTTTTCTTTTGTTCCATTTTGTACTATATATATATTTATCCTTGTGATTTATTCTTTTAAATTAGACAATTAGCGTTTTCCATAAACGGCCTTTCTTCTTGATCTGGACCTCTTCCTGGTGATATACGAGAGCAAATTGAATTTAATCATACTATTTCAGGAGCTTAACTCCAGTAACTATTTTTCTGATATACGAGAGCAAATTGAATTTAATCATACTATTTCAGGAGCTTAACTCCAGTAACTATTTTTCTGAAATCAGATTACTCACCTTTATTTCATTTTTGGACGGAGGCCAAAACGCTCCGAATCCGATCGCTTCTTCTTCCAAATTTTTAGAAATTACACTTATCTTTAATTACTTTAGAGTCATCCAGCGACGTCTAGATAATTTATCAGACAGTAGAGTTATTTTTCGGCGATCCCTTGAGACGCCTAGTCAATACCCCTACGCCCGGCTTGCTGTGACGTCGCAGATCCAATCCCGTTCTGGTAAGTACCTTAACCTACCTAGCATAAGCGTTGGGCAAGCGTAATAGTAGGTTTCTCACCCGACCGCTCAGCCCTAGGAAACCCAACTATTACAATTGGTGGCAGCGTCTGGGATTTTAGGACAATTTCGATTGTCACGAACCCTCAGTTCGGAGCCCAACGTGGACTAGGTGTTAGCAAATCACCAGGAGGTTGGCCAGAGCCGTATCGAATTTTGTTCTTATATTTTTATTTTTTTTATTATTGTTGTTTATTGACCACACGATTGCGACTAAATAACACGATCCTAGGACACTATTTCTGTAAAAACAAGAAATAGGGCCGTGGACACGAAAACACAATCAGAGAGAGGCGTGCGGGAGAGATCGAGCGCTGGGGACAACACACTCGGTGGCTAACGGGTCGGATTGGTCGTCGCGATCCGGATCTGCGCCGCCTCAGACGGTTGGGGCGACCTCACGCGTGTTCAAGCGTCCGGTTCAGGAAACTGTTCCGGGTCGACTTGTGGGCGGATCACCGGGCATAGAGGCGACGACTCGGGACAGACCCGGCACACCTCAAGCCAATCGACCCGGCACAACAGGGCGATCCGGCACAACGGGGTGAACCGGTGCATCAGGGTGAACCGGTACATCGGGGCGACCCGGTACAGCAGGGCGACCCGGTGCATCAGGGTGAACCGGTACATCGGGGCGACCCGGCACAACAGGGCGACCCGGTACAGTAGGGCGACCCGGTACAGTAGGGCGACCCGGTACAGTAGGGCGACCCGGCACAACAGGGCGACCCGGTATAACAGGGCGACCCGGCACAACAGGGCGACCCGGTACAGCAGGGCGACCCGGCACAACAGGGCGACCCGGTACAGCAGGGCGACCCGGTACAACAGAGTGACCCGGTACATTCCACCGAATAGTGCCAATTTCCAGTGTTTTGTGTTTTTGTGTAGTCTCTTTCAACCATTGTAAATTTTTTCTTCGTATTTGTGACGTCACCAATAACCACCCTACAACATGTCTACAAGTGACTGTGAACCAACCTCAACCCAAGAACTTCTGGAGGCCGTAACTACGGCCATGGCTCAGATGGGAGGCTATTTCGCCACCCAAGGAGGGAATCGACGCACTGAGGAACCGGGCGCCGGACTGCCCAGATCCCTGTTCCTGGAGGTGGATGTCTGGAACCCAGATGAGGCTGGCAGCATCCCTGCCCAACAGTTTTTCCAGGAGGTGGAACAGGCCACCGTCAACCTCACACAGGAGCAGCGGGTACGATTCCTCAGATCCCGGCTGAAAGGGGTGGCCAAGCGATTCCTGTCGGAAGCCACCGGTGACCAGCCGTACGAGCGGCTAAAAACCCATATCCTCCGATGGTACCGGAAAGAAGATCCAGAGCAGGCCACCGCCAAACTTTGGTCTACCCGACGACAGCCCGGAGAGCCCGTCCGAAAGTTCGCCGAACGATTGCTGGGCCTGGCGTCGCGCGCCGTGGAGGCCGAACGGGATGTGCCACTAGCACGACGACCGAGCTGGATTCGAGAACGGACCCTGAGAGCCTTCGTCCACGGGGTGGACCGAGAGACCAGCCTCTTCCTGCGGCGGGGGCCCCTCGAAACTCTGGAGGACGCGGTGGATAAGGCCGAGGACTGGGAAGGCGCCGGCCGAGCGGATGACGACCCGGAGCTGCGCTGGGACGTGGCGGGAATCTTGAACCAGGAGCCCCGGAAATGCTACAACTGCGGGGAGGTCGGCCATTTCGCTCTCCGATGCCCTTGTCGAGGAGGCGTCACTACCGGTCAAGCAGCCTCCCCAGTACCACCGTACTATGGGGAAAATCGGCGGAAACCGCCGACGTGGGGCACCGCCGCCCCGAAACCACGACGACCATGCTGCTTCTGCGGCGAGGTGACACACTTCCCGGCAGTCTGCCCACGAAAACGGGCCGAAGATGACTATTGCGACTTCTGCGGTGGTGGGGGACATCACGAAGCCGACTGCTTCAAGAAGCGAAAGATGATGGGTCCCTCCCCGACGGACGTCCAAGCAAGAGCCCCAGCGGCTGCGATGACCGCCGACCCGGCGGGCGAACCCGATGAAGAGATTCGAGGCGACGAGGTTGTGGCATTCCAAACAACCGTGGCGTTCACCGCGAGACCAATGATCTCGGTCACCGTGAAACTGGGGGCAGCGAAGCGCCGTATGGTTTTGGACACAGGAGCCGCAGTGTCCGCTCTGTCCGATGCCATACCGGGGGTGGATCTCCGACCGACGGCGGCCGAGCTGTGGGGAGCGGACGGCCAACGCATTCCGCTCCGCGGGGTCCAAACCGCACCCGTGGTTATCGGACCCGTTCAGACCACCCATGAATTCTTCGTTTTCGACAGACCGGACTCGGGATTGAACCTGTTGGGGCTGGACCTCCTGCGGAAGTTCCCGATTTGCATCCGGACGGACACGGGCGCAGTAGAGATGGACCACCCGGGGACCGGCGAGCGTCTCACCGTCGGAGCAGTGGTGCGGGACCCAGAAACTCAGCGTCGTCTGGAACGACTGTCTGCGGGACTTCGAACCCCGAGAATGCCGACCACCACCTCGATAATGAACCACGAGGAAACCACCATCGCTGCCTTTCACGAGGAGCACCGACCTAACCCTACCATGACCAACTACGATGAGCCTGAGCCGCTTCCTACCGAGGAATGGGACGAGGCTACCTCACCCGAGGAACTCTCACAACAAATCCTCGCCCATGCGGAGCACTTGACCGGAACGGAACGCGGCCGGCTGGAGGACTGTCTTCTTCAGAACACCCACCTGTTTGGTAAACCGGGCAAGACGGGGTGTACTCTGCCGATGGCGCACGACATCGACACCGGGGACGCCGAGCCGGTGGCCAGACGACCATATCCGGTACCCCATGCCCTACGAGAATTCGTGGAGACGCAGGTGCAGGACATGTTGGCGGACGGCGTCATCACCCCTTCACGGAGCCCATGGAATGCGCCCGTGGTCATGGCCAAGAAAAAGACTCCACCCGGTGAGCCGCAGCGTTGGAGGTTCTGCATTGACTACAGAGGCCTAAACCAGGTCACCAAGGGTAACAAATACCCCCTTCCCCGACTTCAAGAGACTCTATCACTGATGGGTGGAAGTAAGTGGTTCTCCACCCTCGACCTGACCATGGGATACCATCAGATCCCGGTGGCCCCGGACTCCCGGGAGAAGACTGCCTTCACCGCCCTGAACAGGCACTTCGAATGTGCCCGCATGCCTTTTGGGCTCAAAAATGCACCGGCAACGTTTCAGGCCGCCATGAACGACGCCCTGGACGGCATCATCGGGGAGGGCTGTCTGATCTACCTGGACGACGTGATCCTGTTCACTCCGGACGTCGAGTCACATCTCCGACTCTTGCAGGGAGTGTTCCGGAGGTTCGAGGAGGCGGGTTTCCGGGTGAACCTGGCCAAGTGTTCCTTCATGCGGGCTCAGGTGAACTACCTGGGCCACGTCGTATCGAGGGACGGAGTGGAGATGGATCCCGAAAAAATATCCGCCATTCAGGACCAGCGGGCGCCGACCACCGTCAGAGAACTGCGAGCCTTCTTGGGTCTCGCTGGGTTTTATCGACGCTTCGTGCAAGGCTACTCCATTATCAGTCGCCCCCTTACGAAGTTGCTTCGGAAGGGGCAACCATTTTTGTGGGAAAATGAGCAGCAGGATGCGTTCGATGGACTGAAGGCCTCGTTGACGTCACGACCTGTGTTGGCCTACCCGGACTTTGAGCGGGTTTTCATTTTGGCCACCGATGCTTCTGGCACGGCCCTTGGGGCTGTTCTGTCCCAGGAATTCGAAGACGGGGAGCACCCGATTGCATTTGCCAGCAGGACCCTCAAAGACACCGAGACGAGGTATTCCACCACGGAGCGCGAACTCCTGGCCGTGATGTGGGCCACAGGCCACTTCCAGGAGTACCTCCTGGGAAGGAAGTTCATCCTCCAGACGGATCACGCGGCCCTAACTGCCGCCATGAACATCAGGGACCCGACCTCCCGGATTGGACGCTGGATACTGAGGCTCACCGAGTACGAGTACGAACCCAGATACCGCCCCGGAGCCCAGATGACGCATGTTGACGGTCTCAGCCGTTTGACCATCGGCGCCGTCTCTGTCCTGAGTATGCCCAAGGAGCTGCTCGTCGCCAGTCAGGCCCTAGACCCTTGGGTGCAATCGATGATTAAGGCGCACGGGAATGGGAAAGTCCAGAAAGTGGATGGTATATGGAAGATTCGGGTGAACCAGAACGAGGGCAGCGCCTTCGTCCCGCTGATACCAAGTACGCTACGAACATGGTACCTGACGAATTGCCATGAACATCAATGGGCTGGACACCCGGGTATCGATACCACCAAAAGAATCGCCCAGCGGTACGGCTACTGGAGCAAGATGATTAGGGACGTGGAGGCGTTCGTCCGGAGCTGTGTGGCCTGTCAACGACGAAACACCCCAACCGGTTTAGAGGCCCCAATACAAAGACCAGAGTTGCCCTCCAGGATCGGACAGATCGCCGGGATCGACTTTGTAGGACCCATACCAGGAGGAACCGGGACCAGGTACATCCTCACTGTCATCGACCACTTTTCCAAATACGCCGAAGCTTACATCACAGCCGATTGCACAGCAGCCACTACCGCCAGGATACTGACGACCCGGTACATTCCCTCACATGGCGCTCCCGAGCAATTGGTTTCGGACAGAGGAGCCGCATTCGTGTCCGGGCTTCTCAAGGAGCTGTGCGAGGTATGGGCCATCAGACAGGTCAAGACATCTGCGTACCACCCACAGAGTAACGGAGTTTGTGAGCGGTTTCACCGTACCTTGGCAAACATCGTGGCCAAGATCTGCTCCGAAACCACGGACTGGGAAACCGCCTTACCTATTGCACTAGCGGCCTATCGGAGCCTTCTGCACCACAGTACCGGCTATTCTCCGAATAAGGTGCTGTACGGAAGGGAGTTACGGCTACCACACATAGCGGAACTTGAGACCGCACCCACTCCCGCCACAGGACCCCACAAACGGACACAAGAGATCCGGAAAGTGAGGAGACTCACCGAGGGCCAGCTGCGACGTGCATGGTACACGCGCGAGAAAGCCATCAACCAGAGGCGGCATGCACGGAGTTTCCGCGAAGGACAGCGCGTCTACGCCAAACAAATGGTACCGCCGCAAGGGACCATCAAGAAATTTTGGAGCCCATGGATCGGCCCGCTCACCGTCAAGAGAAAGTTAACGGAAGTTAACTACGAAGTCGTGGACGTGATGGGCCAAGTCTCACGTCATCACCTGAGCAGGCTGAAGCCCGCCTTTCTGGGTTGCGTGCCGGACGAGGCCACGACCACCGACATGCCCAGCGCCGGACCGCAGGTGCCGCCCCATGAGATATCATCGCCGCAAGGAAGGCCCGACGAATCAGAGTGGCTCGAGGTGGAGGACGAGGATCCACCATCGCGCTCACCCCAAGAACCAGGACCCAGGCAGCAGGACCAGTCCCCAAATGGGACCGCTCCCACCACCAGGGCCGAGGAGACGAGCGAGTCGACGGAGTCCCCGGGATACAATCTACGGCGACGACCCCGCGTTGATTACGCTCGGATGCATAGCGGGGCGCAGCAGCCGTCGTCCGCAGAAGGCATCTGAAAGAGAAACGAAACCTGAAAGAGAAACGAAACCTGAAAGAGAAACGAAACCTGAAAAAGAAGAAGGAGAGGAGACCTGAAAGAAGAAACCTGAGAGGAGGGAATTATGTTATGTAAATTTTTGTTTTAATTAATTCAATATTAAGTGAAAAAAACTTTTCTTTTTTGTAAAACAAACACCATGTGATAAAATGTGAAGAACTGTTATTTTTTTTTTTTTTTTTTTTGAATACGAAAAATCGATGACGAATTGTCCATACACTTACAAATAAAACACATTTGCTTTCCGGCCACGAGGGTCCGGTCGTTTTTTATTCTGTGTCCAGTTGCTACCGCTCGACACACCGACGTGGGGTCGAGACCCGTCTGGGGGTAAGAGGGAATGGGGATCCGGGCTGGGGCGACCAATCACGGCCGCCGCATGAATGTGCATTTTTGTGTATGTGAGCATGAGATGGGAATGGGAGTTAGTGTGGTGACCACGGCCATGTTTCTTTGTTTCAGACGGAACCACTTAGGAATGGCGACACCCCGGGTGCCGGGCGGCAGCGAGAGTGTTAGGAGTTGGGAGGAGAGGAGAGGAGTCACAATCAAGGCAATTGAAGCAATTGGACGGGTGGCGGAGACGTTAGGGGGCATGCCGCAGCAGTAGCAAGCGGTCACCCGATGCATCACCCAATTGGCGAGCATCGTCGCCGAGCCGGAACCAGTCGTAGTCTCAGCTGCGTCCTCGGACCGGGAGATAGCCATGCTCAAATACCAGGTGCAGGCCCTCCAGGAGCAGCTATCGCAGTGCCGCGACGACACCATCACCGAGCCGAGCGGATTGAACCTTACCAGCGCACCAGGGTCGCCCGACGCGACGTCCACACCTGAACCAACCACCAGCCTAGCCGCACCAAGCAATCCCGATGATGGAGCAAGCGAGGACTCGCCACCCTACTCCCCGATCAGACCACCAAACCAGGACCTTGCCCAAGTAACAGAATCTGCCCGGACTATTCTGAGCGCCTGTCCGGTATGCGGCGTGCCAGGCCGGCTCATCATTGGCTTCAGGTGCCAGTCCTGTAAAACGTTTTGGAACCGGCTGGTAGTGAGGGCCAAACAATTCCCGCTGGGTCACCCAAGCCACCCACGCACCTGCCGAAAAAGGGACCATCAAGAGGCCAGGCCACCAAAATGCCCCGGCTGCCGCAGATGGCGGTACGAACGTGCCTTGCTGGGGGCCCGCCCAGACCTGCCTCTGCCGCTTCCGGCCGTCACACCGGAGGGGAAGCACAAAGCCGATGAGGGCATCGGCCTCCGGGGAAAGGAGGGGTGTAATGGGGCGGCCATGGAGGAAGGACCCCGGACCTCTCAGATGGAGCGCACGAGTCCACCCGGGCGGCCCATCCACGCTGGAAGAGCCTCAAGGAGGGGAAGAGGCGCGTTGGCCACAGCGCAGGAGGGGAAGGAGCAGGAGTAGTGGTGGGAGACGAAGGGGGTACCGAGACCACCGACCGCCAGAGAAGTCAGTCGTGTCTTGATAGAGCTACTCACCACAACCCCTTCCTGACGCAGGACCCCCTCAATTAGTGACCCAAATCAGTTTTGAAGTGACCCGGATCATATACGTTGAAGTGACCCGGTACAAATATTTTGAGTTAGTGAAGAGTAGTCGAACAGTTGATAGTCAAGTGAAGTTGAACAGTTAATAGTCAAGTATAGTATTAAAGTAAAGCCAATAGTCAAACCTGAATACCCCGCAACGTCGTAGAACCCTCTTTCGGACTGGTGCACCGGTACGCCCTCCCAGCCAAGCAGGCCTACGCGTCGACCCGGACTTCTCCCAAAGGACTTTGAGAATTGGACTGTAAGCTGTATAACGCCCCGGTAATCATTGTAAATATTCTCATTGTATTTTTTTTGTGGTTCCTAGTTTAATTTCGTTTAATGTTCATGTTGAATTAGTTATAGTTAATTCATTTCCGTTTTCGCATTGGGCTTCACCCCTAGGCGTCGTTTTTGAACGAGCGTTTGAGGTCCCAGTTGGGACGCCATTATTCTTGAGGCTTTACGCCACTTTCTAGTTTCATTCAAGGGTGTTTAACCCCCATTGAGTTATATTTTTCTATATTTTTGTTAGAAGTTCTGAACATTGTTCCTTTTTTCTTGTTCCATTTTGTACTATATATATATTTATCCTTGTGATTTATTCTTTTAAATTAGACAATTAGCGTTTTCCATAAACGGCCTTTCTTCTTGATCTGGACCTCTTCCTGGTGATATACGAGAGCAAATTGAATTTAATCATACTATTTCAGGAGCTTAACTCCAGTAACTATTTTTCTGATATACGAGAGCAAATTGAATTTAATCATACTATTTCAGGAGCTTAACTCCAGTAACTATTTTTCTGAAATCAGATTACTCACCTTTATTTCATTTTTGGACGGAGGCCAAAACGCTCCGAATCCGATCGCTTCTTCTTCCAAATTTTTAGAAATTACACTTATCTTTAATTACTTTAGAGTCATCCAGCGACGTCTAGATAATTTATCAGACAGTAGAGTTATTTTTCGGCGATCCCTTGAGACGCCTAGTCAATACCCCTACGCCCGGCTTGCTGTGACGTCGCAGATCCAATCCCGTTCTGGTAAGTACCTTAACCTACCTAGCATAAGCGTTGGGCAAGCGTAATAGTAGGTTTCTCACCCGACCGCTCAGCCCTAGGAAACCCAACTATTACACTATCTATTCAAATAGTTATTGCCTTAATAATATCATTATCTAAGTACGTACGAAAAGTCGAGAGGCTATGTTATTAAATATGCGTACGAAAAGCTTTGGTATTAACACACAAATATGACCTTGAAAAAAACATATTCATCCCTCGAAGGAACGCCGGCGCCGTACCCACCACAAGGTGCCGCGGCGCCGGCGCCTCCTCTCACTTCATCCCCCCCCCCCCCCCCCCCCCCCCCCTCCACCCACCGTGACCCCCTGCCAAGCGTGCCAGGCGTGCGCGCGTCGAAAAATACACTTTTTTGCCCGTTTTTGGCCCATAGCATCTATGCGAGTAAAGCGATCGGGATGATTAAACGTTAGGACCAACTAGACCCCAAATGGAGTCTATGTGCGAAAGAACGGGTTTTTTAAGTCAATTCTTAGGCCTTTTATGGCCCGGACGGCGGACGGCGAACGGCGGACGGCGAACGGCGGACGGCGAACGGCGGACGGCGGACGGCGGACGGACATTTCAAATTTGGATTCTACGCACCTTGAAACGTAAAGTGACAAAGTTTGAGGGGGGGTTATAAAAATTTTTTGCTACACGATCACATAGGCTTATTATTGGAAATAATAAACCAAAAACGTCACGGAAATTGAATGACGACATTGCTCACAAAAATATTCTGATGATTTCCGCTTACAACCGAGTCGTTGCTAGGGAAATGGTACTTCGTCGTTTTTCATCTTACAAAATTCGTTGACCATTCGTTCAAAAGCTCTCGATTTATCCAACCATATTATGTTAGCAACTGCGAAGGGCGTGGCCAACAAGCTGAGTTATGAGCATGGTTATTTGAATAATTATTGTGTACACTCAGGTGATCATTCTCAAGAATTGATATTGTGAACATGATTGCAACCGCTTGTTACCTAATTTCTGATGATTTCATTGAGCTGATGTTTCGATCATTTGATTCGTAGCAGGTGATCCGAATATTGGGAGATCGGTTTGATTTGTGAAGCGGTGGTTAAATCATTTTGATAGGTAATTTCTATACTTTACACTCCAGGAAGCTGTAATTTCGTATGTAGCCTCTTTAGGACATTTAATTGACGATGCCCAGGGTCCGAATCAGATGAGTGGCTCATAAAGCTAATTTCTATGCTTTACACTCTAAGAAGCTGTAATTTCGTATGTAGCCTCTTTAGGACATTTACTTGACGATGCCCAGGGACCCCAGGGACCCCAGGGTCCGGATCAGCTGAGTGGCTCTTAGAGCTTGCATATGAGTCTGCAACACATACGAGATTGCAACTAAAGACATAAAATGTCCCAATGTCCCAATGCAACACATTGGGACATTTTATGTCTTTAATTGCAATCTAGTATGTGTTGCAGACTCGTATGCTAGCGTTTCGTCTTTACGCTTGTTTTTTCCCCACCGACAAATTCGTCCTTTCTTTTTAATTACCTATTTTTAAATGGAAGAATATTGAAGATTCCATCCCAAGAAGTCGGGCGTCAACCGCACTACACTACAATGAATAGTTTTCTTTCTGATTTTTCAAAGTTTTGCGCACTGGTGACGTCAAAGCACCCCTCCCGCCTGGGCGGGACCGCCTTGCCAATTAGTGTGACGTCACCAGTGCAAAATTTTGAAATATCATAGAAACCAAACAACTCAACGTAGGAGAGTGCGAATGGTTTCAAATTGCAAACGGAATCTACTTTAATTTAAAAATGTAAAATGAATAGGTGGGTAACGCTCATTGGTCCATAATTATTAAACCGCGCATATAATAGGTATATGATCAGAACATGGCGGCGCTTCGTGCCTCTCAAAAGGGGTCACACCTTTACAGTTACAGGACCCCGCAAATTTACGCTTCACAGTAAGTAAATAGTAAAAAAAAAAAAAAAAACAGGTCGATAGGTAAGGAAATAATATTTTTAGTTTCAGAGACCCCTTTAACTGATTAGTGCGCCTCCACATGGGTTCAACTAGGTAGGTACCGTCAACTCATACAACTTTGTGCCACTTTTTTGGTTTTTTGAGCGTCAGAACTTCATTTGTCGTCGTATCTCGTTGAAATGTTTACCCAAGATACTTACACATCTCAGTGATCAAATGTCGCTAAGGAAAAAATTCCATCTGTTCAGCGAATAGAATGGGAACTATTTATTCGTGGCACATTCATTACCCCAGGAAGGTGCAACTTTGAGCCACCATCTTTTTTAGCCTATAATGAAATGAAAAACCTAATATGGCTCATTGTGGCGGTCTGAATCTTGTTAATCAGCATATTGACTTTGCAACGTAATACAAAAAAAAATTTGCCCTCGGAATTTTTAGTGTTTTTTCGATTTTTTAAACAAGGTGAATATAAAAATCAATGCAAGGCAACTTTCTGTTCGTTTTTATTATAAAATCTTAACAATTCATACAAACATATCCCAACAAATCTTCAACTCGTCCAGCCACCTTCCTCCGATTCTGAGCACCCATTTTCTGTAAAAATACAACGAGAAAGCATTAAATTTTTTGCAGAAATAATAAAAAAACGGTGGCACAAAGTTGTACCCCTAAGTTCCCGTTTCTAACATATCTGGTCATATCATAGAAACAAACAAACTTCTGATAACACCAAATACCGTAATTGGTAGCTGACAGTATAGGGATGAAAATATGAACTTACCAGACTATTCAGAAATCCGCAGCATACTCATCCAAAGGAGACTCCCAGCACAAACTGAACAGTTCCCTTTTAGTGGACTAGAGAAGAGCTACCTTGCCGGCACTGAAATCCACAGGGAAGACTTGTGGAAGCGTCGGCATCCTCTTCTACCATCCCGCTGCTCGTGGGAATTTTTTCGAACTAATAACTTCAAGTTTGTTACCGTTAGAGAGCATAAGGTTCAAAAAACGAGATTGGCACAATGTTGAACGGGGTGCACAAAGTTGTATGAGTTGACGGTACCATAAAATATCTACTTATTATGTTGATGGATTCCAAGGTTTTGTCTGCAATGTTATGCGAGAACAAATACCGTAAAATCTATAAAAAGTAAAAAATACACCGAGGAAATGATGTATTTCCTAACTTTTTCGACACGAATGTAAATGTTAACGGTATTTGAACCAAGTGGGGAAAAGTGCCAAATCAATTTTTTTTAACTGAGTCAGTAAGCACTTATGTTGATGTGTATTACGATAATTTTTCTGATTACTGAATTCTACATCCTTTTCCCTAACTGGAAATATGATCATAATATTGATTTCAACCTCACCTTGGATTTGGGGGGTTTTAGCCGCTCCTGGACCATACCTAGTTCGCGGTCCAACATCATGGAATCATCTCAAATGGGGAAAAACAAATGATTCTTCCTTTTTCGTCAATAAATACCTTCTTGGCAGAAGAGACAATTAATACCTGCTAAGCTCGGCAAAAGAGAAGGTATCGTTTGTTTGGCCCATTCCTGTTAATTTCACGACAAAACACATTTACTTAATTAATAAATTTCGTATGCTTTCATTTTTCTAGTGAAAGCAAAATATATACTACCTAGGTGCACTCCACAATAAGTTATGATACCTACAAACAATCATTTTTCAATCTCAGCATCAATTTCCCTGGTGAATGATACCGTTTCCTTCTAGATAGTTTATTAGTTATGATTCGCTAAGAACTTCTGCTTATGAAAGATTTCATGTAGGACTGCACACTGTCAATTTCTCATCTCCATGCTTCATATTGCGAATATGCTTTCAACGGTTCGTTGATGAATCTGAAGATTTCTTGGCTGAATGCGATACACGGTTTTAAAAATATGGAAAAGAAGGTAAAAATATATAATTACAAATCGATATAAACACATACTAATATGTAGGTACCTACTTACTTGATGTACATTACTAATCATTGGAAGGTTTGTGATGCAAATCAAGCTAACAGATAGGTACCTACCTAATATTTAGGAATTTAGGCGCCTTTTAGATTTATGAAAATGAGGTTATTATCATCAACATAAAACTATGGAAGAACTTTTGAGCAAGTGCTCGAATAAGCACTCTCGTACTACCAACGTTTATTAATATCTACCTACCTTTTTATTAATTTAGTAAGTACCTACCTACCGTACACTAACGATTACCTACCTATATCTACAATAATCGTAGGACTATATCTAGCGAGACACTAGTCTCGCATTGCTAAGCCTTCAAAAAACCGAATAGCTGCCACCGAAATGACAAGACGCGCCAAGATAAGTACCTAACAAAGTAGAACTTCAGCCCAACAATGGACTCTTCCGACCTCATCCTGTCGGATCAATCAAACTTGATTTGCTTTGAATATCCTGGGAGTTGTCTCATGCCAAATAGGTAACGGAAAATCGATTCTACAGCAAGGCGTCAAAATGCAAGTTTTCGGACTTTATTTATTTCTCTTAGGTATTTGTTTCCACCAGTTCTCCTCAGCCAATTTTGATAAAATTTGAAACCCAGGCTATGTACATTGAACGAGAAGAAGTACGGGTTGAAGCCGCTACGACCAAGTGGTGGGGGAGGGAAAAAATAAGGGAGGGGAAAATATGAAATCGCAATTAAATTTAGCCTTTACATTCCAACCTTTTCCTCCTAAACTACCAAAAATGTGTGAGATTCCCCAAACAGACGCTCTGCGAACAAAAGATGGCAAGCCGCAAAATGCATGATATCATCCAATTCGGGCCAAACCTATAATTGGATCGCCGCCTCCTGGTACAGAGCACTCATCCTCTCACTCTTTTTGACTGCATGTGGAAGTGGGGCGCTTCTTGAAGTCTGAAGACATTATTTAGCTTTAAAAAAAACCCAAAATCATATACATCATTTTTAACTTGTAAAATTTGAATATCTTCCAAAACTCGATTTTCAACATTTGCACGTGATTGCGCCCGTTTTCACGCTCTCAAAAACTGATGGGTCAATTTTCCATGTAGATACCGATTCTGGAATGACGAAATGGGGTTCTTATTTGAAAAACGCGAGATAGGAGTCATAGCGTCATTGTGGCGTGTGATAATACAAATCCAATTTAACCATGAACAGTATTAATAAATTAATAGTATTAATTAATAAAGGCGAGGAAGGTTCTATTTAAAGTGTTTTTTTGATATCTTCAAAAATAAAAATAACAAGGGGGTGGGGGAATTATACACACTAGCGCAAATATATAGATATATATAGTATATATTCCTCCATTGGTATTCATGTCATTCCAGATTGAGATAGAATTCCCGCTCTCGCGCCAAAAATGCCATTTCTCCAAATGAAAGGATGCGTTTGCTCGCCAGAATTTTTTAAGCATACTAAACTGCTCAAAATTCAAAAAAATGTGCTAAACAAATCACTAAAAATGACTAAAAACTGACAAAAAATTAACTTAATTAAATTTACATTTGTTAGCCGAATTTTAGTAAAAAGAAGTTTACCAAAATAAACTAGAAAATTAACAAATTTTTTTATAGGATCATGCTGAAAAATCTACCTAGGTACTTAAATTTTATTAACATTTGCTGGAAAATCGATAAAAATTGCATCAAAAAGCTAGAAAATCCAAAATCTTTTTTGAATTGCAGGGTACTTATTATTTATAACGAGTGTTGCCATAAAATTGGTATTTTTTCACTCAAATTTCAACACAGTGCAACATAATAAAATGCGATTTCAGGAAAATGACTGGAACTTTTTTAAACACTTCTCAAATTTCCCAATTTCTAAAAGAATTGACGTTTGTTTTTTGGATAAATGATGCTGAATGGTGTTCAATATAAATGATAATCGTTATGTACCTACCACCCTACATCGTATGATGTCCACATGTAATGAAAACACCTTTTACACAGTACAACAAAGGACTCGAGTATAAATAAACAAGGAACTATATTTGAAACCAGAATATGATAAATTTCAGCAGTGATTCTAGGCAATGGATTAAAGATAGATTGGCCCTCACATGGTTATTATGTACAAAGGATCATTATTATTTCAATCAATTTCTGCAAATTGATGTTCAAACAATAAATTGGTAACAATGTGTCTCAGATCCAGCAAATCGCGATGTTCATTGAACTTGATGCGGCTCAAACGGAGTTGGAACTGGACAGCATGGCAAACGATGAATATCAGACGTTGGTGGATCAGATGGTAGCCGATGAGAAAAGGAAAATCAATGCAATGTACATAAAAATGGAAAGGGGAATCATTAAGAACAATGTCTTGTGAGTATTGAGGGAATTGTGATTTGCGATAAACTTGTTTTTTGTGTAGTCTGTATGCACCACCTAGGTCATTGATTCTCAAGCAGAAGCATTATGATTTACTGCCTGGAGGAAGGTAGACTTACTATACAACTATATTAGACTGTAGTATTTAGGCTCCTATCGCAAGACGTTTTCCGCTCCTACGGCCTCTCACACGGGGGGCTACATTCAATTATTGAGAAGATAGCTGCAAAAAGGGCGGTTGTGCCAAAATCGCATTGAGAGATACAGCGCTCCAAAGTTCCCACCAAGGCGTTAAACATGGTTTATGTCAAAACTACGGGCAATTCATCCCCCATATTCAAATAATAAAAATAATGAAGTCTAAGTTTTCAATTTGAATACATCGTAACGACCAACACTATGTCTCATGCCCTTTTTGCGGTGACATGCCCTTATAGCATAGAATGTCAGTTTCACTCGCCCTTTTGCGGAGAATGTGAAATATTTCGCTAAATATTATTATCAAACCCTTTTTTGATCACTAAAGTTACTTAAATTAACAATATTATGCAGTCGATAGGATCTTCATGTATTCAGAAATGATATGCACCTTATTGTTTCTTCTTCCTTCCTAAACCTACGAACCTAATGCGTATTCATATAGGAGAGGAGGATACCTAAATGAAACAAATTTATGTTCTACATACATAGTAATAATTGTTTTATAAGTAATACTAATAGGTACGTCTTTTGTTGTCCTAGAGAGGCTCTCTTTCAAGTGAAAATTCAGCTCATTCTGCTGATCAGAGTGAAACTGTCATTTCATTCTTCTCTTCTTGTCCCAGAGAGGCTCCGTACCGAATTTCAACATTCTAGAGCGGAAAGAAGATATTTTAGCTCACTCCGGTGCTCAGGATAAAGTCCGTCATTTCATTTGGCTCTTGTTGTCCTGGAAAGGCTCCCTGTCAAGTTTATATTTCCTGAGTGGTTAGGAGATAATTTAGGTCACTCAGCTGATCAGGACCCATCATTGTATCCGACTCTTGATTTGCCAGAGACAAAGGATTCATCATTGCATCCGACTCTTGATGTTTCAGAGACAATGTCCTAATCAAATTTCTAATTCCTCCGGCGAACAGGAGATAATGCTGATCATTCAGCTGATCAGGATGGAGCCAATTATTTAATTTGTTGTCATGATGCCCCAGAGATGTTCCCTTTTAAACCTGTACTTCCTAATGTGAACGGGGAAAATTACTTTACCTACTTGTGGTTAGCTTAATTCATAGTTATCGCTTCGCATGTGCACTGTGAAGCAACTTCGGTAATCTTGGTTGTGGAACAGCAACAACTAGGAGAAAGTAATCAACTTCCGTTACATTTAAACTGGTCTCTCTCGTTGGTCTCTCAAATTTTTTACTGACCCCCCAGAGCTAAAGACCTATCCAGGTCAAAACGTGATGATAACTGATTCCCCACAAAAGGGTGGCAAAACACAATGATAAAATTAATCATTCCAACAAAACAAAATATCAGAACGTAACGAAAATTTGTGGTTAGGTATACATGCAATACATGAGACTCCGAGGAAGCGTTTGGAGCATTCTCCACAAAAAAGGCTGTTGACCGCCTTTTTTGCAGCCACCACCTTAATTCCAAAGTTTCATCATTCAAAGAATAATAATCAAAATGTGAACACAACTAAAATATCCGCCTTGATCTCCTTGCAAATTTTCAGCCGAATTTTGTTGATTTCGTTTCGGTCCTTGCTTCAGGGTTTAAGCGGATTTTTAAAGAAAATATTTTAATGGCTCCGAAAGTTTTTGAATTTGTGTGTGTGTGTTGCTTTGCGTTAATTTATTTTTATTAATATATTTTTTTTTCTGAAGATATCAAAAAACTTCAATTGTTATGTGGTTGGTTGCCTTATTCCTTATGTAGGTAGGTTGATTTTGAGGATGCGATTTTAATTTTAAATCGACTCCAGAAAGATAACCAAAAGTTCCAGTCATGCAGCATGATCGTATGAGCGAATTGTCGTGAATTATCGTATTGTATAATGTTAAATTGTTTTGAAATTTGAGCTTTTTGAGTGTAAGGAAATTGGGGGGGGGGGGGGGTGTTAGGGATTTTGCCACGTTAGCAAGAAAGAAGAGAGATCTTCTTTGGAGTTGGCTTCAAGAAGGGTGTGTTGGTTGTGGATTGTTCCCCCTTCCTGTTTCTTGTGACACCCCCGCCTCCCTCCGTGCCACCTTGGAGCTTTTTAGCTTTCAGCACATCCTCTGGGCGTTGCAGGCTAATCGCCTCTGCTCTTTGCAGGGGAACTACTCCACTCGTATCAACTCTCGTCCACATGGTTCCGTATAAAAAAATGTCATAACTGTCAGATCAGTTATACCGTTGATTTCACATGATCTATCGGTCCAATTTCATTCAAACTCGGGTGGTAGTTGGGAAAGTATATGTAATTTCTAAATGGTGCCCCGTTGAATTGGTGCCTTGGTAAGTACTCGACTTGCTATTGACGATGGACTCCTCCGAAAGGAACGTAAATTATAAATATCATAAAGTTTGGTGCAATAGTTTCAGAGAGTACAGCGTACAGACGGATTTTTAGGACGTCCCTCTGAAACTAAGCTTTGTCAAAGAGGGACGACCTATTGCATCTGATCCAGGGAGGTAGGGGACAACCCAACACGAGAAAAAAATAGCCGCATACAGATCCGTTTCAGACCATTCTAAGACCGAATCCGTGAAAAAACCACAGGTGTATGTCTGTGTGTGACAAATCTTGTCGACGCTGCCTAGACCACAATTCTCCACTGATTTTCGAGATTCTTTCTTTGTTCGATCCCAATTTTAGTATAGATGTGCAACAAACCTCGGAAATTTTGAATTTCAAGATTTTTTTCGACTAATTCTGTCGACGCCGCTCAGGCTACAATTCTTAACCGATTTTTGTTATTCTTATTTGGTTTGATTCCAATTTTAGTCTAGTTGTGCAACAAACCTTGGGAATTTGGGATTCGCTGTCGAACTGAGGGGTGGAGGGGATAATTACAGATTGTTTCAAGCGCTACCCAAGCTACAAATCTCTACCGTTTTTTGTGATTCTTATTTTATTTCATTATGAATTCAATATAGTTTTGGAAAGTATGTCAGGGTTTTCAAAGTTCACAAAGAGAGGGGGTTAATGGAGGGGGTAATACTGATAAATCATGATGTTTTAACTATTGTAGTCCGAGTTTCGTTATTCTCTTTTTGTTCAGCTATGAATTTGGTCTAGTTTCAGAAAATGTGTCAGGAGTTTCAAATTTCATGATTGATTGGGGGGGGGGGGGGGGTGAATGGAAGGGGTAATAACGATAAATCGTGATCTTTTCATTAGATTCATATTTGCGTGACTGTTATCATTGTTTATTCGATCCAGATTTTAGTCCAGTTATGCAACCTTAGAAGTATTTACTGTCGGTGAAGGGAGGAGAGGGGGGAGGGGTGTATTTCTGAGAAATTACGATACTTTTTTTCCTCTTATTTTAATTATTACCAAAATTATATGCAATTCAGCAATTCATTCATGGGGACGTCCCTGTAATGCATGCATTACTTACCAATATGCTTTCATTCGATTCTTGGATTGAACGCATTCTAAAGAATCGTAAACCAACAAATTTTGAGGGGAAGTTTACTTTTTTTTAGGTTGATTACGAAGGTTTATTACCTATTCAAAATACTTAATTAAACAAAATAACGTTATATGTATGAGACCTTACACTTCAATATTTTGTGTCCTTGGTACCTACAAATAAAATTACACAATAACTATCTATTTCTCATTACGATTGTTAATTTATTCAGAACAGAAGCTACTATGAAAAACTCCTCGAGGTTAAAAGTCTCAACCCTCAAACATGAGATACTACAAGACGTTTTTAATCGTGCTCGAGAAAAACTTCTAGATGATGTCAGTCAGAAACGGAACTATCGGGAAATAATGAGGAAGTTGGTGCTACAGTCTTTGATCAAAGTAAGGTTAATTGTTTTTATTTACTGGAACTGGTGGAGACTCAGACTGCTGGAGGTTAAACCAACTAGTGGAGGCACAGACCAGAATTTCAAACTGTCCAACAACTTTGAATAGAATATAGTAGGTATATGGTAGGTGGGTATTTCCTGTCGCTAATCAGTAATAACAAAACATTGATAATGATGATATTGTATGATACAGCTGTATCAATGATACCATAAAACACTAATCAAAAAGCGATTTGGTGCCGTATAGTTTAGCCCAGGCCTGTATCTGCATAATTTTAATGAAATGAATTCAGAAGTCCACGACCGTTTTTTCTATCAGCTACCCTTTTGCAAATATTGACCCCCCAAGTTTTATGAATCCACTTACAGAATGTCAAACAAGGAAATATATTATTCAATAATAACTACTATAGGGATTTTCTGCTGATTAATGGCCTCATAGGAGAGCCTATTCATCTTCACAATATGATTCATATTTATCAAGGAACACGGCCGATCCGGACAGATCGTACGTAATAGGTACATGTGTTGGCATCGCTGTATCTCAAAAACTGTAGCTGACCGAAAGGATCAGAAATTGGGAATCAGCCTACACAAAAAAAGTCTTTTTTGCTGGCACCATTTAAAAAAAAAATTATTTTTATGTTGCCCTGTACTTATAATATGTTTACTTACAGCTTTTGGCACCCAAAGTACTTATCCGAGTCATGAAAACGGACTTGAATCTAGTCAAAGGGATGCTCGAGGAGTCTGTTAAGGACTACAAGTTGGTGAGTAAAAACAACGTCCTGATCAGGATCGACTCCCAAAACTTCCTCCCGGACTCTGACATCGGCGGTGTGGTCGTCTACGCAACGACAGGTGATTTTAATGGTTTCAAATTACGAAAAATCACTGTACAAAGGAAAATCATTCTGATGATTACGTAATTATGTCGTTTTAATTGTAATCACAAATCTATCAGCAATAAATTTAGGTCTGGTTTATCAAATCTCCCTGTAACTGATTCGAGAATCAGAAAAATCGACAATTCGCAGTTCTCAAAAAAAAAAAAGGATTAATCTACAACCTTAAATGTGAACTAAATCACCCGCGACGCAAATTGAAAGAAAAGGAGAAAATTTGAATTAATGACCACGTTAGGTTAGGTCGTCATCAGTAACTCACAATAACTGGATTTAGAGTTCCTCATTGTCAAAATCTTCCCAAAACTGTAGGTAGCTAATTCTCGATCTATTGTAACTCGTATAACGTTTTCACCAAATTCCGCTTAGTTTTGGTTTATTATTTCCAATAATGAGCCTATGTGATCGTGTAGCAAAAAATTTTTATAACCCCCCCTCAAACTTTGTCACTTTACGTTTCAAGGTGCGTAGAATCCAAATTTGAAATGTCCGTCCGCCGTCCGCCGTTCGCCGTCCGCCGTTCGCCGTCCGCCGTTCGCCGTTCGCCGTCCGCCGTCCGCCGTCCGCCGTCCGCCGTCCGCCGTCCGGGCCATAAAAGGCCTAAGAATTGACTTAAAAACCCGTTCTTTCTCACATAGACTCCATTTGGGGTCTAGTTGGTCCTAACGTTTAACCA
Organism: Adelphocoris suturalis; assembly: GCA_030762985.1. Classification (NCBI taxonomy): domain Eukaryota; kingdom Metazoa; phylum Arthropoda; class Insecta; order Hemiptera; family Miridae; genus Adelphocoris; species Adelphocoris suturalis. The sequence goes on along the minus strand of CM061041.1, from coordinate 90,913,240 downwards.
TCCCGATCGCTTTACTCGCATAGATGCTATGGGCCAAAAACGGGCGAAAAAGTGTCTATTTCTACGCGCGCACGCCTGGCACGCTTGGCAGGGGGTCACGGTGGGTGGAGAGGGGGGGTGAGCGGGCGGTGGAGTGAGAGGAGGCGCCGGCGCCGCGGCACCTTGTGGTGGGTACGGCGCCGGCGTTCCTTCGAGGCATGAATATATGTTTTTTTCAAGGTCATATTTGTGTGTTAATACCAAAGCTTTTCCTACGCATATTTAATAACATATCCTCTCGACTTTTCGTACGTGCTTAGATAATGATATTATTAAGGCAATAACTATTTGAATAGATTGAAGCTCAAATCGAGAAATATAAACATGCGTATATAATAATAGAAGTATAGGTTGTGGCAACTCGAAATAGGATACGCCGAGGAGTCTGGACGGGCCTTATGACGTACGCTAGCCAACTAAAACTATGATCATACTCAATTGAAAAAATAATAAACCTTTGTGAAATAATTTGCAGCGTTTTTTAGAGGTAAAACTCTGTGATATAAAAAAATGCAAATTTACAGGGGAAGAAAGAATCGAAGTTTTTCAACTTCCCTCCCCTCACCCCTGCAGGCAGGGGCGTCGCCATAGGGGGGGGGGGGGGTGTAGCCTCCCCCCTCACTTTTCACTAACTTGGGAGCTGGGGAAATTCGGGAGTCTGCTATAAAACCCTTAATTCGAAGAGACCTTTTTGGAAGTCTATTCCTAATCAAATCTTGATTTTTTCCCTACTGTATTTACCAGGCATTTATAAAAGACTCGAGTTATTTTCATTTTGAGCTGGAAACTGGAATTTTCCCAACTTTCCTCAGCGTTTCCCATTTATGTTATACATCGAAAATGGACAAAGATAGAAATTTGCACTTCACGGTGTTTTATTCCATATTTGGTTTACTTGTGTCTTTTCACCCAAAAACATTTTTTTACATTCATTTGAATCCAAGATGCAGTTCAATGGAGAAAATTCAGTAGTTTGAAGCATATGAAAAATATATTAAAGGCTACTATGACTGATGAGTGTCCATGTCCACTGCTCCAAATACAATGCGAAAATATCTTGTTCAGAATCGTAACACGGAAGACGTGGTGTGGTACAATCATGGGATAAACTAAAGAACCAGCATATCCGCATCCAATAAAACTCAACCTTTTAAACTAATTTTTTTAGAAATAAAAGTTTTAAGTAGGTATTGTATTTTTTCTTATTCTGATTTCTTAATTGTCGTTATTGTTTCAATAATCGGAATATAAATGTATATCTGCTTAAATTTAATGAGCAAATAACTTTATATTTTTCAATATTATCCAGGTCATTTAAACATTCCCAAAGTTTCGAATTTGACAATAATTAGTGTCTTGATCAAAAACTGATATTGCGGTCTTACTATCAGTGATATTAAGTTATCGAATTTTCGTATAACAACTCACATGAAACTGGGCATTTTACAGAAGTATTACGTGTATGTAATAGGTATGTATAGATAATATTTATATTAACAGTAAGTAGCAGGTATTATTTATAAGTGATACTATAAATTTTCCTCTTTTTATTTTTCTTTTTTGGAGTTTGAAACTTTTGGTTCAGTTGGAAATTTCATCTTATTTCCCCGTTCACTATTTTTGTCTAGCGACGCCCCTGCCTGCTGGTACGATTTTGCAGGATTTGGCACCTGAGTTATGATGAAGTTGAAGATATGTAGCTACGTGTTAACTTCCGTATACTCCAGTCCCTCTTGAAATGATTGGTTCACTTCTACTTCAATCTTGTCTCTAATCGCTCGCATTTATATTTCACAGGTCAAATGAAAGTTGTGAATACGCTCAAGTATCGGTTGGCCCTCATTTATGAGAAAATGGTACCCGTCATCCGACATTACGTATTTGGCCCTAATCCCTCCCGCTGTTTTTACGATTAACTATAAGAAGATCGAGATGTGACTGGAGGTCACGTGTCTACCTCTCCGAATTTATATTTAAAATGCGTGGCTATGGATTTGCTACACCATAATAATTATATATTCGGATTTAACCTGGAAATCAGGGCAATTTTTTGTGACTAAACAACTAAACATTCATGGTACCAAATCGGGACTAGATTAAGATTAGATAGCCTCGGGAGGTAATGGTAGAATGGTTTCCCTTATAAGAACTTTGACGCTGCGTTACTATGGACATAGTATTGAAATGGCAATATCGAAATGTTACCAAAATAGCACGTTACCTTACCTTGAGGTGGTGATGCATCGTTCTCACCAGCGTTCTGTAGTAGTGCTGCCACCAAAAGCAAGCCTGAGCCCTTGGTATATACCTATTGCGGAACAAACCTGAACGTTGTTGCAAAATTGTTACTATAATGAAAACCTCGAACTTACCTTGAGGGGGTGATGCATCGTTCTCACCAGCGTTCTGTAGTAGTGCTGCCACCAAAAGCAAGCCTGAGCCCTTGGTATATATTGCGGAACAAACCTGAACGTTCACCTGAACGTTGTTGCAAAATTGTTACTATAATTAAAACCTCGAACTGAAGGTTCGTTACGATAAAATATAGAATTGTGCTTGAAGAGCTTTCGATAAAGTTCACTACGGAACAGAAGGTTCCTTATGTTTGTTACCAAAATGATATCTGAACCAGGAGAATCAGGGAAGAGTCAAAGAAACAAGATACGTGTCGAACGTGGTGTGTAATGTGTCGATTAAAAGTGCACAAACAAATAACATAAGGCGAAATAGACATATAAGTTAGATCAAGTTTCGTGATATCAACAAAATAGGAACGTACTAGGGTGAACAGGAGATAATTTAGCTCACATAAGCTGATTAGGAGAACCCGTATTTTTTTTCATCCCTTAATGCCCTAAAGAAGCTCCATGTCAAACTTCACATCCTTTGGGTGAATAGGAGATAATTTAGCTAACTCAGCTGATCAGAATAGAGCTCATCAATTCATTCGTCTCAATGTCCGAGAAAGTCTCTCCTCTACTCTCTATCCTTCTCACTCTTGTATCTCTACTCTTTTTCTTAAGAACCTTATCCCATATAGTATCAACGAGATCTCCTCCATAATCATTACTAGCCGCTATGCTTTTGATAGTGGATTTTTCTTTTGGTAAATTTCGTTCACTCATCGGAATAAATAGTGCTAATTTGATCATACTATTAAAGACTCCATGCTCATGGACTGAAGGGTGATTTTAAGTACTATGGATAGTTATATCGCTATATGTATCTTTTCTATAAATTAAAAAATCATGCTTCTCATTTGCCAAAGAGGTTGACAGATCCCGAAAATTGAGTTTATTCCCGCCGAATTCAAGAGTGAATTTGATGAAGGGATCTAATTTATTTATTTATTTTTTATTGATAAGAATTAGTTGTCTTTCAGTGCCTTTCCATAGAATGATCATACGAGTATCATCGACATATCTATACCAATTGAGAATATTATTTGTCTTACAAGTTGAAAAAATTTGCTGCTCAAGATAATCCATATATATATCTGCAAGCAGAGGAGATAACGTAGCAACTCTTGGCTGTGTTTAGCATTGCCCCTCAAATTGAAATTAATTTTGATTCATTCAGACATCAAATTGAGAACCTTATCCCATATAGTATCAACAAGATCTCCTCCATATTCATTACTAGCCGCTATGCTTTTGATAGTGGATTTTTCTTTTGGTAAATTTCGTTCACTCATCGGAATAGATAGTGCTAGTTTGATCATACTATTAAAGACTCCATGCTCATGGACTGAAGGGTGATTTAAAGTACTATGGATAGTTATATCGCTATCTTTATGTTCTGTTCCATATTGGTGAACAGACTAACCTGACCAAGTCAAAAGATGAAAGTTTAGCATTAGGAGGCATCTGAATGTCCTCAATTTCGGAAACCAAATCATAAGTATTAGTACTGTATGTTGAGGCCAAAAGTTGATTTTGTTTCTAAGTGAAATATTGAGTTTTCTAGCTAATTTGTGAGCAGGATCACTAACGTAAGACACCACCGGTCTCATCGGCGCTCCTTTCTTATGAATTTTAAAGAGACAAGATAACCTAGGCGAATGAGGGTTCAGCTCTACGAAACTTGGAATGTACATATTTTTCAGTAAACTATCTTCTGATTGGTTAACTAATTTTAAAAAAAATCTTCAAAATTGTGAAGTTTGGTCAGATTTGAACAATTATGTTTTAGAAATTTCACAGTTTTCGAAACTTAATAACTTGCTTATTTCAAATCACAGTTGTACTACCTTTATCTGCTTTGAGGGCAACAATATTTCCCAGAGCAAACATTTGGTTCAATCAGCAGTGTATTTCCAACAGTCATTCCAAATTTTCTGCGAATAAGTATAACCATCCTTCAGGAGCTGCAATCCGAATTATCCATGAGGCTCAAATCAAGCTAGTGAAAAGTGAAATCCATAGATGGTATATTACATATTATGTTTTAGCACAGTTTTTGAAATTGGACCAATGGACTCAAGAAGTCCTGGATTACAAACTCATGTTTCATTTGAGAAGCTTGATTTGTTGGCGCAAGAATGGAATTTTTATCCCAATCCTAAGGAGAGTTGCCGTTTGGAATTACACTATATATATTAATTGCTATGCAATTCTTAGGCCGACCCCCAATAATTTTTTATGTAACGTCCGGAACGAAATTAAAGATGATTTTCACGTACAACCGAGTAGTTGAGTAGTTGCTATAGATTGTGTCACAATTTCAGTGTTTTTCACGTACAACCCAGCCGTTGTTAGGGGAATGAAACTTCCGCAGTTTTCATCGCACAAAAATCGTTCGCCACTCGTTGGAAAGCGCTTGATTTATGTGATAAATGTTCACATTTCAAGCTATCAATTTCCCTCTCCTTACGTACCTGGCTACATTCCAAAACTAAGTTGATTCAGGCTAAGAATTGCATAGCAAATTATCCTCGTTTTGTACGCAGTAGAAAAGAGAAAAGATCCAGCGAGGCACGAAGCGCCGAGTATTGATTAGGGGGGTCCAGGGGGGCGAAGCCCCTCGGCGAGGCGCGAAGGGAAAGATATGAAAAGCCTTAAATTATAGGATTCGTTTCAGAATGCCTCAAAACGTATTTCTATGAAGAAAATTTTTCGAAAATTTTGATTTTTAAGATTTTGGAGCCATTGTAATAGGTTCCTTAATTTTCTACAAATTTCGCTAAAATATGCGGTCGGCGGCATTCTGCCCCACTTCATATGTACCTGAATGTTTTGTCACGCTCGGTCATATCTCCCCGGGATAAATATACATATATATATCACTCGGTCACCCTTCCAAATGCCAATCAATGTTTTATTTGAAAAATTCTACATTCTGCTCACTCAAACGGTAGTTTATCGTTCCTTAATTAGAACCCACAACATTAAATTTAATCTTCCCCACCGTACTGCTTGTTAATACTTTATAGTAATTCCAGTCAACCAATACCTACCTGCCAATACCAAATAACTTCTACAGGTTCGGTCGGTACATTGATTCCTTGAAAACAGTTGATGTTCACCAGTAATAGTGCATGTAATCTTCAAAAGAATCTGGTACACTTTTTCGATTACGACACAGAAATCTTGAGCTCAAGAATCAAACCTGATGAGCGTAATTACTCAAAAACCGGATGTTACATAAAAAAAGGCCAACAACACGTACTGTGTGGAAGTACTGATTCTTGATGTAGGTACCTACTTGTATACCAAACTTTGTAGGTAAGAATGACGTGTTTCTTCCACTAATCATACGAAGACATTTGGTTAGGGTTATCGAAATAACAACACTTTTGTTGAGGTACTAATATCATTTAATACCGAAACTAAAAATAAAATGAATCTAACGAACGAAATTCTACAGTAATTACAAAATTTACCAATCAACAGCTCACCGTTGATTCGTTTGATAACTATCAAGTTATCAAGGCACGTTTTCTTTCTTTACTTCATTTACGAACTCAATGAATAACTCATCACCCTACAATTGTTTTACAATAGAAATAAATAACTAAACCTTTGAAAAAAGGACTAAAAACCGAGTTATATAGGGCCAAGGGAGGCTTACGCCCTTTCAACAGAGAAAGAAGAATCTTCTTCTTCATAATATTCTAAAATAAAATTATGTTTCTTTACAATATTATATATTTACACAATTAATTCAAATCCCAATACTATGGCTCCTGCTTCTCAATAATCAATGAAAATAAGGAACAAAACAATAACTTTCTCTAACTAGTTCCGAAAATTTCGGACAAAACCAAAAATGCCCGCTTCCAAAGAACAGAAAATTCTGCTTCCCTCAGAGAACAAAAATTAAAACTCGACTACCATTTACAGTACATGTTCAAAAACCATTTAATACGTAGGCGTTTAAAATATTTACAAAGAAAACAGTACAAACCGCTAATGATTATTTTATCACTAAATTGAATTTGACTTTTTTCTTTCATTTGTTTTCATCATAGAACCCGAAATCGGGCAATTTTTCTCTCCGCATATTCAGGAGTTTGTATAATAATCGCTTCGAAAAGTTTACTTATTTATAGAAGAATATTGATATTTTTTTAGTAGGTAAGAAAAGAGAAAAATTGATGATCATCTGGTATGTAGCACAGCCTTCAAGCTTATATCCCATAAATAAATACGACTAGATAATTATTAACATATTACGAAAAATGAAAAAAAAAGAAATGGGCATGCTAGGTTCATTACCATTCGAAAAAACAGCGCAGAAAAGTAATTTTCTCAACATTTTGATCAATGGCGAATAAATAAAAGAAATTATAATCAAACTTATAAGGTCTATTTGCTATGTTATAGGCGTTGGTCTTGAACATGGGTGCTTGGCTGCTACAGCAAAAACGAAATTGAACGTTAAATCGTAGATCTTCAATATAGTGTCAAACTTCATATATTGACATATTTGGATAACATTTTTCTAAGATATGTTGATATGGCATTGATCTATTCGGTAGATCGCATTTTTAAAAAACCTTACATATTTATAGATACCATGAATTTCAAGATACTATTACAATTGAACTTACTATTCGACAGAACGGAGAAATTTCAACAAGAAATTTACAATCTATCATCTAGGATACAAGGTCACCTGTGTTTCGTATGACATATGACTGAAATGAGAATTCAAAGTTATTCACTGCCGAAGATGGCACAATGGTTTAGGAGTCGACTGGTTTATACCGTACATTTTTATGAATCGGTATTTAAATCCTGTCTACACAATCCAAAGAGATTGTGGGCTAGAAATATAAGTATAACATAATGGTAAAACATAAATAGGTATTAATTTCTTATTAAATTTCAACGTTCTTACAATATAGAATTCCTGTTCATTGACAAAATATATCATTTGGAGATTGATTGAAACTAGTTTATCAGTGGATGCCATCAACAAGCAAGATAACAACAAAAACTAGGTCACAAAATCTAATGTTTGACCCTGAATAACATAATAGATGGCATGTAAATGGAGAGGAATGATGTAGAGGACTACTTTTCTTGCGTTGCTCCGTCGAAAAAATGAAACTGAACCCGATTTGTATGCGGGATTTATCAAAATGTATTTTCTTTCTAGTAAAAAGGTAACCTATAGTATGATATCCATCCGAAGTTTGTGGAAGGATTCTCAAACGCTGCAGGACGAAGGTACTTCTTCTGTGGTCGTCTGGGTCCAGCAGGGCTTGACTTCCATCCTGAGGCATTGCTCCAGCTCCAAAAGCTGCCCCATGAAGTTCAGATTGGGGGAGATGATGGGGCGAGCGGTCTTCACCGTCTTGTAGGCCTCGACCATCGTGACTTGGCGGTGTTTCATGATATACGCGATTGCGATCGTAGGCGATCTGCTGACTCCAGCTTGGCAGTGGACTAGGACTGCGCCATTGTTTTTCCTTGCCTCCTCTGTAACAGCAAAGGAAAAAAATTAGAGTCATGGTTCAATCAACAAACGTACTGGGAGATTATACATAGAATGTAAGTAGTGTTGGTAACAAAAATAATAATCATGCCAAACAATCTCAGTTTTAAAAATAAGTGTGGTGAGATATTATACAGGATTCCATCGGAAAATATAAGAACGCAACCCTACAAGTAATTCTATCTGGCTTTTGAGAGATAGAGAGTGGCAAAAGGATGTATCATAAAGTGACTTCACCCTATCTAATCCTAATCAGACCTACACAAATTAAAGCAAGAAAGTTTATAACAGACAGAAAAAACTACTTCAAATTTAAGAACGAATTTGGCGCAGCGCATTGGCCTTTTCTACTCCTTACAATATTATGATAAAATATCTGCGGATCGGTCGGTTTCTGAACGTTCTCATCCAAAAATAAAATCATTTGATTTGTGTAGAAGTTTGTAAATGTAATAGAATAGTATAATAAACGTCTCTATTAACTTGAACAGAAATGGCTTCATTCTTTAAGCGTATGTAAATAAAGTGGAGTTATAATTCGGCTTTAGATTCGTATCATTTGACATTGAGCGCGAAATAGCGTTTCTTATATATAGGTATCTTCGAAATGGAACAATGCCGTGTTTTAGAAAGAGAACTGGGAACAAGAAATACCTCGTACCTATTGAAGGTATAGGATAAAATAAGGGCGGTGTTGAGTCAGAGAGGTTTTAGACGTTCGCGTTCAGGTTCCGAATACATCACAATAGAGACTGAAATACTTCGGAAGAGCTATTATACCGTCGTATTTGGGGCAAACGATGGTGAGTCATCTCGCATTTTAAGGCTAAAAATCGATGGAGAGGTGAGGCGGCAAGTCACCTATTCTGAAACGGGGGTTCGCGTTCTTAACGGCAATCCCGTGTCGAGAGGAGCTGGGCAGAGCCAGGCAAGGCATATCGACCAGGATGTTATCCACAGTCATGACGACATGGTAGGGCTTCACAGGTCCGAATCGATGGCGAGGATTGCATTCGACGTCATGTGAAGGTGGCGCAGGGATGAGTCACCGGTTGGGTTAGATAGAAAAGTGGAAATCACGCCAATCCAGGTGCTCTTGTTGCGTCAGAAGTTTGGCACAGTTTCGGATATAGAAATCGAAAATCGATTCGAGTATGTATTGTGGGAACGAACACTTTCAATACTCTTCTGAAGCTTCAGCATAATCGAAGTAATAGAAATCGTTAAGCAACCACTATGAATTTACAAGAATTGAATATCGATTGGATTGTGAACAATTAGAACAATACCTACAACCTGAGACAACCATTTTCAGACTGAACCACATACTGTATAAGATCTATAGTTTAGTTCCATAAGGTTTATCTCCAAACAACCGCTCAATCCCGAATGAAAAATCAACGGGTGCAAGAGAGCATCAGGGAACCCGGAAGCCAGTGACGGCATCGAAGAATTCCCAGGCATATTGATAGAAAACCTTGCACGTCACCGGAGTATTAGAGTTAGTCACCTGGTAAGGCTCATTTACCAGGATCACGCTTCGCCAGTTAACTGAAGCGGCGATATAATTGAATCCCGCGATGCGATATTCTTCGTTTCGTGACAACTCGAACAAAATGACACGACTGCTGGACTCAATCAACAACCACGAATAGAAGGAGGCTACCTAGAGGTAGTTCATACAAAAAGAATCAGCATAAATTAAAATTGTAATAACAAAGGTTTTTTACTTTTACAACAACCCGAAGGTTCAATTTCGTAGGGTGATTCACGTGGAAAACGCTGAAAACCCTGGATAAATTTGAATTCATGGTGAGACTTTATTGATAAGTTTTGCAGCAGAATGGTTTTCCAACTCTTTTCAAGGTATAGATACAATTTCTGGTTGTTTAGATAAACATAATGCGACCATAACAAGACATTCGCGGGATATGTTATAGTTGAAGGTCATTGACCGGAAGAAGTGATTCAATTTCCTTCCTAGAGGATACGGGAGATGAGTCAGAGGGCGGAGGTGGCGTAGGGCGCAAGTAAAGATTGGAAGGGTCGTAAGTGGTAACGGTTGTGTTATGACTCACAACCATTGACAAATGAGAGGACTCATGGTGGTGAAGTGAGGATATGCGGGTGCCTTGCCTCGTTAATTATTGCTTCCCTGCTGGTTTGTAGTTAACACAACACGCGCCTTTCGTTTTTATCAAAGTGATCCCCTCGGCAGGGTCAATGATATCCTTCGAATGAATCAATCCTAAACCAACACGAGAAACATCTACTGAAACTGCTCAAAATTTACCGATAAGTCTTATATTTCCCCAATAATTTTACAATATATGATCTGCTTGATAGCTGGACAAATGAGATGGCTTGATTGCAGTAGGTGGAATGATTTTATTAGGTGGCTCCCAGAATTTTATACATGATGGCCTGGATGGGGGGGGGGGGGGACCTCTACCGGGCCAGAGTACACAGAGATTAAGCTCCACGGGTCTGGTGTTTACCACACAATAATTATGTAGGTACCGACCCAAGAGACCGACATGAAATTTCAGTTTCGTAACATTTTAGTGGCTATGTTAGAATTCCTGTACCTTCGTCCCATCCTATTCAACTATGTGGATCAAGAAAGAAATAGGTAACTGCAAAGGTAACTTTGAAACACTAGGAAGATTCGAAATTAATGTGGAAAAATGCCCTAATACATGCAACATAACCAACTAACATTGTTATAGAAATTTTGCATTAGAACTAGAGAATAATGTGTTTCCAAATATGAAACGTGTAAATACAAAATTTGGAATTCTTCGTCAGTCGAAGGAGATGATTAAGAAATTCCACATCTATAACTTTAAAGTAGCTACGAACGCAAGGATTTAAAGTAGGTTTTCGGTATTACAAGTGTTTCGACTCTTTTCGAAGCTGACCAGTTTGATTTCTAGGTAGAAAAGTAATTGCCAGGATTACCTTTGCTATAATGCAATCGAACGTCCAACGATCCCGAACGGAAAGAGCCAGGAGGTACTGAGTTTACGACCGAGCAATAAACTCGTGAGAGTCTACCAACGGTGGATGACTCAGAGCTCAAGTTTCAAGGCTCAAGACTGAATGAGTGGCGCTAAGAGGCGGAAGTAAAAGAAACAAATAGTCAGCGAAAGTTTTAAAGTCCCAACTTGAAAGAAAATGCTGAGAAGTTTTTGAAGGACTTTGTGTGAAGGAAATGTTCTCGAAAAGTTTATTTAAGTTGGTTTAAAGACGTATAGAATCCAAATGGAACCCTTTTTAGAGGGCGGCCCAAATCCAACTTTTATAACATCAAGTTAAATTTCATGGGTTTATTAGAGGCCAAATTAGAAGAACGAGTTAGTAAGTTGAAGTTAAGGTGTACAATTCATTACTGCAGTCTGATTTGGTGAACTATTGGGATGACAATTGCTGTAGGTACTCTTCAAATAGGAAAGAAGTAGGTATAAGCACCTTCAACAGTTTCCTATTATTGCATTGACTGCGAATTCTGATATTCAGTTGGGTGGAATAAAGTGGACTTACGAATGCTGTTTTATAGAATCTGTCAAGTATTTATTAGTAATACCTTGTAGGAATCAACAGGTAAGCTGGTCGTATTAGGCACCTTGTGACCTTAAACTGAATTTGTTGTGTCTTCAGACATGAAACAATGAAAAATTTGAAATGCAGTAGGGTCATTGATAATTGACCGCTTACAAAGCACCGGAAAGTGAAAGGGAATCCGCAAGAGAGAGCTAAGTGGAACACAGCGCACTGCTACGGGAGATGTAGTCAGTTTTATTTGTAGAATGAAACGAACTCACGAAGACCCAAGATGAGTCCAAAGAGAAAATCGTTTGTGCGACACAGTTGACTCAAGCTTGACCGCTGATGTTCGAGACAACGCGGTGAGATGCTCCCTGGAGGAAGGAGGTTGCGTGCGAGAGCTAGGGGACGCACGAAGCGGAAATGAGAGCTCAGGAAGTGGAACAATCACTGGAGGACGTTCTCACAAACGATTTCGCCTCACACAGGGGATAAAGTCCCCCATTCAAAGTGTACAAGTCTAACACAAGAGCCGCTCCATTCAAAGGAAAAATAATGTGGACCTCATTTACGCCCATTCACGTTTCCCAAGCGGAACGAAAGAACGTAAACATTTTATGTAGTTAGCTGGAAGAGCGATACGAATTGATGTTGAATCGGTTAACAGTTCATTGACTACATCAGGATTATATTCCTCACGATACGTTGGACAGAAACAAGTAAATTGATGAACGACAACGGATCCAGAACAATATCATTAATATAGTTTATTATATTGGATACCTAATTTTTCAAGATTAAACTTGGTCCGTTTTGTGTCTGCTAGCACGTCAAAAAAAAAGAGTTTTCAACTGATAAGACCGCATGATCAATACATTCCAATACGAATCTAGTTTATAACTTTATCTGAAATCTCATATATATTAAATCACTGTAAATACCTACTGATGAAATATTGGTGTTTTTCATGTGTTTCATAGAATATGGTGTTTCACTGATGAAACAGAAGAAAATTTAAGTTTGGCGCAGACGATTGGAAAGAAAACTCTATAAACCGTCCACATTTCCTTTTACTTTGTCTCTTGGCAGCCCTTCCTTTGATGAGAAGTTGTTTGTTTATGCTCATATACTACGATTATGGTTTATTTCCTATACTACACATGTATTAGGTACAAGCTTTAGAGTCTGATACATCATCCGTCTGTCAAAAAAGTTTAGTTACGTTCCAAAAGCAGTTCGAATACATTCTCCCATTTTGAAAACGCCGTGAAACTTTCCTACAGTTGCAAAATTTAGGCGAAGTTGAGGAATGAATTTGGGACAACGTTTTTTCAAGTTCGAAAACTGATTTTTATTGTATTATCTGATGAGGAGTTTGATCAAACGTTTAAGTGAAACGGTCATAATAATTAATACAAAACTTATACCTATTCAATTCCACCACCTTGAATACTTTTCATGTTTTGGAAGCCCCTAACACCTTCACAAGGAATTTATTTAGGCACAATTCAAAAATTTGGGAAAAATTTCGAAAGTTTGATATTATTGGCAATACTTATAACAAATCCTGTATTCTGAACAGATCGCTTCTGAATTCGTTGCGATCAGATCTTGACTTGAATCGTCAAACGTCAAAATTACCAATTTGGATTATTTTTTTTCATTATTATTACAATTTTTTTTAAATATATGTATAAGTTTAGTTTTTTCAAAGCATCAGTCGATTGTGCGCATGCGCAAACTTGAATTTCTTATAACTTTCATTTTTCACGATCTCGTGGCTGATAGTCATTCAATCAGATTTATGGCAAGGGAATTCGAAATGACGACGCCAACTCACTCTTGTAGCTGTTTTTGGAACAAAACAGTTTCGTAGGTAAGGTAGATAAACCCAAATCTATCTGCGTTGTGACATTTGCCTGTCTGTACCATACCACCCATCTGCCCATATACCCATACCTATCTATATCTGCGTTGTGACATACCACCCATCTGCCCATATACCCATACCTATCTATATCTGCGTTGTGACATACCACCTATCTGCCCATATACCATATGTCTATCTGTATCCACTTCGTGACATACATCTATCTGTACCATAATACCACCCACCACACCACGTATCTCCTCATATACCCATACTTAACTGGGCTGCCATTGACAGGATTATTTTTGTATTACTTATATATATGGAATCATTTGCACGTTACTTAACAAATATAAGTGATTCAGTAGATGTTAGAGTAACTTTTGAAATCTTTGTTTCAATTTATACTATGTATGCAAAAAATGAATGTAGGTTTCTTGTCTTTTATGCGCGGGAGGGCGTACTGTTCGTCCGAAGGGATGAAACTTTTTACAACTAATTCCTTGCACTACCGAAACAATGATAGGCTATCGAAATCTTCCCTAAACCTACTGTGTTGTGACACATTTGGTGAGACATGAAACTTACCAATGAAGGAGAAAGCTTCTTCGAAGTACTGCTTGATGTTCTGTTGCGTCGAGTCAGACGCTGGGAGCTGGCGATAGGTGATGCCGCTGCAAAGGGGGTCCGCGGGCAAGGTGGTCGGCGTGAGGGTGACGTTGAGGACGTGGGTGACGCCGCGGGATCGCAGCATCTCCGTGTCCCGGGCGTCCCTGGCGTTCCCGACGTAGAGGAACGGGAGGACCCTGGAGGGCGGGTGCGACTCGATGTCCGGATCGCTCGGGTTGGGCGTCGACAGGCCGCTCCCCGGACTCCCGACGGACAGCGCCGAGTCCTCGCAATGGTCCCGGTGACGACGGCTGAATTCTTTCAGCCCACCTGAAACAAGATTCCTCTGGTTAAAATTGTAAAATAGCCTTAATAATATCATTCACATTAACATGAGTAAAATGTGTTCAATATATGTATGTATTCAATCTTGTATCTTAACAACATCACCCACATTAAGATAGCAAAAATATGTTCAATGGATTGTTCAACCTTGCATCTTAACAACATCACTCACATCAACATAGCAAAAATGTGTTCAACGTATAGTATTCAACCATGTATCTTGACAATATCATCCACATTCAAATAGCAGAAATGTGTTTAGTTAACCTTGTATATTGGCAACATCATTCACATTAACATTCCCAAAATGTGTTCAATGTATGTATCCAATCTCGTGTCTTGATAATGTCACTTGCCTACAGTAAGGTATCAAAACTGTGATCAATGTATGTATTCAACTTTGTATCTTGACAATAGCAAAAATGTGTTCAATGTATGTATTTAATGTTGAATCTCTCTTATTCCCTCCACAAACCCACGAAACCCAAAAACACCCCAAACCACAAAATAAACAATTAATGAACTTGATACTGGGCTTTTACTTCATTCATCAGATAATGCATTAGGTTAATAACAGAAATCTATTATTGCTGGGATGATTGGTTATGTGATTTAATCATGGCTCCATCCATCATACCTATTTGTTTAGGTAGGAAGGAAGGGGGAATGTCGCACACCGCTCTCCCAGGAGTTAGTGGACCTTGGTATTTTCCAACAAACGCACATCACTGCCACAATACCTAATCAATACATGGACGTTTAGTGGGGCAAGTAAATAAAAAGAGTGAGCACACTGATTAGGATGCAATCATTGAAACAAACGTAATGATCAGGAAAAAGTCACAGATGGATATTCTACGTCAAAGTAGGCGAAGACATTTTAAATCTAACTGAGAAACTTGAAAGGACAAATAAAATGTGATACTGGAAGTTTTTATTGGTCTTTTATATTCTTTATGAACATAAATACGAAGCGATGTCCTTTTTGGGTCGCGATGACCGATAAACAAGGCAGCTGGTGGAAGGAGAGATTCTGGCATGGGGTCAAGATGAGGACGACGGCAGAGCGTCTGGCTCAGCGACCCAACAATATCGTTTGAACGACAACTACGAGAGAAAAACTATACCATCGAGGCACGAAGCTGTCGTCCAGAATACCCTCGTATTATTAGCTAGGCCGCTACGAGCCGGGGCAAACCTGCTTCCCTTATAACGTCCTAAAAATAGGCCCTAGGGATGAATCACCTCCGGCTTGGCAGCAGATCAGGAAAACGAAAATTCTGTTTACAGCCGGCAGGTACCTACTAGCCTCAAATTAATTCGAATATCTGCGAAAGTGATAGTCAACTATGGAATAAAGATACGGATGTTTAGGATCAAACCTTCTATAAGCCATTTCGTAAGATTCTTATTTTTTGATTTTGTTCAGGGTATTTATAACATGACAGTACTCATCACTGCAGAGGTGTTGGGATTATTTTGTTTGATTTGCAACAAAACAACTCAAGGATGAAACAAATCAAGAGTATATATTGTTACCAACAACAGCTACTATAGCCATTCGTACGGACAATGAATTCGATCGAGCAGACTTAGGGGACATCTGGCGAGTTTAGGGATGGAAGGAGCAGAAGCCACATTACCAATTCGACCAATAAGAGATGAAGGATTGCGATAGATCAGGTAAAACCATATGCAGGTATCCTAAGTTACTCGCTTGGTTATTCAAGGTTGAGATAGTTCAGACGGGAAACTCACGAACTCGATTTTATCATTAAGAAACTAACACAAATGTTGTTGTTACAATTGAATATTGTTAGCTCCTCAACGTGCCTGATTTTACGTTCACTATAAGATATAAAAGACAGTATACCTGTCTACATAAAATTGATACCCATCATAGTTCAAGTTTCACTATTCAACTGTGATTAAGAGGAGATTATCAAGGATAACTCTCAAGAATGTACTCAGAGGTATTCTTTCAAGTACGTACGAATTGAATACTGCCACAGCGTCAACTTCCCTATTTTTACTTTCACTGCAAGAAGCCGTAGACAGTTCACCTACATAGAAGAGCCAACAACCAGCATTCAAGTTTCTCAACTTTACCATGATTAGAGATTACCAAGAATCACAGTTAATAGTGTACTCGATGCTTATCATCCAAATATGTGCAAAATTCAATATTGCCAGAGCCTTTAATTGCTTGCTTTTTAACTTTCACCATTCAACGTCAACTACGTAGGGTCAAGGAAAACCCAAAGCACACTATTTTCCCAATTCCTTACCCCCCCCCCCCCCCCCCTACCAGTGCTTGCTCCTTGAAAGCCCTTCTTATTCATATATGTGCTCCAGAGGTCAGACAGGTGGTATTAGTGCTGCCGGCCAGTCACCCTTGTGAATTCATGTAGTAGTCGAAAAACCTCCCCTCGTGGACTTCAGTTGAACATTTTTTTTCGACTCATTCCCACGCATTTTCTTGCCGTTTATAAGAGACTCATAGCTTCACTGTTTGCAACATGGATAACAACTATTTCAATGCAACAAGTAACAATTGTGTATCTTGAGGCTCAATATTTGAAGGATATCCTTGTAGATACCTCTAAATTGATTGAATGATGTTTAGTCACTAGTCTCACGCATTGATTGGGCGACATAGCCATAAATGTGGTTGGGGTCCTGATAGACCCCACGTGGGCAGCTGCGATGCTCTGACGTGGTCTACGGAGGGTTGAAATTGGAACTCATCATCATTCAAAGTTTCTCAACCGTAGTATGATTATGAGGAGATTACCAAGAATAGCCGTTAACAATGTACTCGAAGTCAATCTCCCCTGAAATGTCCTCTAAACGGGCTGATGACCATTGTCTTAATGGGGGATCTTAACTAGGTTCAGAACAAACGCTAATCGCCTGGAAGATGGAAGGGGTCGTAAAGGCGCAGTGAATGAGTCAGCAGAGAGTCACCTTGTGGGCCGGCAAAGGACCTTGCCAGGTTGGGTTGGTGGTGGTAAACTTGTACCCCTCCGGTCAAATAGATGGCCGGGATGATTCAAACGTCTTGGCCAGAGGGCGCCGTCCTCCGCAGTACCCTGGATGTTCAACCGGTGATTCATCGAGATGAAAGAGCCTCCAGACTTCGAAAAATCCTTTGGGAGCGGAGATGTAAACACGTCATTTGTAAACAGTATCCAGACGCTCCAGGACACCAGCCTTCAGGAATCGTTTCACCAAGAATGGTGGCTTTCATATAATATAGGATAATATAGGAAAGTTGAAGGAAAAACACCGCAAAGAAAACTCCGGAAGATTTTAAGGAGTGACTGTTTAGAAAAAAAGCATTCTTCATCGCAAAAGAATGCAAGCTCAGATGTCAACAATGACTGGAAACAACCAAATATACGTGACTACTTTTGATTAGTGGCAATGATGTAGGTTAAAGGAATGAGGCACTAGTCCTTTTATAACACGAACTGAATCAGGATTAATTATATCAAACATTCCAATGACATAGTGATAACAGTCTGACAACATTGGCTCACGCATCAAACTTTACATAGATATGTAGGTAGTATGATTAGGAGGGTGACCACAGAAAATTATTAATTTCTGTATATTCATTCTTGAATTTCCGAGATCCAAATTCTTGGTTTAGAATGGATGTGTGCAAGACATTACACCGATACTTCGTTATAACGTAGTTATACGTTATTATACGTAGTTACTCGAATTGAATTCTGTTTTTAATAAAGTACAATCAATTTTGTTTTATAACAAGCGGGTATATTAACGAAGGATGGGTTTCTTAAACAAACAACTGAAAGACATTGAACGGCCGAATGAATTAAACTTGTTTGAATAGGCTCAGATATTGAGAGGTGATACTGAATATGTATGAGGTTAAAAAAGCGGCACAGTGATTTTATAAACAAGACGAAAAACTAGCCTTCGATAATGAGGTAAAATATTTATCAAACTTTTGTGACAATCTCAAGATTAAGTCACAGCCCCTTGACTTAACAATAGAGTACCTTTTATCGGTGCAATAAAATATCATGTCAAGATTTTTAAAGAAAATATAAAATCATTGAGAACATAATTTATTACCTTTTTATTTAATCGTAATATGCGTTAAGTGGTTGAATTTTTTTCATAAAATTTAACATGAGATTATCTTGATTATAGAAGATACGACAAACTGTGCCAACTGTATTCACCTATACAGCCAAATATTTAATGAAAAGATAATGTATATCATCTTGAGTCAATTGATTAGGGTTTGTTCGTGATATCGATTCCAGCTTGAGAAAGACGTTTACGGGATACATCAGAATGTAGTTCGTAACATCTATAGATCTAATTTGTTTGAGTTACGTAGGATATTAATCTTCTGTTTCATAATCATTATCGCATCACGCCCGAGTTTCTATTGTTTCAATAAGACCGAGATCTGGCTAATTATGAGAGTATTCAAATAATGGAGATTTACATAATGAAGGTGAAGATTAAATAAAAACAGTTTGAGGGTAAATACATTAGATGAAATTAAGAGAATTAGTTTCTCCGATATTTATCTTATTGCCTTTCAGGGGTTTATCGGGCATGTGTTATAGTGCACTGTGTGCAAACGTATACAGTACGTTTAAACATTGATTAATTAATGTATAAAGTACCTATTCAGAGTGTATGAAGGTATATGTATATCAAGAAAATTATAAAAGCCTAGCTCCACACCATTTGAACCCTCATCATATAAAAAATTCTATCTTCTGTTATGAATCTAAAACCAACATCCGACAGCTAAAATGCTAAAGCAGGAACAAGCATTAGCCTCCAACTTCATTCAGCTGAGGGCAGGCCTGTACGTCTTCATTTTTACCCAAAGGTCATTATGGAGCATTTCTCCATCTTTGTTTAGTAAAAGGAACTCAATTATCATCAAAATTGGTTACTCTCAGCGTTGAGTTAGTGGTGTTACTAAGGGAAGTTACACTTCCCTAGGAACGAAATTGATTCAAAACGATTACTCTAAGTGAACATTATTAGGAACCCTACAATACTTTTGTGCACAATCGCATAAGATTATGATGTATTGTTCAAATTATGTTGGTAACTAAAACCCCTTTACCAATAGCAACATGGAACGCAATCGCATTGAAGAGGCTGACAAAATAAGATTATTTTGCTTGCAATATATTTTGTAATATCTATAGGTAGTTTCCAGGTGTGTTAGAATTTAAAATAATGTTTGTGGTTCATTTTTAACACAATACACATCCGTGTTTGATAAGTATTGTACGTTCAATACTCTTTATACGCACAGTTCTTAAGTCTGTTAGATTTCTGATTCAATTCATGACAAAGTTCTAAATAGAACCATGATTTTAAAAACGTAGCTTTTCAAAATAAAGATCTTTTAAATTGTATTTCAAGGCTCCCTGGTAGGATTTGAAATCCCTACGAACAAATCATTCACGTGGGAATCAAATCATTTCATATATTGGACCTGTAGTCCATCCGCTTAGAGAAATACTACCTACCCGGATACGCAATACCTTTTAACCTTCGATTAAATCGTAATAAATACTTTACAATAACCATAATTTAAGTCAAATGAATTTATTTGTGACTTTCACTGATTCCTGGTAATTCTGAATTGATTTCAACGGTTAGGTCATCATCAGTAACAAATAATATACTTATTAATTGTTACTGATGATTAACTAATCGTCGAAACCGATTTGACGTTGTAACCCTTTATTTTTTCGTGGTTATAGACAAAGGTCTTTGCTTCATGAATATGGGTTTATATTCACTTCGTCGCGAGTGAATTAGTTCAGAGTAGCTGCTATTGATTGAAGCTAGACAAGACGGTACCATTATGATTTCAATATTTTATAAATATTGGGCAGTCTACAATGATGATCAGTAACATCTCCTTAGGCATTGCTGGAATGTCGCAAGATGAAAGAATTTAACGCCATGAAATGAATCAATTTGGTGTTGTTTTCTCTACCCCTTCCACATCTTCCTTCCATAAATACTCAAATGCTTGTGATTGCGAGTAGAAGTGGAAAACTCAGATTGATCTTTACACAACAGATCACCGGTCCGCCGCCAATATTACCGTTTGACTCCATTAAGCAGGTACTGAATGTTGATATCACTCACGCTCATGTTGACAATCTCTTTTCCAACCAAAAGACCCTAAAGACGCATTGCTCTATAATATCACACCCAATTCATTGAAATGAAGTGTTTAATTAATCAAAAATGACCACCCATTTATTTGAAGTATCCAAACACATAGTTTTGAAATTTCCACCTTTAGGTTCGACTTGAATATTGTACCCAACAAGATTTTAGGACCTTCGTCAGCTACTTTGTAATTTTTGCTTCCTCACTACCGAAGGTTGGGAAGCTGTATTCGTGCAAGAAGTAGAAAAATACATTTCCCCCAAATCCAAACTTTCTATTTGCTTTTTTCGTTTCATACCATCTTGATCAATTTTGGTTCAGTTTTGGTTCATATTGCAAATTATGTATGAATAAAGGTCAATTCAATTATAAATCACTTTAGGCTCAAATAGTGATATCCAATATGATCAAATATTAAATACAACTTATGAGAATTCCACACTCACTTTTATACACAATGAGCAGCTCTATAATACTCTAATTGTATTTTTATTGCAATACCAATCTCAGTATAAATGCCTACAAACACCACATTCTTGATGTTTTCTCAAACATACAACAAACTTGCCACACATCTCAACAAGAACATACAGAACAAATCAACAAATCATCTCTCCAACAAAATCTCGAGCGTCTACTTTGCAACTTGTACAACTCTGTATATCTACCTCAATGAATTCCCTAGACAGCAGGCCTTCATCCAAAAACCCTCACAAGGGATGTGATTACCATAATAACAGCCATAATTATCAAAGCTGTGTTTGAGTTTGTTTACCAGGATTCTCAGATCTGCTTAATTTGATATCACAGTTTAAATTTTGATTAATAAACTGGTTAAATGACAAAAAATAATGGATTACTGATTCATTAGTAAACATTGCAATACTGTGAGTTCAAAATCATGGTTTCACCAACGTTCTTGAGTTGCTCTGGTCGTGCAGGTACTGGGTTGTGTTTTGGGGTAAGTTTGGTAGTGGATTGGGGGCTTCGTAGTTTGGTTGTGTATGATATGTTTCAATCAACCCTTTCTTCCACATTGATTGAGCGATCCTTAATTTATACCTAAATGAATGAAGAATATTAAGTTCTGATTTTCACTGCACGTTGTGTTCATTTGAAATGATGAGCTGATTTAGAATAAAATGTATCCATTGCATTGGGGTACGTAATTGTATCTGTCAGTTGATGTATTTATTTTGAATCAGAGCCTGGCAATAGTTGAAACGTGGAATGGCAACTCTATGAATATGAATTAAAATTGTAATTAAACATATTTAGCTTTCTGCTTTTTGCTGAAGAGTCCGTGGTAACGGACTGAAACCAGTTCATTAATAAATAAATTAAGGATAGGGGAATAAAGGATCGAAGCCCTCATCTCTTTATCACACACCCCTGCAGGAACAAATTCGCAGGATTTTCCACTTTTAGTTTACAATTTATGTTTAGCTGCACTCAAGTACTTTGTGAGGATATGTGAAAGTACAGCAGTACTGTTGCAGTATTGCTTATTCTGAGTGAATAGTTCAAATACAGATCCTCAGGGCTGCTGTAAAATGTAATCAAAAGTATTAAATTGAAATATCAATGAATATAAGAGTTTGTTAGTACCTGTTCTACTCCAGGTGGGGAGGGGGAGGTTGAGTACAAGACAGGGAGATTCTTTCTTCATTTTGTGATGTTCGTGAACTGGTAAACACAACACAGCTGTTCGTGTGATATTGAGTTCGAACTGATGAAATTAGAACGCGTCTCGAGTACTACTAGGACAGAGGGATCGATGACTAGAATCTGTTTACTATAGATGACTAGCCAGCCGGTGGGTTCTGGTTGGAGGGGGGGTGGATGGTGTGGGGGTGCTAAACACACAGACACACTGCACAACACATCGGCGAGTGGCGAAAGAGGTTCGTACACACTCGGCAACTCAGGCTGAACTGAAACACGGGAGGCCGAGTGAGGCCGATGAAGACGGGGTGGAGGGGAGGGGGGTCTTGCATTAGTCATCCCCGGAGGGGCCTTGGACGACCCCTCCCCTCCCTTCCCCGCGTGCCGCGTATCTGTCCGCTTCACCGCAATACGCGCCTATATCGCGGGTCACAGCTACGCCACTACAATACCCCCCCCCCCCCCCACAGCCACAACACTACACCCGTCCACCCTCTTCCCAACAAACATATTAATTAAACACTTTTCTGCGCCAAACCTTGATTATTATAAATGGAAGCATTCAAGTGATCTAAAATCTAAATTTAGTGACCATAACAACGAAGGTAAACGAACTGAGCAACAACGAAAAACTAGGTACCAAAAACATCCAACAAAATATGAAACATCACTTCAAAAAACAAAAATTACTGACACGATAATTAATCTAGTGCCCAATCAATGGCTGTATCGGAACATAACACATTAGAGAGTTTAAGTCCGCTTCACCGCAATACGCGCCTTTTTCGCGGATCACAGCTTCGTCACTACAATAACCCCCCCTTACACTCCCACCATCCACAACACTACACCCGTCCACCCCCTTCCCAACAAACATATTAACACACTTTTCTGCGCCAAACCTTGGATAATTATAAAATGAAGCATTCGAGTGACCTGAAATCTACATTTAGTGACCAAAACAACGACGGTAAACAAACTGAGCTACAACGAAAAACAGCCAAAAGCATCCTACAAAATATGAGACATCACTTAATACTGTCACTATAATTAATCTAATGCCTCTCATAAAAATAGCTGTTTTGGATGACATGGTAGTCAATCTTTAGCCCCTCATATCAATGGCTGTTTTGGAACACAAGATACTAGAGAGTTTTTGGAGACCAACAACTGGCCTTGAACGTCACCCAAATAGACCCAAGAGTAGGTACGTGACCTTAAAGGGGCGTTAGCAAAGGGCCCATTGGAATGGCTCACTTAACTGTCTCCACCCATGTGGGCAACATGCTTAACCTTCCTGTAAATGTAAAACTACTCAAAACTGAACGGTCACGGATGTGAAGTAAATAATCAATTTTGAAATGCTCCAATAATTATTATTGTGTTGTTATAGCAGGTAATTATATGAGTGGGTAGCAGGATATGGTGTGAGACATCAACTTACTTCCCGATTACATTCAATTAACACAGGTCCAAAAATGTGTTCGTATACAAAGCATGAAAAATGTTGTTTTGAACGACATGGTAGTTGACTAATCTAGAGCCCCTTATGAAAATGGCAGCTTTGGACGACAGAGCTTGGTGGATGATAATAAAAGGAAGCATTCAATTCAGGTGACCTGAAATCTAGATATGGTGACCAAAACAACGAAGGTGAAACAAAATGAGCAGCAACGAAAAAAACAGCCAAAAACATCGAACGAAATATGGTTAGAGACACCCCCCCTTTTGTAATTTGATCTACAGCTCTTCATGAAACTAGTTATTTTGGAGATCATTGTGTTTTATCAACTAGAGCTCATCACGAATAAAACAGTTTTGGACGAATTTGTTGATGATCTAGAGCTCCTCATAAAAAGGACTGATTTTGGAAGATATGGTGTTTTGTTGATCTATAGGCTGACATGAATATGACTTTTGGACGACATGATAATTAATCTTAAGCCCGTAAAAAACAATCATGGAAGTTTTAAGAACCTAGGTGGGGAATTTACCTTCAATCCACTCAAACACTCATGAAAATTCCACCAAAATTATTGGTATCATTATGATAGCTATGATACATAAGGTAGTTTCCTAATATTATGACATGATTGCGTGGATGATTGAAATTCGTTAATAATATGTTAAATGTCTGAGGGGTTATTAGCAATTATACACAGAGTAGAAGCAGAGCGTTTCAATGCTAACATTGATTCGCGGGCACTGATTTTTTTTTCTTCTAGAAGACCATTTAAAGGCTAACCCGCGTAATCCCTGAAAATTTCATCAAAAACTAATTAAAATTGAGGAAGTTAAGCGTATCGAAAGAATCAGCAGAAATGCCGACAGAAATGTGTCTAAAACTCATGGAAAATGTTGATTCTGGGTCTAAACATTCATCCACCTCATGAAAGTTAACACAGTGCTTCCGCTGTACAACAAATACCGAAAACCGAAGACTCGAAAACAAATAAATCTACCTAAATAAAATATTTTTAAAACAATCTTAGATCAGTTATTTTTACCCTTAAATATTCAAAAAGAGACTTTATTTGAAATGTTCGAAGCTTCGGTAAAAACAAGATAACCAGATATTTTCGTTATTTTTTCTGTACGTAGTATAAATGTTGGGTTTCCGAAATCGTTTCCAAATCGTTAGGTTCAATCAATTCTCAGTATAAAATTTATATGGCGAATTTTCGTAGAAAATGAGGCTATTGCAATGGCTCCAAAAATTTGAAAATAAAAATTATTGAAGAACCCCCTAGAAAAGCTAAAATTTCCAAATCTTTTTTGAATCGCAGAATATTATTCAAAACGAATTTTGTTGTCATAAAATTTTTAGTTAACCATTTCTTCGCTCTTAAACTGTTCAAATTTCAAAACAGTGTAACATAGAACGATAATTTACTAAGAATCGCTCATACGATCATGCTGCATTATTGAAACTTTTTTCCTAACCAAGACGCCATCCCCAGCTAGGTTTGATTTTTATTTTACACTACTTCTGTCTCATTCTGCTTTTGGATCAAATAATAGGGCATCAGAAAGTGGGACTATGCGTTTTGAATAAACAAGGGTATGCCAAGTATGTAAACATGATATCTGTAAACCACGTAATTTTCTTATGAGATTGCTTTCTCCGAAATCACCCAATTGCATTCCGCTCACTCGCTGAAAATACAATCTTTCCCACATTATTTATTTATATCGATGTGGACAGTGGATATAGTGATGTGTTTGTATACATTTATGTGCTGGTGATTGATTATACTAATAAATATTCCATTACGTACTCCTATGTTACAATACTCTATTGCGACACATTTCGTAATTATATTTATATGGAAACTACCTAGCAGAAATCAGTGGGTTGGCGCTGGTAACGTCACCGTTGAGACATGAAATACTGGGCGTCGATCAACCCAACCGTCAAGACTGACCGGTATTGAGGGTTTTGCATACCCGAGGTAGTGCCAAATCAAAATCCAAAAACTCTTTCGAACTATTCATTGAGATCACGCTGGTTTAATTTTTCATTTTTTTTATTTTTTTATTATTATTTTTTTTATTTTTTTTTTTTTTTAGTGGTTTAAGCAGTACTTCAACCATAAGGGTCATTAGAGGCATTGAACAAGGTGTCCAAAGGGGCACTGCAAGTGGCACGATTCTAAGGGGAGCCATGCTGCCCTTCACTACCAAACGGAGTACCACGGACTCCACTGGCAAACCGGAGGGGAAAAAAATAAGGGGTACAGTGATGAGATTTTGGATTTTTAGATTTTTATAAATTGTATTGCAAATATTTATGAAATTAAGAACGTTTTTCAGCATAATTTTGAGCAACAATTTTTAAATGTCATACAATTGTTGAAAATTTAGTTTTGACTAAAATTCTGCTAAAAAATATAAATTTAACGATTTTTGGCCGTTTTTAGCCATTGTTACTGATTTTTTAGTACATTTCCGAAATTTGACCAATTTAATGTGTTCTAAAATTGATGGCCAACGAACTCATCCTTTCGTTTGGAATGCTTGATTTTTTGCCGCAAAAACGGTAGTATTTTTATCTCCATCCTAAGGAGAGTTTTCGTCTGGTTCGACACACAAGCACACACACGCACACACACACACACACACACACACACACACACACAAATATATTATATATATATATATATATATATATATATATATATATATATGAATGCAGGCAACAAGCAACGAGGCAACAAGAATCTTAACAAGCATCGTCATGCAAACAATGCCCATTCAAATTTTTTCTGTGATCAAGCTTAATTAGCGAAATATCAGAATTTTTTTTCTTTATTCTTTATATTTGTTGAAATTTGCCTCAAACCGGATTCCAATGAAGAAATTTTTCAAAAAACTTGATTTTTAAAATTTCCGACCCATTGCAATAGCTTCATTTTCTACGAAAATTCGCTAAAACCTCTACAATTCTGAATGCCCACATTTAAATATTATTTATTTTTTGGAATAAATCTCGACAATCGGTGCATGACGTTTCATTTCCTACTAATGATATGGCACTGCTGATAAGGTGCACCACATTGTTTTAAAGGGTAGTGAACAGGAAAGTAAAATACGTCCATGGATCTGAATATCACAATTCCACAATTTCCAAATGACAGCAGAATTCATTCTGAGAATTTTGACACCAAATACATTTTTTTTACAATAATCAGTTATATTTCTAATATATGTCTTCGTCTCGACAATAAGAACGACACCGGGCAGGTGGACCAAGTGTGGATAGGTGCAATGATGTAATTTGAAAACTCACTGCCAAAAAATGTAGGGAACCATCTAGGAGATAACCCACATGGTTCCATAAAATTTCATCAAAATCGGTTCATTGGTTTCGCATTTGATTTAAACACAATGAAACTTGGTACACGTGGGAATATTCCATTTCTTAACATGTTCTTCAACTAAAAAAACCGTATTTTTGACACATCGCGTTGATTTCACAGACCAAACTGATTTCGTTTAAAATTAGCAGAGGGAAAAAATTAATTCTTCGTCGAATGAGACGGCTCCCGAATTGCCATCTTTGCTCGGTATTCGGTGATTTTTCGGAGTAACAAAATTCTTCTAAAACTTGCTCTGTCAGAGAACATTTTACTAGTAAAACGTTCAAATAATAAATTATGTTTCAACCAATACTAGGTGATTAAGAGTCTTGCGCCTCGCGCCAAGGACAACCTTTTTATTAATTATATGTGAGTGGAACATTCTGGAACTAAACCAGGGTGTACATTTTAACTCATCTGAACCGACAGGTCAGGATACGTTCCACTGCCTGCCGTGGGTGAATTCCACTCTGTAAGAGACATCTTTTGTAAAATATCCCCATAAAGAATAATAACTTTCTCTGAAATCGTCGCACTTTAAAAACTCAATTAACTAAGCCTGTAGTAATTAAGCAATTAAGCAAGGAGTGATAGTAGTTATGATAATTATGGAATTCACTCATCAATAACCTGCCATGATAAATAGTGGTTTGTTCCTTTGTAATTATTACGATAATATAATTACAAATAAGTTTGTCTCGTAGTGACACATCACAAGTAATACAACCACTAAGAATAATGATTGAGTAAGCATGAACTTCTGAGTGGAAAGGAATATACCATTTATTAATAATTAATGAGGAAACAATAATAAAAGCATTCCAACCAATGATACGTGGCCGAGTCTCACCAATTCCATGCTCCTATTTTATTTGTAAACGCTCCTATTTTATTTGTAAACGATACGTACCCTCTGAAGCTCCTAGTTTATGTACACAAAAATTTGTGTCTTACAAAATTGATGACGAAGAACTTTTTTTCATTAGCTATACAAACCAATTAGCGAATTTTTGTAGAAAATGAAGTTATTGCTATGGCTCTAAAAATGTTAGAATCAGAATTTTCGAAAAACTTCTTTATTGAAATCCATTTTAAGGCACTCTGACGGATCCAGAAGTTTATTAACAATGAACTAAAACATTTATGCACAACGTTGTGCTGAAAAATGTATTTACATTTCATAAATATTTACTGAAAAATGGATAAAAACTCCCTAGAAAAGCTACAACCTCCAAATCTTTTTTTAATCTCAGAAAATTATTTAGAACGAGTTTGGTTGCCACATAATTGGTAGTTAACAATTTCTTTGCACTCAAAGTACTCAAATTTCAAAACAATGTACCATAATTGTATACGATAGTTTACGAAAATTTGCTCATACGATCATGCTGCATGACTGAAACTTTTTTTAGGACTTTAAAAATGACTTGAAATTTTATATCAGACTTCCAGCATAATTTAATCAAATTTTAGCTTATTTTTCAGCACAATTCATACATAAATTTCTGAAAATCCTATTATATAGTTGATAAACGTATTCTAATAAGAGCCAGCAATAAAATGCAACGTATTTCTCAGTTTTTCGCTTTTATTTGGAATATGAGCACTTAGTACTTTATTGTGCTAAAAAAATCAATTGTCCGAAATCATTCTTTATATTGTGATTTGCTTATTTTTTGCGAAAGAGAGATTTTTTTTAAATCTAAACTCTAAGGAATAACATCATCGGATACGACATAAAATATAAAGTTTTTTGATAGGCGACTAGTATGATTCTAAGATGAGAGATAGCGCTAGGGTCGCATCAAAAGTGTCTCTGTTTTTCTGTACATACTTATAAAACCAATTTAATCTAATTATGGAAATGTTCGCAGGGAGAATCAAATATTTCATCCATCATTAAAACCTCTCTCTCAATTTAAAAAAATTAAATTTTTTAAATGTTAATTGATATAATAAATTAATTTTATTTGCATTTCGAAAAAATCGTGTACAATACGCGATTTGGAACTAATCAAGAGCATGTAGCTAAAATCAGAAAAAAATTACCATGACGTTTAGAGGTGGTAAGCGAAAAATCATATGGACGAACATATGTTTTTGCAATAGGTTACGTTCATACGAAAATCCCAAAATAGTATTATTTCACCGATAAGGTAGGTGACGAATGTCCCGTTTTTGTCTCCACTGGTAATTCCGTCGAAGTCCAAACGACCTGCCGAATCAGTTTTCGAGTGGAAGTCGTTAGGTTCGAACTGGTTATAATTGAGTGTAGATAAATTGTAGTAAAAAGAAGATGAATCATCAGGCGCGACCGATCAAATCGATTGTCCTGTGAGCTGTCAAGCGGTTTTCACTTCACGTGTAGAAACCAAAAAGGTGACGAATCTCGTAATCTTGTTTGCTTTTCTCCCCAAGGTTTTCTTCCCACTTTTTTGTGTTTTTGTCATTTGAAGATTCATCCATCAGTTTTATGGTAGTGGAAGGCTGAAATCAACGTCAAAGCGAACCGATAAATACGAAAAAGAAATTAACGCTGAATCATGCAAAATTAAACACTCCACGGACTATCCAAAATGGCCATCATAGGTGAGTGTCCTTGAGAGAAGTTCTCTAAGCAATCGAACAACAAAGATACTTCTTAATTTTACAGAAGATGCGGTAAAGAGAGCCAGCAATGCAGGATGACATAAATTTTATATGATAGCATCATATAAGCAATACCATCATAACGAAAGGGCTGAAATTTGGGATTGATTAGAGGATGCCCTTCTTTATCTGGGTAGACGAAAAATGGGGTCGGTCCGACAATTGGGGTAGGTTTGAAAGGGTTTTGAAAAATTGAGTTATTACATAACGGCAAGTTGAGGTAAGGAAGGGAGGTAGGAAAGGACAGTAGGCGGTTGAATAAAGGGCTATCAGAAAAGAGTTTGTCTAAAATTTGGAGGCGCTGGGTCGAATAGGTAAGGGTAACCAATTGGAGGTTACGAATTGCTTTTAAAATTAAATGTTTCCATAGTCCATTACAAAGGATCATTATAGAAAATAATAAACCAAATGTGTTCTTTGGAATCCAATAGAGGGAGATTCATTTGAATACACCCATCAGTTGGGATGAAACCCAATTATGTCAGTTTATCAAAAACATTCGTTAAATAAGATGTTGACTAATTGGCGCTTACTACAGCTGCACGTTTTGGCTGCAACTCGGAGAGTTTAAAACGAGGTAATGACATCAAAACCCACAATATCCCGGGTAATTTATAAACAGGGTTCTTTGGCGGCCTGCATCTATTTCCAAAGCTTTTACAAGGTTGTGAACTGCGCAGAAGAGCACCCCTCGTCGGGAGTAGACGAAGGTGATAAATTATCGTGGAAACTTTTCTTGGACGCGAAATTACTTTCCTGGCAAGATGTCCAGGAAGAGAAAACGGCTTTGACTGACGCTAACCGCTGAACGTCAGCCCGCTAACTGGTTTCTCGAGCTGAGAAAAATAGTTTTCACTCTATTTCCCGCAGTTTCCGAGGCTAATTGGACGACTACATTTAATTTCATAGCCCACTTGAACTGGTCAGAAAAAATATCGTAGGGACGGAAAAGTCACCTTTCACGCTCAGATCGCTCTAAAATCCATCTGGAAATAACGAGTATTCGGTCCGAGTAGCTTTTGAAGAAAGAAATTTCAGCATCCAATGTTATCTATAAATGATTGGTTTGGAAAAATTGCTTGATTTTCTTATTAATAACATGTACAATTTCAACAGTTCTCTTTTTAGCGAATTTCCGTCAAAAATGAAATTATTGCAATGGCTCAAAAATTTTTAAATACAATTTATTCAGCATTTTCTTTGTGGAAATCCGTTTTGATGCATTCTTGAAACGATTCTGGGATTTTGAATCTTTGTTCACACATACCACCGGCTCTAGGGATGAGGTTAGTTGCAGAAGGATTAGGATGAAGAGTGGGATGAAAGGAAGTACCCCTATGAAATGACCACCAGTTCAACTAAGATCCACTCTGGACGCGGGTTAATACCACGGAGCACTCCCTCCAAGATGCCCAACTCGAGTAACTCTTCACCCAACCGGCCATAACCCTGATTGTTGGGTGCCACTCCTTTTAGCTCGGAAATTGCTTGCCGCAGGTCATTTCTGTCATACCTATTTATCTTAGGCCGCCAGGCCTGCTCCATGTCCTCGCTGCCACGATGACAACCTGGACATCCAGGATTATTGCAGACCCATCGTGCTTGACGGCAACGATATCCCTCCGACATCCCAACCACTGGATGACAAAGCGCCTGCGATCTGCTTGGTAACCGCATCATGACGTAGAATGCAGCAACCGTGAGTACAAGGACACTGCTGCACCACATGATATCGATTCTAATTTTTACCCCAACAGGCGGGAAAATTCCCAATGAATTATATCAAGATTGGTGGAGTAATAACTATAGCGCATGCGGGAAACTGAAATTGGTCGGTACAGACAAAACTCCTTGACTTATGGACCGACTGTTATGAAATGTTCAAGGATCGTGCAATTTAGCTCCAATACATCCCCCTATGAATTTCATTGCGTTGGATTAATAGTAGTCTGTGCGCATGCGCAAACATTAATTTCTTACAGTGCCGACTTATTAATCATTTCGACTCGTACTTTGTTCTTCAACTAATTCTATACGTCCATGTTACAATATGGCTGGAAGATATACTGCCCAACCAACATGGCAAACGTTTTCTGATGCCACCAAATTAGCTAAAGAAGAGGAATTTTCCTACGATTCGAGAATTACGCATTGAATCACTCAACCCAAGATCATTTTTGAAGTGTCTACTTCAGGTCACTTGAGTACCTCTACGTACTTCAGGTTTCGGCCATCCTCTGTTCCAATGACGTAAAAGTAAAAATAAAATACCGAATGAGATCGAGACAATCAGCAGAACGTGAACATGCTTCTGCACGTCCAAGTCACTTTGCGATCCATAGAACATTTCAAAACCAGTGAACTTAAGACCTCCTACTTAATAATTTAGAGGCGTTAACTTTTCCAATCGGTAAACATCTCAACTTTGCAATGATTGCACATCTAGCAAAGTCTTCAGTCTACTGTTACAGAGGTGGCAGGATTGTACAGAGCTTTCCAAATGGACAGACCAACTGCCATTTGAAGATCACAACACTAAAAACTCAGAAGAATATTTTCTCAGTTCAAGAAATTGAATGAAACACATAAAAAAGCCAAGTGGAGTTAGATCGATCCTTTTTTTTTTTTTTTTTTTTTTTTTTTTTGGAATAGTGCAAAGCAACAAAATTATTATTACTTCTCAATAATTAGATAGCGATAGTTTTTCATCACTTGATTTCTCAATTCGTAAATTCGAGCGTAGCAATCATAAATTAATTGAAAAATTAGTCAGCAACATTAGTTACCAATTAAGTTCATCTCCTTTCTATATTCGTTGATAGCACTTCTGCAACAGCTAACGTATTGAATACTATGAAAACTATTCTGAGTCGATCACTAAGCCCGGACAGAATGCATATTTTTTTTATAATATGATTGGAGATTGTAGGATCAATGCAACATTAATCCGATTTTGTCACACTTGAACCGAAGTGTGATTCACACCAACAGCTGTTATTTTAGCAGTAAATGCCTCACTTATAAACACGCCGGAGGGCTGAGGGTTTTTCGTGCGTCATCCCTTACAACAGTTGACTGAATGATGCGCCCAGCACCCGCCAGTGTGGGAAAAATTGCAGTTCAAAAGCCGCATGATATAATTTTCTCTTAGTGACTAATACGGGATTTCTTCCTCCTACCCTCCCATGGTCCAGGATGAACATAATAGTAATAGATTTCAATGTCTCCCCCCTTAACGTCGAAAAGTTCTCTTATTATTTATAACGAGGGGGGCGTGAATGAGTCATTTCACGACTTTCCTTGGCACGTACCCGATCTGATGTACTCGCTGTTGTCGGATGACGTGGTCCGTCAAACCGAGCAGATGATCTTGCAGGCGCACGAGCCCCTCCAACATCAAAAGGATCAGTTGGTCGGGGTCGCCGCCCTATTGTTTGAAGTTCTTACTCATTGGGCAGATGCTTTCGAATTCGTTTATTGTCACATTGACGCAGTCATCGACATATCCGAAACGCTCGAAGATTTGAGGATATTCGCCGATACTGTGTGTACTGACATATGATATAGTTGGGGGAGTTAAAAGGTGTGACCGTTGGATGCGTGAAATAGCCATGAAGCTATAACGAAGGGTAAAGCGAGAAGTGAACCCTTAATCAACCTATTTCATGCGGAAATCTGGTCTAGCCTAATCTCCTAACTGTAAAGCTGGTGCAAATAGGTATAGGTTCACAATCACCTTATATTTGCACACAACTAAATATTTTTTGGTCAAGTAGTTGAAACTAGTTTCATTGTCGCTGACTATCAAGGACTGAGAAAGGGCAATATCACCTACTTCACTTTATACCATCAACTAAAAGATCTTGCACAGCTTTCCAGAAAGTTGTAAGGAGGGTATTGGATGGTTGGAAGTGGCTCAAATAGCGGTGTAAACAAAGCTGAATGATGCCATGGTATCACTGGTGGATGGGAAGGGGGGGGGGGGGGTCAACACTGTCCACCTACTACATCACATAATCTTCTTTCTATCGATTCTTTGTCCTAACCACTAGGTGTTCTGCGCTGAAAATTTGCCGTCGTGAGTATTAAACAGCACAGAATCTGATTTTCAATAAAAAAGAGAAATTCCAACACACGGAAGTTTCCCATTGAACTATACTTAAACAACGATTACAACCAACATTAACAGTGAAAAATATAATTTTTAAAAAGTATCTAGTCTGGTTTAGTAGAAAGAGACCAAAAACAATCTTGGACCAATCAGCTATAAATCCATCTGATCAGCCTCTTCTTATTTTTAGCAAAACATTAAGATTGAAGGACTTGTAATAATAACGGTATATAAATGAGAGTAATAAGAAAGGTAATGATAATATAGATAAGAAACAGCAGGACACAACTGTATAGCACAGAATCCCTATAAAAACAAAACAATATCCGACTTTTGGATGATTCATCAGCACCATCAATGAATCGTGGAAGTTGCACTAATTTCAAAGATTTCACGTTTGCGAACTCACAATTATTACTATTGATGAAATCATGATGACAATCGATAGAGGCTTGTTTTATATTTCCAACTTTAACCTAACCTCCAAATTTGAGCAAAATCGGTTTATTGGGGAGCGAGAATTTTACGTTTGAGGGAGTACTATCGATGTAAGAGAGAGCATTTAAGATCTATTATCTTATGATCTTATTATCTTATGACTGACCATCAAGGGCATAATAAACTGTGTAATTCCCATAGATCTGATCAATATAGGGCGAAATTCGAGGAAAAAATGTGTGTGATGATATTGGGGGACACGCAAGGCGACTGAGGCCAGAATTAATCGTTCAAGAGAGGTTCGAACCCACTCCCTAGTTCCATGTAGCCAAACAGAAGAATCTGTCTGGTTCTTAAAGATTGTTCTCAGTTTGAATCCTGATTTCAGACTCCATGTTCGGAGGAGTTTTACTAAACTTTTCTTCAACTCCCAGGGTGCTGGGAAGTAACTATTGGGCTTCCACTTCCACTCAGAGTATGAGTAAAAAATAATGCGGAAATGCCCATGACACGAACTGGAGAATCCTCTTAACGGGGAAGTTTGCTGTGAGAATGAGCTGTAACAGCGGGCTCGGGCCGTTCGTCATCACCATCAATCACTGGAACACGCGCGGCAACCTGCAGCTAAGCTAACAATGCGGCAGAACAAGTCAACGACGTTAAGACAACAGAAGCGGCTGGGGAGAAAGGAATGGGATGCCGGCCTAAGCACAAGGACGATCTGAGGGGGTGACTAAGACGCTCTCCTCATGGATTGAATTGCTAATTATTGACGTCCGTTGTTTAGTCATTGTCGCGCGGAAATCGTAAGCCACGGTGAAGACGGACGAATTTTACGGTAACGAATCGTATAACTCAGCCACGAACTATGCACCAATTACTGAGGTAGGTAATCTTGACATAAGTGCAGGCACGTCATGGGGAATCATCCGACCTCTGCCGTCATAGGATCGTCGTTTTACTTCTTCTTTTCTTCTTTTTTTTATCCCGATCAAACTGGATATTCCCGAGTAGTTCCAAAGTTCCCCAGTAATTCTGTAGCGAAATTACAAAAAGAAACTGGCGAGCCGTAAAGCGAATGGAGTGGTTTTATGGAACTCCTAATGGTTTATTATTTCCAGGTTGTAATCGTTCCAACTTTCGTAATCGTTCAAAAAGGAAAAGAAAGTTATAACCATCACCCTCTCAAATTTTTAGGTTATTTGGTACGCTCAATTGTATGTGTTCTCAGGGGTAAAACTAGTTGACTTAAATGCAAAATGTTGTTACAGTGGAGTTGGAGAGGTCTGCAAGTATTACCATTTGATTCAGCGCAAAAAAATACGTGGAAACTGACCCCAAACTCGTAGGTGCATAGAGGGTAATTTTTCAAGAAAAATCACTATTTCTTCGAAAAATCCCCGCTTTTCAACACTACAACATAATTTTCTCCCCCATATAGCAAAGTAAAAGTAAAATAGACTATACCGTTGGCAAGATTATTAAATGGAGTAGTTTTCATAATATTATCAGTATCCTCGATTTTTTTTCTTTTTGTAAAGAATTTCAAATATTTTCAGAAATTTTATCTATTTTTTTCAAATTCGGCTATATTTGAACCGTTGTTACGGTCTTATATAGTTTTTTCAATAATCAAAGTACCTAAAAGCCGACCTTCTAGGACCATCTAGGCCCCAAAATGTGATTTTTAATACATGTTTCATATAGTTTGGTCAAGTACGAGTATTTTCGGAGAAAAGCCGCGGGCGGCGGACTCACTTTTGACCGTTCCCCAACAGATTAGCGCTTTCATACTCCTCCGTACCAAGCAGTAAGTTCTCTTCCAGTCTGCATTAGCAATCAATGATGTATCAATCATTAATTCCAAATATCCATATACCTTACCCGTTGCTACCCAGATACACCCCTGAATTACCCCTGCAGTATTTCTTACTTTGATTGAAGTGTATATTTAAAAATACGACTTTCAACTTGGTCAGAAAATCCCCTTTAGTTTTCTTTCTTGGGGCACCATGAAGAAATACGTGAATAAATTGATCCAAGTGACTAAATTCAGTGTACCTACCTATCATTCTCCTTTATCCCTATTGGATAATTGGTAAGGGGGTTTTGAGCGAATGAGTCTTGGGATAACCAATCAGAACACCATAAACCACATAAAAAGTGAGAAAATAACCTTAAGAAAATCGTCAATAAACATACTAACCTTAAAAT
Source organism: Adelphocoris suturalis (assembly GCA_030762985.1). Lineage (NCBI taxonomy): Eukaryota > Metazoa > Arthropoda > Insecta > Hemiptera > Miridae > Adelphocoris > Adelphocoris suturalis. The sequence continues at coordinate 90,876,756 of CM061041.1, read as the reverse complement.
AGCTTGTCAATACCAACATAAAATCGCAAAACACCTCACCAACCTTAAAGATAAGGAACCCCTACTTAATACTCGAAATAATATATACTGTTTACCCTGCCTTAAGTGTGATCCATTTACATAGGAGAATCATACCAAAATTTACGTAAACAAATGGCTAGCCAGGACTATAATATAAATAATCTTTTGGATTTTACGCATCTTGAAACGTAAACCAAAAAATTTGCAAGGAGGTGTTGAAAAAAAAATGTTTTTTTCTTGGTTAATTACAAAGGTTTATTATTGAAAATAATAAACCAAAACGCGTTCACTCTAGGATTCGTTTCAGAATGCCATTGCAATAGCTTCATTTTCTTTGTCCAACTGAGAACCCGCAGAGCCTAGTTGGATGGCTATAAAACAAACCATAGGACACTCATCGAGTTGAGGTTTCGACGCCATGGCAACCCGCGCTTCGCAGTATGGCCAGGATGAGTAATGCCGGTCTGAATCAGTGGAAGTTGAGCTTTCAACCCTCATCTGTTGTGTTTGGGTCCATTGAGAGGACATATGAATAATAGGCCAGCCGGCTCTACGGCTCATGTACATGAGGGAAATGAGTCAGTGAGATTATTGTGAGGGTCACCTGCCAGGGGCTCCTGTTGATTCACCGCACACCCCTCGGTCCTAACCCCATATTATACCCTGAACCGTGACGTGTACCTTCAGCTTTCCTATTAACGGTCATCTGTCCTCAGTTATACAACTATTTACTTCTGAGCCGAAGCCCATTAAAGTCTTGAGAATATATAGAAAAATTTCCTATTATAGCGAATTTTCCTAGAAAATGAAACTGTAATGCTATAAAATTGCTGAGTCAATGGAATCTACACTATACATACTTACATATGTTTAAAAAAAATCAAGTGTCGGAAATTGAGTATATATGTTGAAAGGGTATCCCAATTTTGTGCTTTGATCAGTGGTTTGGATACTCGCTTCGCTCGCACCTCAAAAATACATAACAATTAGTCAATCCCTTAGTAAAAATTCAGATTAGTTGGACATAGATTATTATCATGTAGCTGTAATTTTAGTTTACTAAGGGATTGATATCTCGATGTTATGTACTTTTGAGATGCGAGCGAAGCGAGCATCCAGACCGCTGATCTAAGAATGAGACTGGGTTACCCTTTTAACATACATATATATTCACTTTCCGACACATTAAATGAGTAAAATGATCGCATTTACTCTTTCGGAGGAGTCCATCGTCACTCACATGTCGAGAACCCAGGGCGAGCGCTATCGATGTATGGACATCATCATTAGGCCGTCAAAACAGTATTCGTAATTTTTGTTCACAAAACGTGCTGTTTTTCTCATCAACCCTTTCTCATGCATGAGTTCAAATATTTGTTACCATAGTCAGATATGAAATATGTACCTATAAGGGTTACATATCGTAAGACAAGGTTTTCGAAAAATGTTACACATTGGTCACATCACACTGGTCACAAAAATTCGCTATAAAGTACTGATGTACCAATGAAGTGCTGTGTTATACAGGTAGTTGATAATATCAACCTAGATACAATCTATCCTGTTACTATATTCGTTAAGTTCCATGGTTCTCACGAAATTTAGGCGTGGAGTGGGCAGATGTAGAAAAGTAGAGTGTGAATGTGAGTGTACTTTTCATATCAATTTCAACCTGATCGTACCATAATAGTAGCTATGCGCGAAAATGTGAAATCCTTGTAACAAGCTGCGATTCCACAGTTTTTGTACGATTTTGATGAAATTCTCAGTGAGAAGTGCGGATTATAATGTAGATGGTTCCCTATCATTTTAATTGTATTTAAATGACTATTTCACTCAGCGCATGCGCAAACGTAAATTCCATCAAGCATCATTTTCTCTCGCCATATTAATTTACCATGTTCCCCAACCACAAGAACCAATTGTGTTCATGTTACGAATACGAGGAAGTTATGTGCCACACCTAACTGCATATTTTCGCTCAATTATTCTTTGCTTAATCTCGACCTGGCTTGGAAGTAATTGAAACTTCGTGCGAGGGATCGTGCCTCTTTATTGCATGATATTCCTCAAGTTTGAACGACGTTCCTTCGAATTGTGAACGTCCATTGAGAATCAGGGTGTATTTCCGTTCAGGCAGGACCCTCCTGTTAAGAGTTCGGAGGGTTTCGTGGCGGGAAGTGAGTCACACCGATTCGTCGCCATCACCTGCAGAGCTTCTGGTTCTCACCCTGTTGATTCACAACACCCCTCGCATACCACTTTCATGGAGCGTCCCGCGTTATAGTATCCATACTGAACCACACCCCCTCACGTGCGTACCGTGACGTTTCAGGTCCCCAACCGTCATTCTTTTCATGGATCGTGAATCGATCCGTTTGGAATTCGCATGACGTGAGATGGTCCCGAGATCGGAACGCACCGGTCTGGGTTCGAATCGGCAAACTACCCAAAAAGAAGGAAGATACGTGCATGAGTAACCTAATTCCTAAAACCTCCACACTCAAACCCTAGGCAATTTTCACTAATTGAAGGGGATAATAGAAACCATGATAATCGCCGATATAATAATTAGCTTGTAGCTACCGTAGGGTTATCTTGGCTTCACCCAACCGATGAATCATAACATAGGAACGTTCCACAAAACCTCAGATACCTGAAAATGTAAAGTGACCCCAGAAATTCTTCGGGCCTTGTGTCATTCGTAAATGGAAACCTTATTCATCTTTAATCGTGTTTCAAGTGAAAAACTTACTGTAAACGTGAATCACTTAAAATTATACACGTGAGATCTAAACGTAGTGTGGTATGATAGGTGCAATGGTTGAATTCCCAAGTACGAAAATAGATATTACAGGAGGTATATGCTACTTCAAAATATTGAGAGTTTAGAGCAGGGATTCTTAACCTTTTTAAATTGGGGGACCACTTAAAGGACCAAAAGTTTTCGCGTACCATTCGCTTTTGTATAAAAGTAATTAGTGACATAGTATTTGATTAGTGCTATTTGTTACTCTTAAAGGTTGTACAGTTGAAATTTTCGACAAAACATTTTCTAATGTGATGGTTACGCTTGCATGTTTTCACCACATTATCGATGTGGGTGAAGGAGGGGGAAGGGCTGCCATTCGGAGGTTTACCTGCTCTGTGCTCGAGAACATATAAAAATTGTTGATGGCATAAGTTGGTAGTAGACCACAGAATGAACAACTTCAGGACAATTATATCTCAAAGTTTGGGATCTTCCAAAACTAGATACTTCAAAGTTGGGGCAGTTTCTAGATGTAATTGCGCCCGTTTTGGAGCACTCAAAAGTTCGAGTGATGGGTCATTATTCCATGAATTTGTAAGTAGATTTCGAATTTGCAATAAAAAATGGAGGTTCCTATTACCAAAAGGCGAGTTAGGAGTCGTAGCACCACTGTGGCGAGTGATAATAAAAAACCAATTTCACGATTGAATAGCATTAAAAAATAAATAAATAAATAGAATAGATCAGTAGTCACGTAGTGAGCCACATGTTAAGGGCATTTTCTTTTAGATGGATTAGTATTACACTAGAAATTACGAAATAAGAACTTCGGGGGGGGGGGGGGGGGGGGGGGTCCAACAATTGAACTTAGTGGTAAGAGCTCACTCAGCTGATTGGGGTGGTTCGGCAAGTGGAAATCGTATTCTACCTGTCTAACAGAGGCTCCGCTCCAAATTTCAGATTCTTAGGAGAAATTGCAAAGAAATAGGATTTTATGAATCAAAAAATTAGCTCACACTGCTGATTATCAATCAGCAGTTGCACGTTTTTTGCAACCACTTTATTTCGAATGACTAGTTGATCATTTTGCGACCCATCCCGTTATATTCGGTCCAACCGTTCTCGAGTTAAAGCGCTTTTACGAGGATACACATGCGTACACATATGAAAGGACAAAGTTAATACAAATATACATTATACTGGGTGGACACGACTTAATGGATCACTATCTCTATCCCCGTTAATATGGGGGTTAGAAAAAACTTCAAGCGGTAACCACCTTATTTTGCAAGAAATTCAAATATCACACTTCGGCACACTGCGCATGCGCGAGATGCGCCTCAACTTTGTTATTTGAATGAGAACCTCCATTTTTTATTGCAGATTTTAACTCTACATGAAATTTCATGAAGAAATGATCCAGCACTCGATTTTCTAAGTGCGCGATAACGGGCGCAATTCCGCTCTAAAAGTGTAATAGATGTGAAATACTGAGTTTTTGAAGGTACTCAACTGCCACATGTAATACATGATTTTGGAGTATTTCTTCGTGCTGAACCTCGTACTGATGTTCATTTATTGATAATTGCAACACCAATTTGGAAAAACACTGAAAAACCTACATTTTAGTACGCTATTTGCTTTGTAGAAATGTGTAATAAAAGTGCAATTTCGGTAAGTTTTTAAATGGGTGGCTCAATTAAATTTTAGACACCTTGTATGTAGAAAAGTAGTAAAATCCATTAATCGTTTTAGGATGCTTAAATACGGATTCACATGAAGAAAACTTAGGAAAATTTGTATTTTTAAATTTTTGGAGCCCTTGCAAATGTGAATTTTTAAGGATGTAAGTTGAAGAATCGACTCCCGCTGTGCTAAATGTGAAACACCTTGTACTGTAGGAGGATCTTGGGCGCAATTCAAAATAAAGTTTTCTGAGTGGATGTGATGGATGATAAACGTAGGTTGAGGTTGTTTTGAGGTCAGAGGGAGCGGCAGAGGGCAAGCGGATGTCGGAGGCTGGGCGACATACGGTCTCCCGCGGATCCTGCCTGTGAGAAGGGGCCCCCACAGCTTCCTGTATCACTGCCACACTTCCCTTTTGCTAGAAACCGATATAAAAATAAAAGAAACCTCTCCGAAAATACTCCTTGTCAACCCCTCCTTAACCCCATCTGCATATATACTTTTCCAGAAATAAGTTGGTGACTTAAGTAGGTGTTAAGGCCCTTGTAGGGCCTCGGAAGCCACAGCGGCTTCTGGGGTGATTCATCCGTCTCGAATCTCAGAATAGGTTTGAACTATTTGCAAAACTGGACTAACGGAACAAACAAACTGTCTGAACTAACTACTGCAAAACAAAGACGTATTTGGGTTTCCGCGAGGTCAATAGGGTGCCATGTCCCCCTGACCCCGGGAGTATCCACTAATATAACCCATAAGCATGACGTCATCCGTCAACCAATTTTATCGCTATAAGGAAACAAAGTCTTTGACAACTGGTATTTTACACGATAGCAGGGAATTGCGTTATCGTTAACAACTCTTGTCAACTGCCCCACCACGTCATGTGAGTGAGCAATGGTTAGAAAAACAGCAGATACGATTGTTTTAAAAAATCTGGTGAATCAACGCCAGCAAGAGCCACTTGTGATATATTTAACTGCTATTACGATAAAATACGAGATAAGTGCGCACAATACGACAATTTTCTTTATAATTAAAACATAAAATACATAGTAATTCATTCGGAATCTAGTAATGCTTTCAACTTTCAATTTTTCTATTGGATATTACTAAGGTAAATAAAAAAATTGTACTGAATACTGTTATAAAATACATTGAGTGAAGTATTTAGCTACAGAAAAACGAAACTACTGATATAAAGTCGTTTTGTGGAATTCTAAAATAATTTGAACAGAATGAAGTCATGTTCGGGCAGTGCTACAAACGTAATACTTTCTTAGCTATAAAATGAGCAGAAACGTTTAATTACGGAATTTTGTGGTCTTAAGTTGTGTAGAATAAAAGGTATCCGAATTCCGAATTTAGAAAAAAATATTATCGAACATATCAGAAACGGAGTACACAAGGTAAGAAAATGGACAAAAATTTACATTACTAACATTGATGACATTATAATACTTGAGGTATGTAATATGTTGTGACATACGAGTATGTTGAATTCTGACACTGGGATGTATAATTACAGCTGTATAGACTGAGAAGACTCCATGTGTATGTTCGCATGCTCATGCAGATGGTTCGATAAGTCTCCTCAGTCTCCTTAACCAATTTCACTTTGAGGTTATAGTACTGTACAATAAGTATAAATAGTACTGTAGCTGAATTTCAGCTCTTAGAACAAATTTTGTTTTCTCTTTTAAATGACAAAAATATGGTGTTTTTCCTCAAATCTGAAACCTTAAATCAGGGTAGCAACCCCTAAAAATTATTTTTTAAATCTCTACAAAATTCAAGGGCGTTTTATCATGGATATGGAAAAATTTAAGGATTGTCCCAATGAAATTTCAAAAAATCGTTTATTATGGACCACTCTGATGTACATACATCAATTTTCCCATACAACAATGAGTTGTTTGTAGTGTAGAAGTTTTCGACATTCGGAACACTTCCATTAATTTCCTAAAAAAACTTCAAGGCCGAAAAAACCTTGTCAGTGAAAGCTTGTGCGTAAAAATTAATTATGTAGAAGTCTTTTCAACAAAAATAATTCATTTTTAAAATATTCTCTCCAGTGGGTACAACGTCTTCGTACTTTCAACCGAATTTCTTTCAAGCGCACCACATTTGAAACTCACATCTGTTATTTGCGTTGTTGATATTTCACATATGCAAATGTGTGAAGGTTTGTTCTTGTTTGAAAAAAATGCTATTCGCCCAATATGGAATCATTTAACAAGAACTTGAAGTAAATTTAAGAAGACATTTAAATTTAAGAAGACAGATACTTAATTAAATTTAAGAAGACAGAGAGACAAGGAGTTCACGCATGATCAAAAGCTGCTATTAGAATAATAAGAACTATGTTTCTTGCGAGTGGTCATTAACTGAGTGGAACAGATAGGTCCGCGGTGGTTTAATTTGTTAAATTTCCTTAGGACTCATGCTGAAGCATAAGGCTACCTGGAGTACATCACTGCATGTACTAACCAACTAATCAAATTCAATTTATAATTGTCTCAACCTCAATTAGTTCAGAGGAACATGTACATAAGAATTCTTGAATGCGTAAATTATGAGAGCTCCGCTTCAGTGAAAGATTGGTACTCATGCTGATAGACAAATACCAAATTCTTTTAGTGAGCTCTACAAAACAAAATAAGATGGAAAATCTCGAATTTGGGGGATACCAATATTCCAACCTCTAAGAATCTACAAACAAGAATAGTAGAAAAATGTAATGAATGCCTAGTAATTCGAATAGCCGTCTAAAGTAATCACAAACACGTTTAAGTATTACTGTCGAGTGATGCATAGTGCTAACTATCTGATATATGTAATGGAAGTCTTAGTAATCAGGTACGAGATTCGAGGAGAAAAGCTGCATAACTGTACAAAGCGATGAAGATCTTTGAAAGTTGGAGAGGAAAAAGGGGATTTATCGCTACTACCAGTAGAGCAGGGAAGAACAGGAGAGCAGAGTCAGCGGACTTGAGAACCCCGGAGTTGATTCACCCCCGTTCCAGGAATTCTAACCTGCGTGAACTGTGAGTAATATTTCTACATGTGTGATGGCGATAGTTCTTTGATGTATCCGCTTTGTAAGTCATTAGCAGGCACGTGAGTGCTAGTCAGAGTGTAGCAGAAACGTGATTCATAATACATGGTATTTGTTCTACTGAATCTCTTGGAAAAAAAAGCCTGCTAAGTTGGGTGTGTTACATACCTATCTCGTATCCATAGCTATGTATCATTGAAATTTTTGAAATAAAATAACTTTAACAGATGAATCCATGGAAATGCGATCGAAATTTGATAACATTTGTAGAAATTATGTTTGTCATAAGGATTTGAGGTCAGCACATGCGCCCAGCACCAACTACTGATAAGATCGTGATGAAACTCATATGGATAATCACATCGTCATTTCCCAACAACCCTTCAAATTTGAGCAATATCAGACGAATAGGTCATGAGGAAATGAGGCTTGAAAGATTTTACGTCTGCACATTAGCACTGAAAATGATTAATTTTTACTGCTGAAATTTATAGGAAACCATTCTCAGCTGAACCCGAATATACCCAGAAATTTTCATCAAAATCTAATGGAAACTGTAGAAGTTATGTCTGTTGCAAGGCTTTCAAATTTGCGCATGTGCAGCAGTTACTAATGGTACGGTTGTGTTAAAAATGGTATGGGATGATTAAATCGTCTTTTTCCCCGACTACCCTCCGACTTTGAGCGAGATCCAAGAAATAGACCGTGAGCAAATTATGTTTAATCAATTTGAAGTTTGCGCATGCACAAAGTAGATAATTGATTTGTGAGTAATGAAATAGTTAGGGAAATATCTACAGTCCGACCCGCTCAATCCCTGAAAATATTATCATCGAATGAAAACTGTAGAATTTGTGCGTATTGCAAGGAATTGCGGATACCCATAGAAAACGAAAAAACTAAATTAAAATGGTGGAGAGGACGCCAAGGTTTACTCGACGCCGCACCGACCCTTTTGGGATCAAGGAATCTGAAGAAGGAGGAGGAGGGAGAGAGGGATGAAAGGAAGTGTCCCTAAGTCGAAAAGGTAAAACACTAGTGAAAATTTTAATTTTGGGCAAAATAATACTTAATCTCCTTAAAGTTCCGCAAGCAAACAAAAAAATAAATAATAAATTAAATGAATAATAAAGTCTGCCAAGTTGGGTAGGCAGAATTGATTACTCCACAAATCACGAGAAGAACCGGTGTTCTATATAATTCATTAATACTATCTACTCCGAAGTGATGCTTAAATAGACGGACGGAGATGAAACATATACTCTCGTAGGTGTTAAATAAATTATGCCTGCTCAATTAATTGGACATGATTCGTACTCATCATATGGCTGATAATAATCATAATAATACAAGGACTAACATATATTGATAATATGTACATGCCCATATGCCTGCATAATTATTTGAAATTTGATCCAAACTGGCCAAACTGAAATGGCATTTTTGCATTGCCTTTGACAATAAATTTTACAATCGTGCACACGCAGTCCCACAGCTAATTCAACGGCGATAAAATCCATGAGCGAAATCACCTTGAGGGCATCCTTCACCAACCCTCCAATTTCGAGCGAGTGCGGGGCATTAGACCGTGACAAATAGGTGTTGCATGACGTTCAGATTGGCGCATGGGCCCTCACTAAATACTGAAGATCCCACCACGATTATATTAAGTAAGTTCGGAAGACTTTCTAGGGGCTAACTCGCACAAGTTCCAAAAATTTGGTCAAAAGCGGGTCAATGGCTTTTATAACATAATAACAATTTTCCAACATCTCTTTAAAGTACATAGATGATGTGTTTTTATTTTGAAATATATATATATTTATTTATTTATATCCTCCTCCTGGAACGAATACAAAGCTTCCTTACCTTCAATGGGCGGTTCCCAACTGGGCAAAAACGTGGGTGGTTGTGGCCCTACTGGGCAAAAAGTTACAGCCTAACTGGGTACGACGTGTTGTCGCCCAACTGGGCACAACCTTTTTAGAGGGCTATACCTATGTATATGAAAACTCAAGAGTTTCTTCATGAACTTATAATCAAAAACAACAATAATAAAGAGCTACAAATATTTGAAATCACGAATAAAATTAATGAAAATGAATGATAGTGAGTTCATCGTATTCATTTGTCGAAGGTACGTACATAAAGTTCTAGTCGCGGTGGTTACCTTCGTTACAAATTATTTTAAAATTGCCATTATCGCGATAAGGAGACTTGGTCCATGCACGACAAAGCACGATTTCACCGCAACTTTTTTCCTAAGCTTCGTGACTTTATAATTTTCGACCACAATCAAATTCTTGCCAAGCTGGCTCAGATATTTGTTAGTTACGTTCATGTCTGATAACACGGAGATGTAACTTGATCAGTCATATAATAGACCATGTAGATTTCATTAAAATCGTTGGAAAAAGAAAAATTATTACACAAAGATTTATTGGATCTGTTTTAGATAGCCTTTCTCGGGAATACGCTCGACATTCAGGAAACGTGAACCCAAAGAATCTATCGTTTGGATTTTTGAGCCATTTCCAACAGATTTAACTCTCTAAATGCTGCAGTCAGTGAAGAAGCGAGAATTTGAAGTTTTTTTCAACTCGGTGATGAAAATATGAAGGTTTCCCTTACATGGGCAGCCGCAAGAAGCGGGAAGTTGTGCCAAGAGGCCGTATATGAGGTCTATGTCTGCGGCTCCGCTGAGTCAGAAAACCTTCGTCTTCCCCGAGATATTTATAAAATCGGTTGTGTCCCACAAAAAAAATAAACGCACCTGCGCTCCATATAGCCGGACATAATTGTCCCGTCAACCGGTTCTTTTGGCTCAGATGGCCAGCCGATGAAACCCGGATGAGGTTGAGTTAACAATAAACATTGTTGCTGTTGATATTCTTAATTTCCCGCGACGGTCTTTTTTATTGTAGGGTGAACGATGTAAATTATACGCAGAGGTTGTTTTTACTAGGCGTAGTATAAGCTATCTCAAAGGGCCCATCAGTTACAAGATTGTTTTGTAAAGATCGAGTTTTTATCAAATCGAATGTAGAATTTTGACGACTTATCGTGAGTATAATGTTTAATGTAGGTAGGTACGTTAGATTTTTAAGGAATGATATGAGATTAGAAAATCCCCAAAATATAACGCTTCCAGGCAGCAGTAGCGTTTTAAATTTGAACCTCCCCATTTTACCCAACTCTTCCCTATATTCAACACACGCACCGTAACAAATTGTGTTGGGACTGTCTATGAAGTTTACTCTCAATTTCATTTTGGTGTACCGTCCTAATACTGGATTTTTTTTTTTCATTCGACCTACTATTAAAACACGATAAAAGTATATACTAGATTTGAAATATAAAGATGATATGATAAAATAACAAATTTGCATGAATACTATAGGTATTATTCTGAGTGAAGCCATAAAAATGAATGTTTTCAATGTTATTTTAATATCTACTTGATTCATGGATTGCGGAATCATACATCATGCCAAACAACCTGATGAGGAGCTCATGTGAGTTTATCAAGATATTTGGCATCATTTGGGAGAAGAAAAAAAATCAAATAACGTCAAAAGAGCTAGATTCCATCCCCAAAACAAGCATTTTTATATCGATCCAGGAGACCTCATTGCTTTTTCCAACAACAGATTGGAATACAGAGGGTCACTCAAACATTCATTAAGATACCATTTCAATTGTTAAATGAGTAAAGTTTTACTTTACCATAGCTTTTTGGATCATTACAAAAGTAACAAACTTAGAAAAAATAGGTACCAAATCAAGGATTAATTGAAGGATGTTAATATTGCTAATAAATTAAATGATAATATTGCTAATATTCCAGGATGTAGCTACTCTTCAAATGGGCATGTAACGAAGATAAAGCCAGAATAATTTAAAACTTATCTAGCGTTGCAAGTGTAGAATCTATCCATCCACAACAACCCAAACCTGATTCTGGCCATAATTAAATTTAAGGTGTTGAAATTCTCAAATATCAAACAATTGAACGGCTAAGTCTGAATGTGAACAAAATTTGGCACTCCAGTGCTAATTTTCAAATACCGCTCCGAAAACCTAACACTTTAATAACACAGTTTGCAATCCCCAGACGATTGCGTTATAACAATTCTAATCTGAAATATAAAAAATGAAAGCAATCATAAGGAAGTGATTCGTTTTGGTATGTCCTAACCATGTGAGCGCATGTTATAATATTATGATTCCGTAATAATGACAATAAAAGGCATCCACATAAACAACTTCTCAGTCCACACTGTGAGATGACCCAATAATCATGTTGGGAAATATGAAGAAAAAAAGCCATTTAAGAATGGAATTCACAGATCTTAGCAGGGAATTGAGTCACGCTATCTTGCAATCATCAAAACAGTCAAAAATGTAAATTGATTTCCGACTCTGTTTTAAAATTAAAAAATTAAGCGATTTAGTCTTCATTTTAAATAACAGAACCATAATTATTCGCAGAAGAAGGTTGTTAGTTTTATGTAGTAGTACAAAACGTAAATATAAATAGGATGAGACTCTGACAAATATTAAGAGATGAGATGAATTATACATTTGTAATATATAATACTGTCCCTACGCAAACAAGAGAATCGTATTTTATGTTTCTGTAGTTAGTTTATGCTCTGGTTGAGCTAAATGCCAGGCGATATAACACATAAGTAATTTGTGAGAAGTGTATTGTAAATCGTAATGCAGTGTAATGTTTTTTTTTTTTTAATTGGATTTTTTGTTGACTTCTTCAGGCCTTAGTTGAGTATAACGTTAGGGTTTTTTTTTAGCATTATTGGGATATGAAAGTCGGTTTAACTGATTAAATTTACTAAATCTAAATCCATTCCTTATGAAACCGAATAATTTTATATTACATTTTGAGGACTATATCAATGCCCCTCTTATGTCTCAAGGATGAACATCAATAGCCAGTAAAGCACTTCACGAAAAACACGTCAAATATGATCAGGCTGCTGAGGCTTTGGGTGCCTCATTTTCACCGCTTACATGCTCATGCGAAGGGATTTTACATTGTGAGTTTGCAGCATTTCAAAGAAGACTGATCAATACACTTGCCGATAAGTGGACTAAGCCAAGGCCGACAATAGCAAGATGGGTCCGCACGAAATTGCAAATTTCAATCATTCGTGCAGTTTCCTTGCGCCTTCGAGGATCGAGGAAGAAAATACGATGCCTAGGAATGAAGCTTGATGACGGTACGCCCCTTCCCCTACTGCGAAAATAAATACCTATAGCGATCTTCGGGAATTGATGACCAATGACTCCAATGACTTGAATGCCTACCCTTTGAAATTTCTCTCAATAAAATGTTGTTTGAAAAAAGACATATATAATTTCAAATTATTCATAAATACCAGTTATTGAGTTCTGCGCAGTCAAATTTGAAAAACTCGGCACTTGACCCTGCTGGGGGGACCCAGACCCCCTTTTTTCTTTCACCTTGAGCCTCGGCTAAACATTTTGTGACCCCCTAAAGTCGACAAAATTCATATTTGAGATCTTTGAAATCAATTAAGGGGGGTTAACATTTATTAAAAATTCAAAGAGTTAGAGGGGGGAGGGGGTGTCTCGTTATCTGAGTCACCCTCCTAAAAATAAAAAAGCTACATTTCGGGTTCAATATAGTATAGAAGCTACAAAAGTTGATATTTTTATAATATCAACATTTGTAATGGGAACGAAAATCCCGTTTCGTGATCATTCAGAGCTTATGACAGGATAGTTGGGAGGATGGAGTGGCCTTGGAGATCGCACGCTTTGTCATTCGCTTTTAATGAGAGCGGTCCGTGCTGTGGGATGGAGGGGGCTTCTCTCATTCAGTAGTCTAGCGGAACTCATGGTTGGAACAATTGATCGCTACAGTGCGATGTAATATGGTCGTAAACATCGGGGAATGAATATTAATATCACAAGTACATTGGTGGTTTTTGAACCACACAAGTGATTCAGATTTTGACAATGGTCTCAATCAATGTAATCAGTCGATCAATGTAATTTAAAACCATAACCCACCACGTTTACTATTTATGCTCCTTGTTCGGTATAAATATGTAGGTGGAAAAGAGTGGTTTGGGATTTCGAGTACATACCTGTTCCAATATCCTAGAGTCAATCGTTTCCTCAGTATCTATAGTTAAAATACGCCTGCACGTAATTGGTGCCCTTAAATTAAGGTATGTTGATCATGTTCGTCAAAAAATTACAGATTGATACAGAGTATATTAATATGGATTTGATGTTAGTATGGATTTGATATTAGTATGGATTTGAAAATAACCCTAAAAGCAACACTGTGGAGAACAAGAGCAAAACTATTGCACAGTAGAGCTCAGTAATGGGACAATCTCCATAAAATAGTTGCACAGTAGCATTCAACGAATGCCCCCAAACGGAGACTTGCGAACATGACTGCAAACTTGGAGCATAATATACCTATATAGAGTACATATGGGTATATATCAAATAAGATATTATATGCTCCAAGACTGCTAAAGTCTGCTACAAGCAACCACATTTTTCCCCGCTCTACCATCAGCCTACACGCTGCCTGCCACTCATCGCAACCCTCTGGGCAGTTCATATGGGGATTCCAATGAAACAAAGCTAAAAGCACCCCATGGAAGCAAAGCTGCATTCATCATTTTGTGTAGTTTTTTTTAAGAACTACACATCATTCGGCTTCTGTCCGCTCCATAGTACGACCTCATTCACCTCCTCTTGCATCAAGCATCTCACAGTTGATGACTTGTCATCCTGTTATCAGCGTTTTTATTACCTCATAATAGGGAGACGATTTGTCAGAAATTAACCAAATGCCTGCTCCAAAGAGAGATGTCGGCAGCAACAATAACCTGTGCCACGATTCCGTTTGGTCTGCTTATGTTACCAAATCGTTCCACTAACTTGGAAGCAATAGTAACATAGTCTCATGAGCAATAGGATCAGGTAAGCACATTATCACGCGTACCTTTCCTTGAATTGCAGTATCTTCAAATGTTCCCGGAACACGTTCAATACTTCCTAAGTACCTAACAACTCTAAGTCAGATGGAAACATTTGGAAATTCGCTATCGAAAACTCGGCGCTTTGCGCCTCGGCGGGGGGCTCCGCCCCCCTGCACCCCCCGGTTTATTTCTTTTTCCATACTCTGTATGAAATCATAGGAACACAGAATGTGTTTTTGCGATGATTCTATTTCCTTACCAACGGCTTGGTTGCACGTGAATAATAACAATATTTGGCAATAATAAAATAAATAATTGTTAGACATTTAATTTGGTCTAAAACCCTATAAATATTATATAAATAAATATGTAACTACAAGAAAAATACTATATAAATTGAGAGCTTTCCAACGAATGGTGAACGATTTCTGTGCGATTAAAATGGCGGAAATTCCATTTCCCTACCAACGGCTCGGTTGAACGTGAAAATCATAAGAAAATTTACAAGCGGTTGCAATCATGTTGACAATATCAATTATTGAGAATGATCATCTGTGTGTAAACAATTGATTCAAATAACCATGCTCATAACTCAGGTTGATGGCCACGCACTTCGCAGTAGTTAACATAATATGGTTGGATAAATCAGGAGCTTTCCAACGAATGGTGAACGATTTCTGTGCGATTAAAATTGCGGAAGTTCCATTTCCCTACCAACGGCTTGGTTGTACGTGAAAATCATTATAAAAGGCGCATAACGGTTTTTTCTGTCGGTTTTTTGTGACGATTTTTTTTCGGTAGGTCATCGCAAAAACACATTCTGTGTTAAAATAGTTCGGATATCACTGTCACGACATCAAAGTTATCCATATTATCAATAATGGAGTGAGATAAGACAAATCTTGCGGATCTAGACCTTATTTATATCGCTTGCAATGAGACAGCCTGTTTACTTAATTGGGTACAGTCGTTAAGAAAACAATACATAATTAATTTTAATTGCTGCATTGTTGCCTATTGGAGAAAACTAATGAAACTCGTAATGAGTGATTTAAATAAATATTTAGATCATCTGATAGACGTAATTTGAGTTAAATTACATAGTGCTATTAAATAATCTTGGATATTATCTTATTAGGTATATAGGCGAGTACAAATTAACATTTCCACGCCGCTGTCTAGATCGATTTAAGGCTAAATATAGCAGAAACGCGTCCAACGTTGTATATTAGGATGACTCAACATTGGCTGTCAGTTTTGGTCACTGGGTCTCAATGGAAGCAGGCCAGGTGTTGATAAAAAGTGACTTATCACACCGACTTGACTCATCCCTCATGTACATTGACGCATCTGTTGCTATTTCTACGGCCCTATCCACATTCATCGTATTACACAAATATACCTACTTATGTATTATATTCTCGAGCAAAATACCTGCTGACTGCGTTGATCATTAAAAAAAGGCTGTTAAATCACCCAGCGCGAGGCTTACACTACTTTTCTATATTACTGGTAACCACGTTTTATTGGTGCTATTGGTTTTTTCCCGATTAAAACCATGAAAATTGTTAATTTTAACCATGCTTAGTGTTTTTAGTGCCCATTGGAGTTTGATGGCAGAACTGATTAGTATCGTCAGTCATGAAACGTGAGGATACAAAAAAATATGATTCCATCAAAATTGTTGAAGCTATATTGAAGGAAATTAAATCAACCACTAAAAACACGTTTGTTTTTTATCTATTATGATTTTTCCATTTCTTTATGAGCTTTATTAACAAGAGTCTAGGTTGTATCTAGCTTTTGGGTGAAGGCCAATGCCATTCTCAATTCCAAACAGTAACACTACACTTTCTTTTTGATTTGTAAAGATATTTTTTAAAGATAAGGTTCAAACGCACATGTAAATCCGTGAAAAATGTGATCAGACCAATTAAATAACCCTTTTAGCTCTTCGGACCGCAAAATGAATTAATATTTTCCTTCGAAAGTAAATTAAAATATTCACTATTATAAAAAATCAAAAAAATGCACCCATGTTACCGCAATGTTTGTTGCACCAAATGTTCTTATTCTACAGCAATGAAGTTTGGTATGACGTCGTTGAAATTGCTGTTTCAAAAATGTATACCTACTTGTATACCTAAAAAGACTGAATTTTAAGAATGTCAAGGTTGACCAGTAAATGACAGTAAAGAGTTTTGTACTAATAGTTTTATTAAAACTGTCAATACCATTTACCTTTTTAATAAGAAACGAAAAATACACTTGTTTGTGTTTGTAGGTCGAACGTCTGAAACTAGCTTTACTGGAATTGAATGAAAAAATTTGAATGATTCTCATATCTCTCGCTCTATAGTAGATCATCACAATATGTGTCCCTAATCACTTAGTGAATCGCTACAGATCACATAATTGCCAACAAATGGCAGTGTCAAACAGGCATAGTGTCAGAGCACACAGCTCTGCTGTGAAGACATACGCGACAGGTAGTAAGCATCTAGTGACTTGGAAATTGTGGCTCCATTGAGCAATGCCAACACCAGCAGGTGTCTATATTATATATATATATATATATATATATATATATATATATATAATATTATATATATATAATAATATATATATATATATTATTGAACTTTTTCGTGGTCAATTAATGAGATAATTTGTGATATATAAGATGTATGTTATGTATGCTATTGATAAGAAACATGTGTCGCTGAATTCGTTGCGAGTAGAAATTAAAATTACTCGTAACAAGTTTTTGTTTTTATCCCATTTTGTTTAGACTTTATTCCATGTCCCTAAACTATAATTGACAGCAGGTACTAGAATTTTTTGCCACAGTACAATGGCTTCAGATTTATAAGAAAATTCGCTGAAATATGAGAATATTAACATTAGTTGGACGCATAATTGTAAAAATATATCCTGATTTGGAAGGACGTTTCGTCTAACAAGAATGGAAGTGAGAGTTGAATGAATGGAGGACAATAAAGAACGACTATGGAAAACTGACGTTTACCAATCATCTATTATGAGCGTACTTGTATGGAGGAGCATAGGTTCAAAAACCTTGAATAATCGAAGGTTAGGCGCTGAGCTAATCTATCACGGCGCTGTATTGTTCGTTTACGGTCGACCTTCGCGGAATTTCGCGATATATTTATGAATACCCTCCGTTGTGGATCTTAAAAATTGGTCGTGGAATAAGCACGATTGCAGCCGACGTTCCCGAAAATTAATTTTCATCATCAAGGTTTTGTGGGTATAACCTAACTTAGGTACCCATGTCCTAACTAAATGTAATGGTTACATCCTAAATAGGTTTGTATTGTGATTTAATACGAATAATATAATATGTAAAGAAATTGAAATATAATTCCAGAGCAAGCAATGTTTATGGTAGGTTAGAAAGAATGTAAACGTACTTCTTTAATTATTTAAAGTTACGTATACATACTATACCTACACAACTTACCTTTGTTTGGTCCAAAAATTTGTATTTGATTATATTACCTAAACATTACACATATAATTAAGCTGCTCAATAATGAATCACATTCAGGGATTACTTTTTTTTCATCAGCCAACTTGAAATGAGTTTTTGTAGTCCTTCCTAGAACAACTCTGTGGTATCTTCATGTGACATTCAACTGCAAAAACGTTATGAATTCACTCTACACTATCTAATGATCAAGTTCGACCACTGGATTGTAACCATTCAGATTTACAGAAAATATGTACTACGTAGGTATGTTCTGTCGTATCAAAGTCGTCTATCTTTATAATAAAATGGAACACTTCTATGTCCGTTCCCGCCTAATTCAACTATATTTAATATAATGAAATGGTTAACAAGTAGGTACTTACAAGAAGGGTGGGCTACTCACAAGTCTATTAATTTAGAGCTTTACATAATACAGCTTCATGGGTAGGTGTAGGATTTTATGGACTTCCCCAACGAAGGTAAGAATATCACCCTCCACCTCATAACTCAACATGGCTAATTCCCAACATATAACTTTCACTTTAACTCGATAATTTTCAATTCTAGACAACCTCTTTGGCTCGAAATAAAATACAATGCCAAATAACATGTAAACTCTCAGAGTTAAATGAACTATTTCCATATGAGGACATACTTCCAACATTGTATGGAATAAGTGACCACCCACCCTTCTTGCAAGTACACACTTGTTAACCATTTAATTATATTAACGTACTCTATAAGTATAATCTTTCTCTGCAAACTATCTAATTTTACTTCATAGTAGCACCTGATGAGGCTTAACATAAGTGGGCGAAACTGGTTGTGAAAATAAATTTACAAAAAAGAAAGAAACTACCTTTCACCCTCTTGACAATAATCCTCCGAGACCAGATGACTACCACTAAGAATACTTATATATTTAAATTAATTTAAAGGTGGACGGAAGAAGCTTGGATAGCGCTTCAACATGTTAAATATTCAAAAAACAATGCTAGGTAATGAAGCTAATGTAACTGAGAAAGGCTCTAAATCCAATAAAGCTCTTCCGAGCGGAGAAATAGTGAGTCACCGGTTGTAATTTCAGTCGTTTTGATGTCATTGGCAAGTGGAAGGAATCCTTGGACGCTAGCGTTACGTAAGTTACGGCCGGCGCTATACAAATCAAAACGCCGCTCCGACGTTACTCGGGGCGCTGTTCGGTTCGGATTTCTAAACCGACTAATGATTTTTTTTTTTTTTTTTTCCTCTTTTTTTTCTCGTTCTCTCGAAGGATAGAAAAGATAATGCTAGCGCACGGCGCCTCTTGACGCAAATGAGCAACCTCGCCGTTTATTTAAATTGACGTCCGTCGACTCATTTGCAAAATGTCACGTGCTCATAGTCCAGTCATAATTTGTAGCCAATTACCTACCGGGTGTTGACTACGATAAACCAAAGGGTATTTAGTTCCAGCGCAGCTTGTGGGTGTTATCAGTATGAACGGGGAGTTTGACGTATATCGCTTTTACTTTCCTTTCTGTCTTGAGAGTAATGAGAATATTCTAATGAATATTGTAAACAATCAATGGAACTCGTCCAACAGATAGCATTAAACGTAGGTTTAAATGCGATTATACAAAGACGCGTTCTGATTTTTGATGACAATGCACTCCGGTCAATGCCAGTCTTGTTTTTGGGCTCCAAAGTGAACAACAATCCTTGACATCAACCCTTTCACCCGACTATGATACATGAACCAATGATAGAGGGGTGGGGCTTCCCTCCAACAAGGGAGGGAATTTATTTGCATTATAAATTAATATGATCAAATAATAAGTCTTCACAATCTATTGCTATCTACCAGAACGCTCTGCGACCAACCGTTTGTCAAGTATATCACAAATATTATGTCATTCCTCACGAAATATATCAGAGACATTGGTAGGTAAAACATAAACATTTTCTACATCATATTGAACAAATCAAAAACCGAGAAATGATTCAAAAAGTTCCGGTCATATAGCATGATCGAATGAGCGAATTTTCGTGAATTATATTTTTGTTAAATTGTTCTGAAGTTTGAGCACTTTAAGCACAAGGAAATCTATCTATCAACCTATCGATTTCAGGCAAAAAACTTATTCTAAATAAAATACTGCTATTCAAACAAAAAATTGAACTAAGCAATTTTATCGATTTTTTTAAGCACATATTACTGAAATGTAAGTACATTTTGCAGCATAGCCTTGTGTATACATTTTTTAATGGCTGGTTCTTAATTAATAAGTTTCTTTTGAGTAATATTGAGCAAGTAAAAAATTTAATGATATTAAGCCGGTTTTCGCTATTTCATAGTCTCTTTTCCAGTATATTTTTCAAAATGACCAATTTAATGGGTTCAAAAAAGGGCTGATCGACGAGCTCATTCTTTCTTTTGAAATGCTTGATATATATGTGTCATTCCTCTCCTTAGAATTGAGATTGTAAAAAAATCCGTTCTAAAACTAACTAAACTAAATTAAAAATATCAAGCATTCCAAAAAAAAAGAATGAGTAAAAAATGTGCTGAAAATCCGTTAAAAAAGAGTTATTGTCTATGGAAAAGTGCAAACTTCAGGAATTGTTTAGAATGACCCAAAACAAATTTTCATGAACTAAATTTTGAAGAAAAAAAAATTAATTTTAAACATTTTCGACCCATTTTAATAGCTTCATTTTCTAAGAAAATTCGCTAAATCAATCATTAGGACCTACTATGTGGATTCTCAAGTTTACCAAATCTTTATATATAATTCCGAACGGTCTTTGAAATTGTGAAGAACTTCGCGGTCCGATTTTAGTGTTAGAGTGCTCATTCGAATCAGCACGGCCCCGAATTTGTTGCAAAAGTGTCGCCGTTCGTCTCTATACCCGCCTTGATCGTGTTCTAGGCGGTCCTTATCAACGAGAGTTGTTTATCAGGCTGTGGCGGTAACAACAGTTGCCATCAATTCACGGTAAGTAAGAAACGTAGTGTAGTAACTAACATCTATTTCTGAACGAAGAAATTGAAACTGAAGATCTTGGCGGACTTTATATACCTATATATTCCCCGATTCAAGTTCTTGTTTAGTCACATAGTGGCGCGGACCACCTCAACTGGTGATATTTATTTTATTACATTACTTACATTTTGATCGGTATGTCCTCTTTTTAATCATTTAATAACATCGCCTTTCTTTGCACCAGGTCACATAACGCCGCAAATAGGTAGGATTTATATTGTTACTATAATGTGCTGAGTTCCGCTTACACTACGTGCTGAGTTCCGCTGCTGAGTATAATGTGCTAGATTAGGGCTTTCCAAGTCATAACAGCCCTCTAGTTAATTATATTACCCAGAGCACAAATCACACAAGCGTTCTTCTTTTCAGAATAGTGGAAAACATGTGACATTAACACAGTTTTTAGTAGGATTTCAAACCACCGTTTGAACATTTGGTTTTACTCCTCTTCTGCTAAAAAAAACTATGATCCATTTTCTACTGTTTCTAGATTGATCCATAAAAAGTAGTATATAAACGGATTTTACTGTTAACGAATTTTCGTAGAAAATTAAGCTATTGCAATGGCTCGTTTTAGTGTTTATCTGCTGAACAGATAGCAACCTGTCGAGTATTATTCCAATAGTTTAGATGAGCTTGAAACTTACCAGAATACTTGAAAGTGTTATAGAAAAAAACGCTGCTCACCTGAAACAAAAGAAAACAAATTTATAATTTACATAACATTTCATGGGTACGTAATACTGCCAAATAGTGGAAATCCTGGAAAGCTGTGCCCAACCTTCTGTTGATTTTACATCTTAGCTCCAACAACTTTACTTTTACTAATCCTATTCAAAAAAACTTCCATACATTTATTCCGAAAATTCTCTTTTTCTAGCATTTACCTGTGTTCTCGTCTGCACATGTAACACATAATATTTAAGTGCATTTACGTATCCGTTCTAGGCTAGACGTAAGTGCTTCTGAGTCTACATACGAATTGAGTTCACTTTTGTGAGGTTAACAAATTATTTTATCCATAATCTAAATTTACGCCGACTATTTACGAGTTCCACCTCCGAGAACAAATGAGGATGCTTGTCAGTTGATCGGGTCTGTCTGTCTGTATCCTCAGATCCTTACCACATGCACAGTACCTACAATATTCTCACACATTTTCCGATAACGTGGGTTGGATCCAACTAAAATCAGCCCACAAAGTCAATAGGATCCTCTTCACATGATCAACCATCGTTCAGAACGTACATTTCCCGTAATCTATTGGTCTGATTTCGCTCAAGTTTAAAAAATGCTATTTTAATTCAAATTCCTCCAGGTATTTCAAGTGCACATTTTGGTTGAATAAGTGTTTCAGGTAAGTCTTTACGTTATTTTCGTAAATGGTCTTGGAGGAAATGGCTCTAATCGTATCAGACAGTAACAAGTATAATTTAGGGATCAGCCACAAACATTGTAACAGTGGTTAAATAGCTAATATTTGTTACTGATGAAGACCTCACCATTGAAATCGATCGTGGAATTAGATTTATTAGTGGATTATTTTGAAGTATCTAGTTATTATATGGAGATTACTGATATTTGTAAGGAGGAGTATATTGTTTTAAGAAGGCTTTTATATAACTGATATTTGTAAGGAGATCGAGTTACATGGTTTAATGAATGAGACAGAGGACCTGTTCTGAAAAGTTAATCTCTGGCTCGAGAATTCAAAGCTAAGAATCGGTTCGTTGAGGATGGTCAGGAGAAGAAGGTGACTGATTTTGATCAGGTGCTAAACATATGGAGGTCATACTGTATCAGCCTTTATAAGCAAGAGCCTGGTGAAAGGGGAAAACTCCCCATGAGCGTGGCCAACTGTGTCGTTGAGCCTGAGGTGTCAGAGGTTGAAGCTATAGTTGGTACTGTGAAGAGCTGTAAGGTGCCTGATGGTGATGGGATTTCCGGTGAGCTGTTAGTGAACCTTGACGAAAGCAAAAAGTATTTGTTTCTAAATGTGTGTACCCTCATCTGGAAAACTGGAGTGTGGCCCAAAGATTGTCGTACTTCAATATATGTACCCATAAACAAGAGGAAAGCAACAACCGAATGTGAGAACTATTGCAAAATAGCCTCCCTCAGTCATGCCAGCAAGATCATGCTCGCATAAAGAGTTTTGTAGAGCCCCAGATTTCCCAAGAATAAGCCGGTTTTGTTAAAGGTAAAGGCACTCCAGAGCAGATTCTGAATCTATTTTTATAGAGAAAAGCCGGGAGTTCCAGGTTCCCATTGTCCTTTGTTTCCTAGATTAGGTACCAGAAAGCATTTGATTTTCAGCTGGACCCAGCTGTGGGACTTTTGCTGGATATGGGAGCCCCTTCCCATCTTGTAACCCTTACAAGGGATATTTACGAATGGGATGAAGGAAAAGTAAACCTGGGTGGTATGGTATCGGAGTCTTTCTCTATTAAGATAAGCGTGAGACAGGGGTGTGTCCTTTCACCCTTTCTCTTTAACGTTTATGGAGAATTCATATTGAGGAGGGCTTTGAAGGACTGGAATGGAGGTTGTGGCTGGTCAGTGAACTGCTAACCTTAGATATGCAGATGACACCACCTTATTGGCAGTCTCGAACCAAGAAATGGTCCGGCTTTGTCTCAAAATTATCAAAGAGAAGATCAAACTTAAGGTTGTGGACCATAGTGCCAGTATGCCACGGATGGTGGCTTGGAGATTAAGTTTTACATCTCAACCATAAGTTCAAATGGAACTAGCGTCCGATGTCCGACAGCGTATAGGCCTCGAGGAAAAGTGCGGTGAGCAGATTCACGCGCCTCAGGAAGGACTGCTCAATCTCGAAACAGCTCAAGACACGTCTTGTTCAGTCTCTGGTGTTCAGCATTTTTTGTATGGTACAGAGACATGGACACTCCGGTGAGTTAAGAAAAGGAAGGAGGACGCTTTCGAAATGTGGTGTTGGCGTCAAATGCTCCGCATACCGAGGGCAGCAAGAAGAACCAATGCTTCGAGTATTCAGGAATTGAAAATAGAGAAACGGCTGAGGTATGCTTCCAGCGAGTGCTCCAATTTTTTGGTCACATAGCTTGCCGTTCTGGTGACACCTTAGAAAGGTTATTGTGTCAGGGGATGTTGCATCCTTCCGCGAATCAAATCCCTTCACATGGAGGATGAACATCAACAGTGGAGGCAGCCATCAAGAGTAGCACCGAAGAGATAGTTATTCTAGTGCTTGTCATTTTTGGAAATAATTGATTTTGGGCATAAATTGATAGACGAAACATCACTAACTTCATAATTCTTCGATGTCATGATATTAAGTGACTATTCTATTTTATTTCAGTCCAGGGGGGAAATCACGACATACGCTCTGCATGTTGTATATAAATCAACAGATTACAAAAATCCGACGGCCCCCTTTTAGTGTCGAGTTTCTTGTTGTTTCGACTGTTTCCGCGGTTATAACGGGAAACGGCAATTCAAGGGGCGTTGAGCTCCCACATCACAATATTCTTGGTTGGGCCGCTGCCGAAGTTCGCAGTGTGGAAGCTAAAATCGAACACTTGTACAAGGTCTTTCAAAATTAGACCATCCGAATCTGACGCAGATGTGAGTCATATTTACGCCGCTCAAAACCAAATACGCTTAGTCTTTGGTGACCCCGTCACTAGAACGCAGCGCCCCAATGTATTAGATTTGGCTCGTGAGAAGGCAACACACAATCAGAAGACAAAAGAACTACGTACGAATCCTTCTCATACTGTAACATATCTTAGTGAGAACAGATATTATCGTGATAGTTTATAAGGCGACTTTTAATATGTTTCACCAGTTTTGATCTGATCATTGTTGATGTTTGATTCCGAAGTTTTATAACCAACTAGACCCCATGTGAGATTTTTGGCCCAAGTTTGAAATGTTTTAAACACCTATTAATATGGGACATTTTCGATGACCAGAATATAATTCTTCATCAGACTGACATGTTTAAAGTATGCCCATGGTGAATTCATGTTGAAATATATCATTCAGGAAAATAATGTTTTCTCGTGGCTGATAATCGGACCCCAGTTCTTATGTTTGAGTCATAAACCAACCTTGTATTGTGTTCAAAATCATCCTCCTTTCAATATAAGATCTTTTGTCAATATACTTGTATGTACCAAATCATTTCGGTATCTGAGATACCTAATCAGTTTTGTTTAGTTATCAAATAATCACGTTATCAAATAAATACTTCAAAACCCACAAACAATTTATACCCTACTTAAATAAGATAATGAAGAATAAAATATAATGGCAATGACAGGACAGTTTGGAGGTGAATCACGAACTCGCCAGAAATTGTCCATATTAGGAAGCGATATTGAGTTTGTAGTATTTACGTTGCATTTATTTAAGGTATCGCTTGTTACTGTTAGTCAGAGCCCTATTGGAGCGAATGAGGCCAAATCAATAGCCTTCTGCCACTTCTCTAAATACACCAGAAATAGCTCTCGATGATACGTAAATGATATAAACTGCGTAACTTTCATACAAATATAAGAGCTACAGATATCAAAAATCCCGATTAATAAATGTATGGTGCAAACAAACGATATTTCGTCAAGATTACGAATTCAATGTTAGGGAATGGGACTCCAAACATGAAAAGCTAGAGCGCAGCACGTCAACAAGGGTTACCAATTCGCTCTTTTGTTGTTACCTACATATGACCGTTACAAAAACGATTTTATAATATAATTCTCATTTCTGACCAGTATTGATGAGGTCGATGGTGAGGGGGACGAATCATAGTGCGAAAAGGGTTGATGCAAGGTCTCAACAAGGGAAAAGTTATGTCAATGACCATGTTCTTAAGGTCCTTAGTCACCTAGCGCTCCTTGCAATTCATTATCGATCCAACAGGCTACAATGATTGAACAAGAAAACTTGTTTAACCAAAGTTACTTTTAGTTTGTTCGAAGTAATTCTGGAGAATTATAGTACGTATCATATTTTCTCTTTATTCAAACGGGATCACAATAGGTGTGTTCTTTATCATTATTCATGAAAATATAATGGACGGTGGCGGTGGTGGTTATATATAACCTCACTATTTTCAAAGCAGACTGACAACAGGACCAGCGATAGATCTTTCCACCAGTACATCTCCAGAATCCAGTATGAGAGACACAGTTGTTTCTTGACAAACCTTTTATGGGGTAACTGACCAGATGCTAGCTAGTGAGTAAATCAATTGGGATTCAGTTAAGCGGAGAAGAATTTAACAGGAGAGAGTTTCCAATTTAATATTCTTAAACAGGGGCGCCGGTGTGATTCAGGGATGACATCATGAAGCTAGCTGAAAGGGGGTGATGGGGAGGATATCGCAGAAACAGCCAAACCATACAAAGCACAATAGCCCTTATCTTTTCAAAAGCCAACAGGAGCTCTAGATCCCCTCCAACCATCCCATCAAAATATTGGACTATCCGCGACAGATGGGGGACTTTGTTGGTGGCATGGGCCAACCCTCCCCCGCCCCACTCAAGTCTTTTAGGTAAATAGCTCTGACTAAGGTCCCCTTATGTGCTGTACATTGATTCATAACAGTTAGTCATTCATTCCAGTAATCCGCCCACCCTATGTGTCAGTCATTATCCTCTCATTTAAGTAACACCGGTACAACGAGGGGGTGGTTCCCTGAAGTATTCCAACGCTTACCCTCACCACTCGAATTCATAATGCCGAATAACCACATTGCGGACATTCATACATCGATCGCCATACAATTTCAAAATCCTTAGTGGTTGCTGAAAACGGAACATGGTTTTTCGATATAATACTTATGTACAATTCCTTTCTAAAGCCGCTGAAACTCGAAGTTCAGTTTGCTTCCTCATTAGCGAGGTAAAATTCTTGTATTCGTACAATAAGCATAAAAAAATTGTCTTCATAACTACCAAATCTGTTTGTCTGCCATCCATTAATATACCAGCCTTTAACAGAAACAAACCATGTAAATCGCTGTCTTATAACTTCAAGAATTCTGTCGATAGTGAGAATGTTACAGATTTTTCGAATTAAAGTTTCGTCCTAATGATTTTGTCGTATTATAACAAAAACCAGGGGACTCGCGGCGCATGCATATTTATTGCAAGACTCTTAGAACTTTCATCCGTTACATGAGTTTTTTGGAGAGAATACCATCAGATTATCCAAAAACCTTATTCTGCACGACGATTAATTTGTTCGATTCCGTTCAAATTTGTAGGTATCGTGATGATTGGCCTCTAAGTATTTCACTTCCCTTGGTTCATTAGAATCCATCAACTATGAGCAAGCGTTAACCCTGTAAACGAGTCTTATCAGGAATACACTAACTGAAACTGTACAATGTACAGAGAATACGAATAATAAAGCAAGAATACTACCAAGGACGTATTTTAGTTTGGGAGAAGGGAACAAAGGGTGAAAAATTTGGGCTGGCATCACATTAGATATGAATTATTATATGGCAATGCTAGATATTACGACGGTTGAAAATTAGAACTTGGCGTAATTACTTAGTTAAATGTAATATGACTTTGAAGAGTATAGTGAAAAATTTTAAACCTTTCGACATGGCTGCCAAAATTATTAAAATAGTGACTGTGTGCCTTAACAAGCAAATTCTTCCCCCATTTACCCCTCTATACAGGGTGCCTCCGGAACAGGGGTCAAACAAAAAATCGTAACTCTGATTAAATCACCCGGTAGCGTGAAGGCAACAAATTCAGCCGGGAATCAAACTCATACCTCGAAGTAATAAATTCAAATAAATAAATTCAAGCCAAGGGAAATTGTAGAAAATCAATCAGTTGTTTACTGCAACTGCTTCCAAGATACTTCTTTTAAATACATCAGTTCACAATAGATGCTAGTGTGTTGGAATTAGCTTGTTAACTCAAGGTTGTAAGGCAATATGTTGATTGTAAGGCAACACAAAATCTAGATTGTAGCAACTAGAAAGTATAAGAACAGAACACCTTTAGTGACAAGTCCTTAGCACGTAGGTACTAAGTAATAGTTTGTGTTTGTTTCTAATGATGAAAATCCGTGAAAATATATGTTTTATCAGCTATTTCGTTTTTCTAGCTGTACGCTCACAATTTCGAAAAAATCTCTTATCAGCGTATGTAGTAAATCAATGAAAACTCATCAAGCATTGAGTGTACTTGGAAGGTTGAACAATACAAGGGCTTCTCAAAGATATGCGAGTGGGTTTAGAATGTACCGTCCAGATGGGAATGTCGAGGACCAGAAGAGAGGTGAGTCAGACGTCCACTTTCACTCTTTGTCGTCCCACCACCGTCTCCTGCCTTCCAATCCTCCATTCCAGCTGGCAACTTCTTGAGGCCGATTGCTCTTCGATACAGCGTTCGGAACCCATCACGAAAACTAAACACCAGGTCCCTCATATTTCCTCTACTCATGTAGAAAGTTCGGTGGAATGAGAACGGGAAAACCTAGGGCGTCATCACGATGGCCAATTGTGCATGGAGTATATCGAATTTTGTTTCCTCAGATTCATTTCCTACAAGCAGCAAACAAAATGTCTTTCAAAATAATATTAGATACTTGCTTGACTTTCAAAACTTTCTGAACAATTTATATTCCATGTAAATTTGTATACAACCTTGTATTGTTCAACATTGTATAAACTCCAATTTTGAAGAACTTTTGAAGGGTTGTGAAGGCTAAAGTTAGCTCCACGACTTTACTAATGGTTTCGGATAAAATTGAGTTACGTTTTAAGATTTGAAGGCCTGAATTCGTTCAAAATTTTAATTTTGCCTATGGATTCTCCACGATTGCCTCAATAAGAAACTGTGCACGTGTGAATTTGGCATTAGTGATCATAGGTCGTGTCAAAATAATTATACAAGTCACCAATAATTATAATTATACATAATCAATGATAAATTATACATTGCCCACTCAACTTGCCAAATGTGCTTTCGAAGATAATAGTTGGCTTTATAAAATAACTCAAAGATTCGCAGTGGTCACCGGTGGTCCCTCAACTCATTTTCAGAAAAATATTCCTAACTACTCACTGTCCTATCCTCGGAATGGTATGCAGGAGGCGCCTCAAGGTTTTAAAAGTAATTATGTTCAAGACCACTTGCTTAAGCCCCTGCGGCACACTGAATGACACTCAGGATCCAACCGTAATACTTATATCTTCCCATCAGGTCACCAGTTTAGGTAATGTTTGCAAAATAAAATCCCTTCAGCAGAAGGAAGAATCGACTACATTTTAGTATAACTGCTAACAGTGATAAACAAACATACAGACATGAAGACTGATTAAGGTAATGACAAAAATCATATTTAAACTGATAATAAACGCGTATTGTCATGACGATGATGACTTATGGTGCTGATTTAGTTTCAATATAGTAATAGTTTTACAAGAGAGGATATGAAGATGGTCGGGAGGAGACAACTCAAGCTGTTTGAAACTAATTACATTCACAATTGAATATAATAAATGAATTAATCATGGTGTTACCCGCTTGCAAAATTATTTCTTTCAGGGAGTGAAGTAGAATTTAAGGAGGTTTTCAGTGTGTAGCTCCTAGATGTCCTGTAATGAGGTGTCGTTTCAACCCCTTTTTAAGAGGTACAGTAGAGTCGTGAAGAGCATTACTGAAGAAGAAAACTAGATTTAGAGTTATTCATATTTGAGTTCAACGAGTACATCAATGGCAAGTTCATCAGTTAAAAACTACACAAATGAATGTAAATTTTTACCAAAATCAATCAGAACGGGGATCCTGATGAGGATTTGGACACAGAACGACAAACCCGAGACATATTTCGTATTCAGTATTATCTCAAGGCTTCCGTTACGTTGGATGACGAAACAGCTATCAACAGACGCCACAGTAAGGTCTATTTATTGTCTTAGTATTTACAAAAATTAAAAGATTTATCATAATCACGACCTTATTGTCAAGAGAAACGGCAATCTAAAAAGTTTCCAGTGTAGATAAACCTAATTATAACGGTGATCTCAAAACGGTGACTGAAGTATTTGCTGCCAAGTCTACCGTAATGACCGGAGCAGTTAGGCTTTTTTTTACCTTCAACTTATTTATTTTTATTTTTTTCGGAGGAGGTAGAAAATAAAGATGAGATAACCTGACCGTATTTTTTTTTAATTTTGTGCGCCCTTCAACGAAAAAATAGCCGTGTACGACCCGCACATACACTCTACGGGTGAGAGAGTCCGCAGTAGAATGGTTGGGCTTCAATCCAACGGTGTCTTGGGCTGCTCACTTCTTTTGACATTATAAGACAATTGGAAATTTCAACTGAGGCATTCAGGAGCGAAAGTTAAATCCATGCCAGTGAGTGACATGTGAACAGCATTCCAACATCCATCG
Organism: Adelphocoris suturalis; assembly: GCA_030762985.1. Lineage (NCBI taxonomy): Eukaryota > Metazoa > Arthropoda > Insecta > Hemiptera > Miridae > Adelphocoris > Adelphocoris suturalis. The sequence goes on along the minus strand of CM061041.1, from coordinate 90,846,321 downwards.
AATATTAGTGTAGGATGAACCATCGCTCCTTTTAAACCAACTCCCGTGCAATGGCTATTTCTAAAACCGTTTAACCCTGCATTGCCAACTATGAGTGATTTTTACGAAGAAGTAGAAAACAATGCAGGAGAAACGCAAAAGTAAAAAAAAAAAAAAAAAAAAAAAAAAAAATGCAGAGGAAGAAAATGCGAACACCATCTGACTTATGGTGCAGCCATCACTAAGGTAAGGGGCTCTCTTTGCCCTATTCTCCCTGATGGTGCTTACGAATCTATAGTGAATACCTCTGAGGATGGTCAAGCCCTCGATCTTTATGGTGAGTAGTATTCATTCACCCTAAATTTAGAGTTAAAAAATATGCAATGTTGGCCGAGATAACCTTCTCTCTGCGTGAAAACGTCGCATGGTTAGTGTGACTGCGTAAATTACAAATGGTTGGTTTAGAAATTTGTGAGTCATAATAACGCAGTGTTGGCCAAACTTTTATGTTTCCTACGTCAGAAAAGTGCATTGTGTTAATTTCGTATAGTTGATGGTAATTTGTGTACTTTGTATGGACCACAGATGACAAGCTATCATTTCTGATGAAGGCACCCTAGCTGAACTGCGACCGTAGAGCAAATTGAAAGGAGGTGATGATCTCGGCATTGATGAAAAATTATCGGGAGACGAAGATGGTGAAGAAAGTCAGTTTAAGATCTCAGGAGTACTGTGCTCGAGATCTAAGAATGTGCACAGAGCCTCGCCCTGAAGAAAGCGGAGGGCCAAACCAGAGTTGCCAACGTGACGGTAACAGCCCCATTGTATGCTTGAAGCCCGGTTTGTAAATATCAAAGTGGTATTAGAGGCCTGCGCTCAGCTTTCGAACTTCTGGTTTTATTTCAATTTTTTGTATAAACGCAGATTGTTTGACATGCCTTGGTACCTTCCTTATGTTGTTCAGTTTGGATTTTTTCGGAATCACCGTTTTTATCGATTTTTTTCCACAAAAAATGAGCTATTTAGATGGCTTCAAAATTGTAAATATGTGTGAGTGTGTGTGTGTGTTGTGTGGGGGGGGGGGGGGGGGGCACAAAAGCTAAATTTGAACTAACGTCAATTTGCTGCAGTTAGATTCATTTTGCTCTCCCTTATTTTTTCTTTTTTGCCATTGTTATCAATCAAGCAGATAAGTTTATCTGTTGTCTGTCTTACTTCAGTGCTATTCGTATACCTATCCGCAAGGGAGAACGCAGTTACAATTCAGCTTGGTAAGGGCGCGCACAGACCCAGTGTCAGGTAATACGAAATCCAGGACACATTAGGTATCTAAAAGGAACTGCATAAATGTAGGTGCCTACAGGAAGAAAATCTATGAAATTGAATAAAACCTCTACTGTTTATTATTAGTCCGTCTGTCTCTGTAAACTTTTGTATATAAGAGTTCAATAAACCTGGAATCGTGTATCTGAATTCTGAGAACAGTTACAGGCATTCTACGTATTATATGAGGTGATGCTTACAAGGGGGTCATGCATCCTTTTGCAAACATCTGCAGCTGGAAAGGGCGATTTTCATGTAGGTATATTAAAACTCACAAAAATATTTCTCAATCCTCATTTCTTATACTCATATAAACAAGGCTTTGTAATGAAAAAAGTTGTTTACATATTGGTAAAAATAAAGCCAGTAGAAAAATCGGACGATTTGAAAAACTCGCGCGTTTTTTCGTGATGACGTTTTACAGAGATGGTTTCGAAAGAGGCCGCAATCGCACTGGGTATGCAACAAATCTGCTGGGTGAGCTACAATATATACTAATCAAAATGATCTAAACACTGAGATAAGTGAAAGAATAGACGTTAAATCAAATTTCGAAACACCATAACTCTTTCAATTTTCGGAAGAAATCGAAAAACAAAAACAAATTTTTTTTTTGAAACTTGATTAAATATTAACTTGCTAGAGTACAGAATCAATGAAATATATTCAATCGATTTAGAAATTTCTGGTGGTCAATTTACGGAGAATATAACGTTCTAAAACTTTTATGTGCGACGAAAGTCTTTTTGAATTGTATTTGTAGGAGAAAAGTCAAAATCTGTTCAAACTTCAAACACGTGGTTATTCGAGTTGGGAAAACGCATTAAAAAGGCGTAGTGTATTTGGAATCAATGATATAGAGGCAAAAAACAATTTTGTCTAAAACAGAAACAGAACCTCTACTGCAAATGAGTACACAATCTATCAACATTAAGAAAAATCTATAGCAAATTGTTCTTTGCCATTTAAATTCTATTCTTTTTTCACAATTATCCTCGTATCATCTGTATTGTATATGATTATTCATTTGTCAACCTAAGATATAAAAATATGTACCAATAGAAATGATACTTTTGAATTCCTAGGTACGTGTTATTCAAATCTCTTAAGGATACGATAAAAGACGACAAGTTTTGTTAGTCACGTGTGGTTAGTCACTCCGTGTTCACACCGAAGATCTCATAAATAGTATCACCTCCAGCTGACTATATGGAACGACAATCCTGCATTCCGTTCATAACGTCCTCGAGGGAATAGATAGTCGTGTTTAGTGTTTGTGGTGCATTGTTCCATTGAGGAAGCTAAGAGAAGGATTCAAAAGCGGCCTTGATGGCTGACACCGCTGACTCACCAACCGGCCGCTAACGTCACGGGGACCGGTTGGAGTCGGTTATCCGATCAGCAGGCTGAGAACTTCTACTTTAGCTAGCGAGCTTCTGATATCATATCCTTCTCACCTACACTCCGTCTCGCCACGTACAGGTATCGCATATCCTTACAATGTGACTAAGATGAGATTTTATCATTTACATAGTTACTCCAAAAGGGATACATCGTCACTAATAATCAAAAGTTCCAGTCATACAGCACGATCATACGAGAAAATTTTCGTAAAATATTGAAATAATATATTATGTTACAGCGTTTAGAAATTTGAGCACTTTGAGTGCAAAGAAATTGTTAACAACCAATTTTAAGGCAAACAACAAATTCTAAATTACATTCTGCAATTAAAATTAGAGTTTATAAACACTTCAAAAATGGATAACATCAAATAAATTAAATCCCCTAGCAATGGAGCGATATTGAATACCACTATTTGCTTATTCTGAGAGATGAACTACATAATACCTACCACCTAACAATAGAAATAATACCTGAAGAGTTCTAATGTGAAGGCGAATGTACTTGGACAACTTATGAATAAACTATACTGTGATGAGGAAAAGCCCCTCAACATTCCAACCCCTCATCCCCTTAAATCACCACTACCATAGAAGAAGAAAATTTTGGAAAATTTCACTACGAAAATCATTTAATTTTCTACGAAAATTCGCTAACTGGAGAGAATTTGAGTGATGTAAGTTACTTTTCAAAGTATTATCGCTACCAAGTCCTTACTTATCTAATGACACGTAATGTTAACATTAATATCCACTTTAAGCCTGATATGAAATTTCGCTGCCTTTGTCATCAGCTCTTCGTATTAGTCATAAATAGGACCGGGAGGCGGCAGCGATCCCATGTTATTCATAGCATGAATCACTCGCCTCTCCCTTCAGTCCATTAGGAAACACAAGAACCCTTCCGTTTTAAACTCGACGTGATTTGCGCATAACAATAATCCCCCTTGTCCAGCCCCCATGGGCACCACGTCACCATGTGGACTCTCGTAGGGCCTCTTTTTTTTCAAAACGTAGGGCCTTTTTTCCCTGACACGGTGTTGTTTCACCCCCTTCTTCCCCTCAGCGGTGAATCACCCGTTAATAGATCTTTCAGGGTGATTCAGAGATCAACGTATTGACACTAAAAAACACTCTGAACGGCCAAATACGCACGTGACCCGTTAGATAACTTCAGTTCCGAAGCCCCGCAACTTAAAAATAAATTGGATGTAGGAGAGAGGGACTTGTACAGTAATGATTACAACGAGTTTAGAATCATTTATTTATGCTCAAATGATGAGTTTCTTTATTATTTTCAATAACAAACTTTTGAAATCGACCAAGAAAACATGTTTAAACCCCCCACTATTTATTGGTTTACGTTTTAAAACACCTAGATTCCTAAAATGGAATTAAGGAATTAGAAAATCTATCCATCCGCCGACTACCATTCGAAGCTTTACTCCGACACTACTCGGCCAAACATAATGAATTTGGCTCAAGAATTTATTGTACATCGGTGGGAATGTGGCATTTATCTCGGCATCACTCTCGATCAACCCTAAAGGTTTGTATTTAAGGGCTAAAATGTTAAAATTTAATATCTCAAAAACTGTCGAAATAAAAGAGCATTTTTATTTGATTTACGGACAAAGAGGTTAAATGAACCGTATGAGACCATCCGGGTCGCTGTACGTTCATCCGATCGTTTCCCATTTTAAGAGGAAATACGGGATATATAAATATAGAATCCGAGCCTATACACCTCAAAGGTAGCTAATCTCTCTAACTATATACAAGGTAGCGGTAGCTCAGTGGTAGACCAGTAGAGTAAAAAATGGGCGGCTAGGGATCAAATCCACGCTGACTAAAACTTCTTTATTTCTTCGCAGTCACATTTGTAACGTTAATAAATTAGTGGGTGATTCGGGTATATGCTGTTATGATATAAACAGACACGTATATGACCACTACTTTACGTAATTAACTACGTAACGAATATGTACCACCACCAACTTGGGAGAGTAAACGTTCACGGTAGGAACTTGGACTCGACTGACTGGGTAGGAATTGCTTGTAAATTATTATTTTTCTAACGGAAGGGGACCAGAAAATCAGGTCGCACTTTTTTCTAATTACCTATTAATTTTGATAAATTAGGAAAAAATAATTATTCTAATAATTCTAATTAATTTTTCTAATTTATTTATTTTTATTAATTTAGCTTTTATTTTATTCATTTATTTTTTTTCGGTAGTTGTCATCTCCCAGTTATATGATCAATAATGCATCATAGACTCAGTTTGATAGGTAATTTTCCATGGAGCAGTAGTCAGCGTAGAAGGGGAGGGTATATATTTCGGAAATAATAAATCTTTGTGTAATAATTTGCAGTTTTTTCCTTTGCAGTGATGGTTATTGAAAAACAGGATAAGTACCTACTAAATAACAATCCTGGTGTTTCTAGAACTTTGTAGCTAAAATTAATTGGTTGGTTGGGGAACTTTCATTTGTTGGAATTTAACACTTTTGACCTCAGATTTGGATTCAGCGCACTTGAAAACCCCCAAGTAGTAATTTTTAGCTCAAAAGACCGTTTCGTTGGGCTAATAAACGTGTAGGAAGAACACGCATGACGTAGTAGGGCAGGGGAGGTGAGACTGTAACTTCAAAGGGCAAATGAATTTCAAGCCGTTTCACTGGTCAGATACGCACACATCATATGGCACCTCTTCGGGAAGCTCTCGCTCAGATCTTTCAGTTGAGTAAATGAAAAATAGCCATGAACATTCCCCCATTGGTTGCTACAGCAAGTGCTTAAGGATTTTTTCATGAAATCGTTGTTGATATATGCTTCTAAATTGTGCTGAGTATAATTAGAGATTCCAACGCACCAAAAAAGGAATGAATGAATTAATAATGATCAATTTTACAAGATTCATAGGACCAAGCGGATATAATTCGCACGCCAGTATAATGGGACAACTGACATCAAAAGAGTAAGGTCGATTCTACGAGATGACTCAAGTAGGTGCCAGAAATAAAACTAGAAAAAGAATGGAAAGGGGATGAAGACTCAATGGATTTACACCATGAAAGTCATGTTTGAACTGTGGTAAGGGGGAAACCAAAAGAGGTAAGTACACATCAACACGGAGGCACAAGGAACACACACGCAGACATCACCGTAAGTCCATCCGGAAGGAAACGAGGGGAAGCAGACGGGTTTGCCCAAGTTGTTGAGATGAGATGACGTTTGCTGCTGCTGCTGTTGTTGTTCGAGGGGTGGACGGTGGTATAAGGAGAGGGTGAAGTGGGAAGGGGGAAATAGAAGGACTACCCCGCTAATCGCAGTCACCCACTGAGTCATGTGTTTGATGAAGAGATACACAAAGCACCCCTAACTCCTCCACCCTTAAATGATTCACTCGACCCTCCACCCCCACCGCCCCATATGGGGCAATGATACGCCACTATACATCCCACCCCCCTGCTACCCACGGCCTTTTTTCTTCCTTATTAATTACAAATAAATTCTGAAGTGCCGACCCCTCTCCCCTTAAGACGGGTGATTGTGGTGGGAATAAGAGGGGAAACGGGGAGGTCCAGCAATGAGTCACTCACAAACATTCAATTTGGTGTTGGAAACCGGAGGGGGACCCCATTAGTCAATTCGGAGCGCTCCGTTTAGGGCAATCAAGTCAGTTTACGGACGAGAGGGTGGTGGAGCGATGAGGGGTCAGGTCACCCATATCACCACAATATGTTTCTCAAACAACAAAACCACCATAGACTACATCACCGAAGACAACATCGACCAAACGTGCTGAAACCCTGTTACTGATTCGGAAAATGCATCAAATACCCGAGATTCAGGGAAAATTAAAATCCCATTCCACTTCACAGCGGTGGGACAAAGGTCATGGTGGCAAACTCTACAATAGTCTGCCATTGAATGTTAGAGATGCTCAGTCATCGTAATTCCCTTAAGCGACTTGTAAAAAAATTATTAAATGAATTAAAATTCTAATATCTATTATAAACTACAATATAATAATGTTAATAATAAGAAACTTTTACTAAAATACTTTTATGAACATATATGCTGCTTTCTAACTGTCCAAAAACCTTGTATATTGGTAATACAAGTATATTATGATGATTTTTACCTAAGTGTGTTACTCCTCCCTTAGCACGAGGGTTTCCCAAAATGGGGGAGTAGCATTCGAAGTGTAGCATAGGTCACCATTTAATTTCATTGCTTTTTTCCAATAGTGTATTTTACCTTTTGTAAATTTTGTTTGTTTAAATAAACGAATGATTATTTTAAAAAATAAAATAAAAAATGAGTATTTTACTAGCTAATAGACTTTGCAACTTTGATGGAATTGGACTGACTCACCAACCAGAAATAATGATGCGAACTCACCTGAAAAAAGAATGAAAATATTGCATGAGTTTCTAAAAATTAAATGAACACGGTACTAAAGTAGTAGAGGTTTCCACAATCCAAAGATACTTGGTTACTGTACGAATGGAAGTATAACATATTATGCTTGGTACTGACTCAGTTCTACCCCAACAAACACATAATACTTCCATAATGCTTACTGTATCATACACTAGAATATCTTGTTTTATTCATCATAATAAGAGTAATAAAAGTATAATAATAAAAGTTGATTTGTTTTGTTGTTTTCTCACGAATTTTAGTAGAAAATAAAGCTATTGCAATGGCTCCACAAATTTTAAAATAAATTTCTCTTCGTAAAAATCAGTTTTGAGGCATTCTGAAACGATTCGTTGAGTTATCGCTTTTTCTCCTCCACATGGGTATCTAATACTATAGGTTATAAACAAAAAAATCTGGAACAATATTCCAAATTTGTCGACTACCCAAACGGTAATTGTGTACTAGGAAAATTTTGTTTACATTTTTTGCCGAGTGACACCTTATTTTAAAGATTTTTTAGCGCTGATCTCGATGGTGAAGCGATAATTGCGATATCTTACTCCGTTCAAGAAAAGCGTCATTGAAACATAAAGCGCGGTTTTTCCCTCCAGAATGACCTATCTTCAGAAAAAATATAAATGTAATTATTTGTACACGGTATTTGTCTTTTCTTTGTGTTATATATCAATACGCGCGAAAAATAAATAAATAACAATTAAAACAAAATAAAATAAAAAACTATAAAATCCAAAATCTTTGTTTAAATAGCAAATTATTATTTAGAACGATTTGTATGGATTGATAGTTAACCAATTCCATGGACTGAAAGTGCTCAAATTTCAAAACAAAACTTCACTCCAACGATCATGCTACAGAACTGGAGCTTTTTATTTTGCGTTGGCAGCAGGCCATCTCAGCTTCAAGTATTTCGAATAAGATTTGAGCTACAAGTGAATTAACATTGTTCTGTTATCGACACCAGGGCTTTACTTTCGATAAAACACGTTCAACCTCTGCGAGACACCGATATTCACAGCCAGAAAACTCGTCAGACAGGAAGCTCGGCTTGGGCAATTTATCGAGGCGGGAACACTATGGGGCGACAAGCTAAGCAAATGCGGACGGGCAGACGCACATGAGACGTTAGGGAAGGATACGGAAGAGCTGGCGGCAAGGCTGTTCCCAAGGCAGTCTACATCGACACCCCCTACTCTTCCCTCCGTCTTCATACCGCTCCATATTTATTTATGTGCAACATGTCGCAGATGTCTTGCCACCTCGTGGGTTGACTTCTACGACCAGAGCCGCCTCTCTACCAAATAAAGCCCTTTCTTGCCCGGGCAGATGGGCCACGCGCCCTTGGGCTCGAGATTTACCGAGCAAATACAGTCAGGAATCAGGATATCGAATTCATCGAGATCGACAGTTCACTTGTGGACAAATAAGAATAATAACATATTTCTAGTAATGTCCCTATTTTTGGAAGGAAATTATCACTGTTGATTAAGGAACAGTAATTATGGAATTCCCGAGCACATAGGGATCCTACCCGAGCATCTTTTCCACGTCGACATTGCACTAGTAGATATCAATACAAATAAGAACAGATTTCCTATTATGTCCCTATTTTTGGAAGGAAATAATCACTTTTGATTAAGGAACAGTAATTATGGACAGGACAGAATTGATAGACTGAAAACTTCACTTCGTACACAACACAGTTTTCAACAGCGATATTAGTCATTCCGCAACATGCCACAGAAACACTGATGGGGTGACCTCCAAGCCCAGCCACAGCTTCTTGTACGCCAAATAAAACCATTTTTTGTCAAGTCGATGGCCTGGGTTTGCTCAGCATATCTTAATTACGTAAGGTAGGGATATTATTGTTTGAGTTTAAGGAACAATCATTATGAACGTTTTTCATTTATGTTCAAACACAATCCCTTTTAATTGGGAAAAAAAACTCAGCCCTTCCCCTTTGAACCAGATCATTTTGTACAGCTGCTCCAATTCAAAAAACGTGGAACATATTTATAACGCTTATATAACAATGAATATGTGAAGAAAGACTCGGGACCTCATAGTATATTTTTATTACACTTCCGTTATAACGATATCATAAAATAGAAACATAAGGTCTTTTAGATGCTGCCAACTGCGGTGCAGATACACCGCACACCCTCGTGATGAAATTTCCAAGATATATTTGGTAAGGGCACCAGTGGTCAATAGTATGTTAGTAATCGGGATATAACTTTGGATAAATAATAAAACTTTGGATTTTAGAAACCATAAATAAGAACTGAGTACAATTTCCGTTATTTCCGTGTTTTTGCCAGGAAATCCGGTCCTTTACTAGGCCAAGACCATTGGTCATTGTCATTCCTGATTGGCTCGAACTTCGATAATCAAACAGTATTGAATTTTAATGCGTTCTCATTTGCTTGATAAACAGAGAATTTAAGCAGAAAATCACCTGTTCCACACATCAGTTTTCTACCAGATTTGTCATCTGGCAATACCATCCAGGCAGATGTCTCACCACATCGTGGCTTCTTGACTGACAAAACCAGGTGCCTCACTACTAAATAAGCTCTTTTGAAGACTGCAGGCAGCCATACCGGTGAGCTGGTTGGTCGCACTTACTGTAATATATATGAAAATGTGATAAACTCTAGGACTCGTTTCGAAACGCCTCAAAACTGATTTCAATGAAGAAAACTTTCGCAAATTGAAATTTTAACATTTTTGGAACCATTGAAATAGCTTATTTTTCTACGAAAGTTCACCAAAACGAATTTCACGCTTGTCTATCCACAGTAGCCACAGTTGATACAATCGCAATGAAACTTCCGGAAAACCATTTTGGGTTCGCCATTCAACTACCTGTAAATTTTGAGCGAATTCGAGCCATTAACTCATATGGAATACGTTTTCGGGAAATTCACGTTCGCGCAAGTGCAGACGCTCCTATTGGTCAGACGGATACAAAACTTAGGGACCGTATAGAGGCAAAGGCGCCAGAAAGCTGTAAAACGCTAAATCAAGAGGAAATGTTGTTTTCGGAAGATATTTACATTTTCAGCCTCCTGTAAGAGCCTTCGAATCTTCGACAGTAAAGAATCGAGATGTGAATCTGAATCAAATGGGTCTGACCCACGTATTCATATTATATTATTAAATGAAATTAAAGTATTTCCGAATTGACACCTTTTCCACTTGATCATAGACTTTATGTATATTAGAATATATTAGATAGGTAAACAACTTTATTGAAGTATGTGAAATTGAAATCAAACAAGTGGTTATTATTTATTTATTTTTATTTGCTTTTTTAAATTTATTTATTTATTTTTATTATATATAGGTATATATATTTATATATATATAAAAGCTTTTTTCATGAAAAGATATTAGAATTAGAGAAGTTATTAGATAACCAGAATAATATGTAAATGCTAACAGATTCCTTCTTAACCAAACGCCTTCAGCTCCCTACCCATTCCCGAGTTTTCAATTCATAACAAACTTTCGAAAACGCTTACTCTTTTCTATCGTTTCCTATTATTTTTACTTCTTGCCTAATGAAACTTGAGTAAGTCCTTATTACAATGAAGCTAACTACTGAAAACTTGCTAGAGTCTTGGAAAAAATCGAAGTCTCAGTTTAGAAAGTCTGAACCTATCTGAAAAAGATCTAAATCTATGAGGAAAAAGTCTAAATCAATTCGGAAAAGCTATACATTCCATTCTAAGAAATTTGACAACATCCGCACTCTTTTCTTTTTATGATTTTTCAAAGTTTTCTGCACAGATGAAGTCACTAGGACAGGGGGCTCCCATCCAGGCGGCTGGGGCGAAAAAAACATTGCAAACTTTGCAAAATCAAAGAAAGAAAACAACTCATCGTAGGACAGTGCGGTAAATGTCTAACTTCTTAGGATGGAAATTTTCTTCCATTTGAAAATAGTTAAGGTACCCTTTTACAATCATGGGCGAAGCACATTTGACGAGAGGGGTAACTAATTGGACGGTTTATTATTGAAACTGTAAACCGAAGTTACTGCAATTATTGGATTTCCTTCTTTAGAAAGAGCGAAAGCCGAATAGACGGCACAAGAAAATCCGCGTGTGGAAGCAAAAGGTCGAAGTGTAAAATCAGAGTACTCCAGAACACAACCGGTAGTAACCAGCAGCCGAACCGGTCCGGTTCGGCACCAACTTAACCTTTTCCTATAAATTATTTCGTCCGTGCTCTCGATGTTAGAACGTCACGCGAGCCAGGTCGTCACAACACCCCCCACTCACCCTCCTGCACAGCAAAGAAAAACCACTTTCCCTGTCAGGTATATTAACCCTGTGAACGCTATCAATAAATTATTATGCAAATTCAGCTCATTTTTCTTCAGATCCGCCGCCATTCCCCCCACCGTAGTGTTATTCCAGCTACCACGAAAGCGATTTTCCAGCTAGTGTTACTTCATAAACTAAGCCTTCCAACCCCTTGATCTTTCGCCATAAATGAGAACAGTTAAGAACCAGCACAATGGACAACTTTTGGAATGCACAATGAAAGATTTGCATTTTCCGTGTCACATACTCGTATAAGAATCCGATTCGGTGTCCTTGACCACCCCCCCCCCCCCCCCCCCCACTCAATGCAATTTTTATGCTCAAAACATAGGTAGTTGGTTTAATAGTTCGAGAGCGACTAGACAACTGCCCTGTAGATACTTTCATCAAGGACTAAAGGAGAGTTTACACTAAGTCGGTAGCCAAAACATCAGCCAGCAGTGGAATAACTGCTAAATTAATGCGGAGTTAACCCCGGATTAATTATACTGAGAAGAATTCTTTCTGACTGCCCGTTTCACCTTGATGGATCACAAATTAATCCAGGGTTAATCCAGTTATCACAATGAGGTAAGTTTCAGGTAATGTACAAATTTTCGCTACCAACGGTAGTTTTTAAGGAAAGGATGATAAATCTAGCTGTGAACATAATCCGATTCGATTCAGCATTCTACAAATCACGAATTATTTCGATTTTTTGATCTACCGTCCCACGTCTTTAATGATATCATTACTGTATTGCGACGGTTACATTTTAGATCATCTTTAGATCTTTAGATTTGACAATGACTGACGTCACTAAATGACTGTATAACGTCGTATCGTCATCAAATACAACTTTTAAAGCTTTTGTCGTGGTTTTAGTCGATTCTGTGAGGCTAACTATTGATAACTATACAAAACTCGATTTTCGGTTGATTTGGCGACGACGATGACGTTGTACAGTTGTAAAGAACAACCTTAAAAGCTTTTATAGTGGTTTCAGGTAATTCTGTGTGGCAACAATTATTAAAAACGATACCGAACTTGGTTTTCGGTTGATTTGACGGCGATAGTCGACAAGTTCCTGTTTTCGGAACGTCACCAAAAACTGTACAGCTGGTTCCGGATGTCTTAAGACACCCGGATTCGGTCTACCTACCAAATTTCAAGTTGATACTTAGCTCCAGAATTGTGCATTGTAGCGCGGAAAACACGCACGCAGGCACACAAGCACGCACGCTGACAAATGCTGGCCAAGTCAAAGTAGAGACTCACTCGTCATCAATTAATCCTGCGTCGGAAATTCTTATACTTCAAAAACAGCACAGCGATTACTGGATTAGCTTCGGATGATTCGTAATCCTCTGTGGTGGAACAGACCCAGAGGAGGTAATTAATCCAGAGTTGGAATTTATCCCTCAAAAGCAGCAGTGTTGTAACTGGATCAACTCCCGTGTGATGCAGCGGTCAATATCAAACTCCCAGGCAATAAACGCAGAGTTGGAAATCGTTTTGTCGCCGAGATTCCTCAGCGACAATCTGAAAACGATTCCCCCTCTAATGGATGTAAGCAAGTAGTAATAGGCGGTCACCAGCCGCGACAGCTCTCATCAGTTTCTAATATCCTGTTAATGACCCTCCCAGTCCGAAATAACCGTCGGCGTGCAGAATTATAAATCGGTTACTCAGGAAGGGGCATTTAACGCTAATAATAACAACATTTAACACCATTAATTTAACGAGACAACTATTAAGAACCGGAATTCAACGTGTGTTCCACTTTTTCTTCTTTTTTTCTTTCAATAAACAAGCAACAATTTCTTAGGAAAACACTGATTCAGGCTGGCAACTTGTCTGAACGTCTATCAACGATTTTGGCGCACGGTGATTTCACATTTGGCACGTGGACGTGACATTCGAATCGGCTGTCTTGGTGTCGAATAACTAGAGCGTGGGCTAAATGGATAACAGCCAATTGGGTATTAGCAATAAATAAGTCTGCATGAGTATTTAATATGTGTAGATGTAATGCAGAACTATTTGTTCGTATGCTAAATAAAGTGGTACTTAAAACATATGTTTTCCCGGGGGTCATACTTCACATACTTCGGAGTGTACAAAGATGGCGTCTACAATGTATTGCTTAAGCACTGTAAAGGAGTGACAATTGAGATAAATTTTCCGATCAAAATCAAGACTTGTCCCAATTATTTTCCATCAGTCCTTGGTAATACCGGGACTTTGTATTCCAAGAGCATCAGTAGCCTCTACAAATATTGATAACTGAATACTGCTGAAGAAATGGTGACAGATTCGTCCTTTCGCATATAAAACTAACATGTATAGCCACTGCGCATGCGTTTCGAGTATTTGTATATTGAGTTAGCACTGTCACTGTAGATTCGGTACCTAACAGTCAGACTGTTTCTGGCCTAACAGTAATGTTCCATGGAAACTATACATTATTTCTCATTACATTTCGTTTTGTACTCGTATACATTATGATTTTCAAATTAGATACTTCATGTAACACAACCAGATCATTACCTACATCTTGGCCTGAGTTATTTGAGGCCGAGCCATTATATGCCACAAAATAGCGGAAAATTGTTTAAAAATGCATATACCTAATCATATTACAGGTCCCTTGAAATTTTGCTCATCATGTCATACTGCACGGCTGGTACTTTTACTCAATTTAATGTATGTACCTATTCAAGTTTCTTCTGCAATGCTTATTCACAGTCTTAGATGTAGGTACTTTTTTGGTGGGATATTCAATTTTAATTAATCGTTTGATAATTAGGTAATGAATCATTAAATTCGATTAAGTAACGTCTTATGAAAATGAGTGATATTGAAGTATGCCACGTTAATAAAAGCTGTTTCTTTTTTTTCTTATTTCAGTCTCTCATAATACATCGTATTATATTCATTAACTCAGCAGATTTGAGAGTACATACCTAAAATTATGCGTAAGGGACATTTAAAAGACTGTTTTTTTTCTTCCTGGACTACATATATGGGAGATTTCTTCGTAGATTTGGAGGGGAGGGGGGAGTTTTTGCTTGAACGAGTTGACACCACAGACTAGAGTTACCCTTGTAAGTTTTCCTCTTACAAAATTAACTACTTGTAGAAATACTCCCGGTCTAACCGAAAAATCAAAAGCTGTCAACGCTATAGTATAGGGCTATATTAGTGTTACTAAGATTAAAAACCGGATATGGTTTTAAGAATGAAGTTCTAATAAAGAACAATCAATCGTCACACGTACGATAGCAACGGATAAATAATTATGACAATTAAAGGCGATGCAACATTCGTCCCTACTAAGTTGTTCTCCTTATTGTAGTTTCCTCAGTTGATCTCCGCGTTTCCGTTTCAAAATTTTGTTAACTTCTACCTTGTATTCACCATACTTACATCGTAAGCATCCTCGTACAAATCCTTTTCCACCTGAATTGGCCACCCATACTTCTCCCGCTTTAAAAGATCTACACTTAGTGCCCGTCATATAGACAAGGAGGTGATGGAAATGTTGTAGTTTCCCCTTCAAAGGGGAGAGGAGATTAACCTGCTACACCCAGAGGATATCCTGAAGGTTGAATAACCTCAGGAATATCCCCAGTTGCAGTGTATCCAAGAATCGAGAAGGAGGAACTACCCATATTCATCACACATATCATATGTAACACAGTAAATCAAATCATAGAAACGGATAAATAACGATGTAAATTAGAGGTGATGCTACAGACGCCAAAAGTTATTGGCCCGCCATGGAATCCACCCAATCGGTGTGGATCTAGAAATGATAGCCTCGGCAAAGCCGTTGACGCCATTCTTGCAGAATAGAATGCTACTGGGTTTTCCAAATTTTGTATACGTGTTACCCACACTATTTGAAATGAACATGTCAATCGATTGGTGACTCGATAATAAAACTTTGCTAAGAATGTCAATAGGAAAGAAATGGGTATCCCCAGTAACAGAAACCCAGTTTGTATAGGATTATTCGCGAAAAATATAAAGTTTTCCGTTTTGCATTGAACAAGAATATGCAGTTGGGACATTGAGTCGTACGTACTGCGACGTGGAAATATGCCATTCATCAGTCACAGAGCGGTTTGTCTCGATTGGAACAGACAGCAGTCTATTCCCACGAGCTGACAATGCCACGAGTTATTCAGATCGTCTGTCTACCTTAGGTTAGTATTACAACTCGTAAGCAAAAGACAATTTTAGCTTTCCATTGTCCCATCTTTGAAGGTGGCTACCAAATGATAGCTGCCGTATCATCATTCAACTCATAGTTGCAATTGCAGCTTACAATACCCAAGACCGAATATTATCGCACGGCTAACACCGAAACTACAGTCCTTCCGCAATCAAAGGAGTCATCATTTAATTGACGAGAGAATTGCATTTAATTTCATTCCTTCTGATAAAAGCAAATATAGCTGTCGAATTACTAAATTCCATGATCCAAATGCTAACTACATTGTGAATCCAAATGAAAAACGTTTAATAATAAACTGTAGAGATTTAAATAACGTCTGCCAAGTAGGGTGGGCAGCATAGCTTCATCACAACAACATGGATGTATAGAATAAGTTAAAGAACAAAGTACGAGTCGAAATTATTGATAAGGCTACAATATAGGAAATTAATGTTTGCGCATGCGCACAGACTACTATTAATCCAACGGCAATGAAATTTATAGACCGCACAATCCTTGAAAATTTCATAAAAATCTGTCCATTAGTTTCAGAGTTTTGTCTGTCTCGATCAACGTTAGTTTTGCGCATGCGCATTGGTTATTACCCCAACAATCACAATACAATTTATAGGGCCTTTTTCTAGAACATACACCCAATTATCTACCGAGTTTGAACAAAATTGGATCAACAGATGATGATAAATCAACGTTATGAGCAAATCACGTTTGCGCATGCTCACAGGCTATTGTTGATTCGATGGCATTGAAAATTATATGGGACTGTATAGGAGCTGACCCGCACTATCCATGGAAATTTCATCGGAATCAGACTGAAACTTGGTATACTTTTGGGCGAGACCACAGAAAAACAGCTCTAAAACTCAAAACGCACGCAGAAATTTTGATTTTGGAGGACAAAAATTTTTTCGACATGCAATCACGAACACAAAGCCACCCTACCTTTGGTTGTTAGGAAGCTAAAAAATCAATGAATAAAATTTATCATCATAAGTAACCGAACTCATTCTTTCATTTGGAATGCGCGATTTTTTCATCTCATTCCTAAGGAGGGTTATCGTCTAGATGCTAGAATGACAAAAAACACACACATTGTGTGTGTGTGTGTGTGTGTGTGTGTGTGTAATTTTATTCTTTATCACTCACTATTTGCCAAATGTCCGAGCGACACGACATGCTTTTAATGACGTCAGTTTAATTAAATAAACTTCTCGAATACTTATTAGGAAGCTTGTTGAGAAGTTCCCAAAGACTATTAAGTTTGCGCAAAACTAATATCGATTGACACAGGCAAAACTCCAAGTCTAGTGGGACGATTTTGAAGGAATTTCCAGGGATTGTGCGGGATATGTTCTAGACGGTCCCCTATAACTTTCAATGCTGTCACATTAATAGTAGACTTTGCGCACGCGCAAACGGTAATTTATTTTAACGTCGATTTGTCATGATCTATTGGTCCGATTTCTTTCAAAATCGGGGAGTAGACGGGTATATGTTTCAGGAAAATTCCCTATGAATTATATTACGATTGTTAGAGTAATAACCATAGCGCATGCCAAAACTAAAATTGAACGACACAGACGAAACACCGAGACTAATAGACCGATTTTTCTGACATTTTCGAGAATTGTGCGGTCTAGCTCCTAGACGGTCCCTCATAAATTGCATTGCCGTTGGATCAATAGTAGTCTGTGCGCATGCGCAAACATTAATTTCCTATAACGTCGACTTATCAATCATTTCGACTTGTACTTTGTTCGTCAACTAATTTTATACTTCCATGTTACAGTAGGTATGTGATGAATATATATGATGATATATGATATATATGATGATTATAAATCTTTCAATTATAAACATTTCTCATGTGAATTGGTCTAATGCCCGTGTTTAAATAAATAAATAAATATGTGAGGAAGCCCACCCAAATCGGCAGACGTTTTTGTTCATGTTCACTTAAAATAAGGGTTTTCAGTCTTGGATAGGGTCTCAATCGATTCAGCGTCAAAGAATACTTGAATACATGAATATACACGATACCCCCCCCCCCCCCCCCCCCCATACCGTATGTTCAAGAAACTTAGGAAATACCCACTTTTACGCCCATATAGAAATCATGGTGTGGGAAAATCGGTCTAGGACCCCATCTCATTAGATTCAACCTCCCTTAAACATGAAAAAATCCTTGGTCATTTGAAACAGATTCCATTGGCTTGAAGTTTAGGCTCAAAATCGGCCATTTGGCAGCTTTGTGCGCCGCACCCAGGATGTTGTTTTGCAATTTCCAAGTTATTCATCTAGACGTTCGTTCGATGAACCTTAACAGTTGAATGAGCGGCCTGATTGAAGCGTTCGGTGGGAGGAGGTTGGGAGACCGTTGCGATATCCAGTGTTGCGAGCGGGTTTAGAAAGCTGAGGCTGGCGTGAACTTGACAAGGACTTTCGGTGGAGCGGCCAGGAAGCCAGGAGGACCGGACTGGCGAGTCTAGCAGTTGCCCTCTACTCCCCTGGAACTGGTTCCTGAATCGCTATTAATTTCTCGTCCTGGTGCTTTATAAAAAACGGCCCATGAGTCCGTCAAAAGATAGTCGCTCATAAACTGATATGCTCGGTAGGGTTCCATGACTCACGACACTCAATATCGGCAGTATCAGAAGGCCGATAAGGCCAGCGAAATGGGAAAATCTAAACTTGAACAGGTTGGGAGCTTCAAGTGTACCAAATACTAAAAAGTTCCAGTCATGCTGCACATGATCGTATGAGCGAATTTTCTTATATTATCGTACTATATTATGTTACATTGTTTTGAAAATTTAGGACTTTGAGTGAAAGAAATTACAAACTACCAGATTTATGGCAAAAACGCGTTCTGCTATTCGAAAAAATATTTTGGATTTTTAACTTGTTTTCAGCTTTTATAGATTTTTCAGCACATTTTAATGAAATTTAAGTACATTTTTCAGCATAATTTTGTAAATAAATGTTTAAATGTTCTATTTTATAGTTAATAAAGTTGATTTGAGCAATATTCTGCTAAAGAAAAATATAACTTTAACGATGTGTAGCCGTTTTTTGCTATTTTAGGAATTTTTCACACTTTCTTTGAAATTTGACCAATTGAATGTGCTCCAAAAATGCTGCCAACGGACTCTTCATTTCCTTCGAAATGCTGAACTTGAAAAGGTTGATATATATAAATGTCGCAAAATGGATTTCAATGAAGAAATTTTCGAAAATTTTTATTTTAAATTTTTTGGAGCCATTGCAATAGCTTCATTTTTTACGAAAATTCGCTAATTACTGGAATTCTCTGATCTCTTATATGACATAGGCTTTATAAATGCCGAAATAATAGGTTGAGTAAACTAAAAATTGTCAGTACCGATTGTATCTCCATCCATCCATCCAC
Organism: Adelphocoris suturalis; assembly: GCA_030762985.1. Taxonomy (NCBI): domain Eukaryota; kingdom Metazoa; phylum Arthropoda; class Insecta; order Hemiptera; family Miridae; genus Adelphocoris; species Adelphocoris suturalis. The sequence continues at coordinate 90,827,198 of CM061041.1, read as the reverse complement.
GATAGACATTATGCCTACGTTATGAAAAATATTCACACACCCAGTTGGCCTAGATAGAACACATAGACGGACCTCGACCAGTTCATATAATAAAAATATAAAATTCTAAAAACTGGACAAGAATGTTGCTTATTGAGTCATTTTCGTGTATCCAAGGAATAGGAATAAAAATTGACACCGCTACATAACGGCAAAACATGGAATCATGGATATTTGTGGGGTTTTATCGCCTGTTCCAATTGGATTGTTGGGGGATAAAGGGTGGAAGAATGGAAGGACTCTTCCAGAATTAATTGATATTTATTGGAATGTCGACCGATTTTGCCTCTTCAGGACAACAGGGTAAAACCGGTGGATTTTTCACAAGCAGTCATCTAGTCAACTAGTTGTCATTTTGTAATTTTTAGTTTGTAAATTTTAAATTGGGAAGTGGACGAATAATTAGCACCTGGATATGTTTTCAGGCAACTGAAAGACGAATTCAAGAAGTGTCAAAGGCGCTCCATTTCAATTTTAGCACAATGGGTCGATTATGGTAGAAAAACCTCAGGGCCCTCTCAGCTGATCAGTACGCCTCTGTATCTTGCAATCGTACACAAAAAGTACCGAAGGCGCTCCATTCCAATTTTCAGCAACATAGGTCGATTAGGAAACAAATTAGCCTCAAGAGTCCTTCAGCTGTTCAGTAGACTTCCGAACCTTTTAATCGCATTCTTGAAATACAAAGGCGCTTCATTCCAAATTTCAGCACCGTGTGTCGATTAGAAAAGACAAAGCCTCAGGGGCCCCTCAGCTGATCAATGCGCCTCCGTGCCATCCAATCGTATTTTAGAAGTCCCAAAGGCGCCCCATTCCGAATTCCAGCACCGAAGGTAAATAAATTAGTAAACGAATTAAAGCTGATCTGTGTGCCTTCGTATCTTGTGATCGTTTGCTCTTCAAACAGGGAGGATGGAGCTTCGGATGCTTAAAAGGTAACTCAAACAACATTATGATGTTTTGCCCGAACAAAATAACAAGTTTTGATATCACTCCAAGCTCGCAACCATCAGTTCTTCTCAGGGATGTATGAAGGGAGAAACTGACAGGGTGAGATGTGACTTGTTCCAGATAAACCAAGAGCTTTCTAACGACTGCCGAACGTTTTTTGTCCGATGAAAAATGTCAAGAATACAGTTACAGAAACGCTTTGGTTATAAGCGAGAGTAATCAGAAAATTTCTTCGCCCATAAAAAGTGTCACTTCATAATAGTATGTGTGGTGAAGCAAAGGCTTGAAAATGTCGAAATGTAAATTTTTTTAGGGATTTTTAAGATGATTCTATCGCGTTAGATGACATTGACTCTGGGTGAGTACAAATTATACCCGATACTCTGTCACAGCCTTAAAATGAGATTTGGAAGTAGTAAAATGTCTCCAAAACAAAAATTTCTTTGGGTTTGGAAAAGAAAATACCAATACCACAATGAACATGTTGTTTATTAACATAGGTATTAGAGGAGGCTACACTCACGATAATGCGTACATACTTTTCTTCAACTACAACCCGTTCTTCACCTCCCAACCAACCAGTCTACATAATTGGAGCCTCACTGTGTTAGTGGACCCTGACATAAGCACACTAGTTACGTGTATTTACGAGTAATTCATAGATTAAACTGATATAATTATCATTCATTAGTAAGAAATTGTTGTTTTTCTGTTCACAGCCGTTGGCAGCTAGATAGGACATCCATGTATATATCTACATCTATACATCCACCTATATACCTGTTCTCATTTTTCCTCTTGAGAAGAAGAATTTTCTCTCATATTTTTCTTATAAAATCGGAATGGAGAAATAGTGTTTTTCTTGGATGATTAAATTATTTGTTATAAATTCTGGTGTAACCTGACAGTAAAGTTGATACCATCATGTTTATTTTCTGTTTAACGAATCATAAATATAGGAAAAAAGAGAGAATTTGCACTAAGAAGGATCCATTCTTTGTTTTACTTATTCTCCGGAACTAACATAGAACACAGGCATAAGTTAGTTTTGCTGTAAGGATATAAAGCCCGATATCCCGAACGGCATTAACAGAACAACAACAACGAAAAACGCTGCAAATTATTACACGACGGTGTATATTATTTCTGTATTAGATAAGTAGCTCTTCTATTCATATCACTGTCTGTAGAAAATTAACTATCAAAATGAGTCTCAATCGGATTATAACTGGACGAAATCTCCAACCGGAAAAAAATAAATGGATAAACTAAATACAAAATAAATAATACCAAAAACTTTAAAACGTCTCTGAGAAGAAATAATGAACATTTTGTCGCCGCGAAGAATCGAACGTAAGCCGCCCTCGCTGCAGTACCACTCTACCACTGCGCCGCATATTTAACTAGGAAAGATCTGCATCCTTTGAGGTGTATAAGCTTGGGCTCGAAATTATACTCCCGTATTCCCCTTATTGTGGGAAAAGAAAGGATTAAAGTACAGAAACCCGAATAGTCTCATTCAGTTTATTGAACCTGTTTTCAACAAATCAAACAAAAAATACCCTTTTATTTCTAAAAGGTTATATCTAACACAACCTGCACAACCCTTGAAATTGTCAGCCGAATCGAATAAAATCTCATTTTTATTTATTTATTTTTATTATTATTTTTTAACGTAATTTTGTTTATGCATGCGCGAACACTATAAATGATCCGGTACATAGCCTTGAATTTCAGAAGGAAATTAGCGGATAAGTAGATAGACACGAAATCAAAAATTGTTCAGGACGGTCCTAATCATAAAATAAGAGTAAACATTTTGATTTTTTACAGAATTTCTTTTACCCGAGGGTTTTCACTCGAACTAACAAGAAACACTTTATGCCACTTGTTATTCGATATGCTGCAACGCAAGGTACATTATTTGAAAATGTACCCCACGATCAAATTTATGTCTCAGCCGATTGGCGAACAACGTAATAGTGTGGTTCAACAAAAAGCCAGAAGACGAAATTGAATTAATGAACAAATCCGGAAATTTCGAATCCCATTGGTTGGAATATTTTAAATCGCAAATGTCATACAGCAGAATTGCGTTGAACTTCCTGTAAATAGCACTCAATTGCCGCAGTTATGACCGAGGAAATTAGTAGAAATGGCTCACCTTAAACGTTACTTTCGAGGTTTGCGTAACATTAATGATAGGTCTGATCTCACAGCACTTCTGCTAAGTGTTATTATGTATTCGTCAACCTAAACTTCAGAGAAGAGCACAGAGTAACAGGAGGAAAGACTTGTGGACCCTACAAGTTTCTTGGAGATGGACCTCTGGGATTCCTAATGATTTATGGGGTCCACATCAATGAGTCAGATCACCTCAAGAGAGAACAGCGGAAGATTGTATTTCACAGAACCACTTGAAGGAGCAAACATCTTTGCTTGGTCGGACACATAAAAAATACTGGGGTCGTCACCTCGTCACAGTCGGATTCATAGTTAGTTGTCAATGATTACGCAATAAATATGATTCACAATTCTTTATGAATGGAGGATACTATCTTACGATGATACAGTTTCTTTTGTATAGGGCAGTCAACAGAAAATCCAAATATTCGAAGAAGAGGGAAATAAACGCTCCTAGTCAACGGCATCCGCTGGAGTTGATAAAATTGGTTAATAACGTCAATAATATTGAAAATTATATTAGTTAGATTTATTATTAAGTATCATAAGACTAGACAAAAACTATACTTTGCCCACTGAACAAGAGGATTTGAACGATTCTTTATGATTAGTCTACTTAATAAACCAACAAAAAAGTGGTGCATCTATATGGCGCATTTAATGGTTCATTCGAAGGAAGAGGAAAATATCTGCTGCGACTGTATTTTCAAATTAAAATACTACTAAACCTACTATCATGTACGCTTTTACTCGACTGTCTGTTTGGTGGTTAATTGAATTTTATACCTGTTCCCCTCAACCGACCGGGCTAAAATGTTTCATCCGTCTTTGGTTCCATCTTTGATTGAATATAAGATAGAATGGATGGCAATGGAAGCCTCAGGGCATAAGCGTAATCCCAATAATATTGAAATAATTGAGCCTATTTCTCACGAAGAGTATTTTTCAATTATTTAAATTCCTTAGACTACGTGGTCGTTGCACTGTCTACTGTTAAACAACTCACTAGCCTCTGCTTTCAACAGCAAACTGAATTTATCTATAAATACAACAATCATTCGCCAAAACAACTTATTATTCAGACATTGATTTAGCTATCCACATGAAGTCTGCCTCATCATTTACTCAAACCAACAAGATGTTCACCATACACTGCCAGGAGCTTGGACTAACCAGTCTGCCGTTTAACATGAGGGTCATCAATTCAGTGAATTAAGTAGAAAGATTTGTCCCGGAGAAGAATATCATACATAGTTAAAATCGTGCACGGAAGCACAATTCGTTTTCTGAATCAAAACATCTCACCGTTCACAAGAAAAAGAAGTGTTTATAATTCTTTTGAATGATTCATTTAAAACGATGAATGACAAACAGTTCATGGGGCTGTGAATCATGCTGTATAAAGTGGTGCAGGGACCTGCACTGTAACCAGGAACATTTTCGGAGAATCCAAGCCCTAAACTACAACGTCTTTCACTAACTTGAAAAGTACCTGTTCTCTCCATGAGGTAGTAGGTATTTAAAAGTTCCATTCATGCAGCATGATCGTATGAGCGAATTTTCGTAAATTATCGTATTGTATAATGTTGAATTGTTTTGAAATTTGAGCTTTTTGAGTGCAAGGAAATCGTTAACCATTAATTTTATGGCAAAAAACGTATTCTAAATAACAACCTGCTATTCAAATAGTGGTTCTGAATTTTTAGCTTTTTTTGTAGTTTTTATCGATTTTTTAGCAAATTTTGATGAATTTTAAGTCCATTTTTCGGCATAATTGTGTACATACATTTTTTGATGTTCTATTTTATAGTTAATAAACTTTATTTGAGCAATATTCTACCAAAAAATATAAATTGAACGATTTTTAGCCGTTTTTAGCCATTTTTAGAGATTTTTTGAGTACATTTTTTGAAATTTGACCAATTTAATGTGGTCAAAAAGTGTTGCCCAACGAACTCATCCTTTCTTTTGAAATGCTTGATTTTTTGGCGAAAGAACGAAGTTTTTATCTCAATTCTATCGAGAGTTATCGTCTGGAATGACACATACATACATATATATATATATATATATATACATATATATATATATATATATATATATATATATATATATATATATACATATAAAAAAGCGTTAAAATCCAGGAATCATTTCAGAATGCCTCAAAACAGATTTCGATGAAGAAAATTTTTGAAAATTTTTATTTTAAAATTTTTGGAGCCATTGCAATAGCTTCATTTTCTAAGAAAATTCGCTTAAACGGAAACACTTTGCGAACCTTGACTCATATACAAGGCTTATTATTATTTTTATAGATGAACATTTTGTGGAGTAAATCCGATAGAAACATCAAACGAATACAGAAGAAACGCATAACGAACCGGAGACAATGGCGAGCCAATCAGAGTCGCCTACTCAGCTTCAGAGGGAGATGAGTAGAGTGTTTGAAGATTGGTTAGGATTTGCATTTAACCAAACGCTTCCGAGACCTGAAGGAGTATAAATAGAGCCACCAGTCACGCATGCAGTGCATTATTGTACCAACCACACAAAGATGAACGCATCCACAGAGAAAAAGAGTGGCCTGGAAAAGGAAGGTCTGAGAGAATGTATGACTTCAGTGGATGAGATGCTAACTAAAGAAAGAGAAAGGAGGTGGCTGCCACCCAGTATACTGCTTTGACGCTGGATTTCTTTCTTCATAGAGTCAGCAAAAAACCCAATGCTGTAATGAGCTAGACAAATCAAATCAGAAAAAGACCCAGAGATATTCAGCTCAACCCATTGATTAAGAGTACAGAAGACAGGAACTGAAGCCTACTTTGATAAAGGAGGAAGCAGCTGGCAAATGATATGGCACTGCATGACCAATCATTGAGCTGCTTCAGAGTTTCAACATGGATTCAATCATTTTCAAATTTTCAGAATATAAAAACATAGTTATTAACAGGAAGTAGAGACCACTACACTACTGTTATCCACTCACAGTTAGCTGATGGAGCCAAAATTACAGCCATACCTCTTGCAAGAACTACCAAGCATTCAAGCATGTACCACAAGAGTTCCAAAGAGTATTAGAACTAAGCATGCCTAGTTAAAGAACCACGAACCAACGACTACGCTTTTCAACTATCCAATGAGGAGGGGGATCATGCTTCTATTACACCTGCAGTTGTGAATCTAAATCCTCAGATAAAAAGCATGTTGGTTCGGGACTAGTGAGACACTTCAAGTCAAGTTTCCTTAAAGTTTGACTTGTATAGCTTCTTAATCCATACATTTCATTCCTAAGGGCCCAATACATGGACAATGGGGAAAGTGAGGAGATAACATCCTCAGAAACATTGACAGAAAAGATGAATACTGCGAGAGATATTTGAAACTGTCTGTGAGAAAGGAGCCTGTGGGAAAACAGTAAATGCCAATCTGTATGTGAAGTACATACATTAAAGTTCCAGTCATGCAGCATGATCGTATGAGCGAATTTTTGTAAATTATCGTAGGTACTGTTTTATGTTACATTGCTTTGAAAATTGAGAACTTTGAGTAAAAAGAAGTAGTTAACTACCAATTTTATGGCAAAAAACTCGTTCTATATAATATTCTGCTATTCAAAAAGAGATTTTGGATTTTCAACTTTTTTGCAGTTTTTATAGATTTTTTAGCACATTTTAATGAAATTTAAGTTCATTTTTCAGCAAACTTTGTACATCAATTTTTTGATACTATTTTATAGTTAATATTCTTTATTTGAGCAATATTCTACTAAAAATATAAATTTAACGATTTTTAGCCGTTTTTCGCTATTTTTAGTGATTTTTTCAGCACTTTTTGAAGTTCGACCAATTTAATGTGATCAAAAAATGCTAGCCAACGAACTCGTTCTTTCGTTTGGAAAGCTTGATTTTTTGGCGCGCGAACGGAATTGTTATCTCAATCCTAAGGAGAGTTTTTGTCTGGAAGGACACACACACACATATATACCTATGTATGTATATATACATACATAAATGAAAAACGTTAAACTCTAGGATTCGTCTTAGAATGTCTCAAAACGGATTTCAATTATGGAAATTTTTGAAAATTTTGATTTTAAAATTCGTGGAGCCATTGCGATAGCTTCATTTTTACGAAAATTCGATATAAGACAAAATTTGTCTTTTAATGTGAAATTCATTGAATTTGGCCGTATTCTTAGGGCTGTCCACATTACGAATGACAGAGGGAAATTGGAGGAAACAGGTAGGTATTATAGGACGAAGGGGGCCTGACATGGTTAGGACGCTGCACGTACTGGTTTAGGTACTGGAGAACGCAAACTACCAGACGTGAAGGCAGGCAAAAGTTAGTTGGGCATCCTGGTTTCCACCTCGGGCAGTAATGCCAACTATGTATACGATAGATACAGTACACATCACAATAATCCCGCAATCAGCCGAATTCGTACAAAGTTTACTATCCCAAACATTACACCAAATACTTTAGTAGCTAAAACTGAGCAAGAGATTGAGAGTTGACGCCGTTTATTTATTTATTTATTTATTTTATTTTATTTTATTTTTTTTTTTTTTTTCCAAGAAAACATAGATGTGACAGCATATTCGTATTGGTGCTTAGCATTCGTTGATATGCAGTATTACATTTTAACCATAGAACAATATTATTAGACTCTACTCATTATTCATCTTTCCATTTACTAAATGTCTTTAATAGTCTTCAAATTGAATAATTCAAGTATCTATTTGATCAGGTAATTATATACTTGAATAGAGACATATTTTGTCGTCACCGTCATTAGTTTATCAAAAACATCAATCAACTAATGATTTCCCTGATGGTGTTTACCAAAAACTGAGCGTCGTAATTAGGGGAACTAATTTAGGATTTGTTCCCCAAATCGATGGACTGTTCATGTGCCTTGTTAGGCAACCGTTATAAATAGATATATGATTTATTCATTCCAGGATGTAACCCAGCTCATTGAAAAATTAAGCATGTAAGAAAGCGTAAAGAAAATGCTAAAAGCTCAGTGGAGTCTAAGTATCCTCAACACTCAGAATCGGTTCGTATTCTCATTTGCAAATGCTTCAGCATAAAAGAAACACCTTTAATTCGAAAATTATTTTGATCGAACATATAGAAATGTGCTTAATGCCTCACTTGAATGCATCGCTTTCAATTCGGCCTGCACTAAATGTGCGAAAGCAATCCATAGGATATATACAACATTGGCACATACCTCTTAAAATTGTCATCCGACTTTCATGAATGCATGAAATTATGGATGCCAGCCCCCATAAGGTCCCACACGAATCACAGTAGCTTCTGAAAGCAGGGAGAGTAGCAAAGGCTTAATTTTCGCTACATAAAGTTAGCGTCAAATTCAAATTGAATGAGAAGCCAGACCGATGAATGATTCCCTTGGATGTACATCGCCTCACATACTACTATTTCCTGTAACCTACACTCAAAACACCGTTTCCATGCATGTTTCAGTCATCTGAAGAAGTTCTTATACAAGAGGTACTTGTAGGTGGGTAAAAGGAGGAACTATATTTTTCGATGAACTAAAAAACTTATTTGAGAGAACCTAACGCACTTAGTACTCACGTGGCTGAAGTTTTGACTGTTATGAAGTAAGAGTAATATTTTATCAGCTGGGACGATCATGGCAAACTAAATGGAAAGTGAGAATATCTTCGCGAGTTCTGATAGATATCGAGTAGATGTTTAGATACTAGAACGTTGGGTACCTCATAATTATTGGGTTCAGAACGGATTTATCTGGGAACTCAAGACCGTCGTCTCTATTTACCGAAAGAAGAAAACTAAATCCGGTATTCCAGTAATCGCAAATTCCACAATGATCGGGTCACGCAGGCATGAAAAGTCCTAAACTCTACCTCATCCACCGTATCCAGATCCCGCTGGAATCCCACTCTTGAGATCACCCTGAGACTCATAATGGGCTCTCGGAAGACCCATAAACAACGGCTGGCTTCACAAAAGGGGCTTTTCAGGGTGTCATGAACCCGGGCATAAGGACGCCCACCGGGCGATGAGCTCAGAGAACAAGCTCTCAAAACAGGAGACGAGGAAATGAGTCACCTCGCCTGCCTTTTCATCCTATCTCGGCGGTTGGGCTTTTGTGTTGAGAGTTTGAAATGCAAACCCTTTCGGAATTAGCACGTAATGTGACGTTCAAGCCAAAAAGGAAAGTTTTACTGTTAACATTTAAATTTAAATGCTGTAGCTCGACCTGGGAATACCAATTTGGCCTTAATTGCCTGCGAACTCTATCTCTGTTCTAAGCTACGGAAAGCAGCTACATGAAGAAGTTATCTGATACTTTTGCTATCATGATCTATCACCTTCAAGAACTGGGCTAGTAAAGCACAATTTGTGTCCTTTTCGTCCATGATATATAGAGAACATACCACACTTACCCGCTTGCTACGCATAACAGCAAGATTAGGTAGGTAGGTATAGATTAGCTAGGTAGCTATAGTAACAAAACTACCCGAAGTCCGGGGATTTTCTGAAACATCTGCTTACAATTCAAAACTCACTCTTCTACAAAACGGATGCCAAAATATCATTTAGCTCCGTTAAAAGAATTCGCAATAACATATTTTGGCAATCGTCCACAAGTTTTGTAATATGTTCCTGAATGTAATAATGCACAAGTCTTTCTATGCAACGCATTCCCAGGACTCATTTAACATAATATGAATAAGTTTTTCTGTATAACGCATTCCTCAATATGAAGACTCAATGCGAGTACCAAGTGAACGAAAAGTAATTGAAAATTTGAGACAAATTAATGGATATGTGGTGATTTTGATGGCTCTATAGCACATCCGAAACAGTGAACATCAACATGGTGTTAAAATATAATAACTAATGGACCACGTTTCAAATTGATCAGGACATCCTACGTGGAGGTTAATGGAAATGTACTGCCTTCAGTTATTTTCTGTATGATCGCACTGTATAAAATAATTACGAATCAGAATAACTCATTGAATCTAGTCGAAATGTTGGGAGTGGAATTGATACCAGAACACAAGCAGCAAAGCGTTGTGTAAAAAGAGGTACTGCAGAGGTCATAATTCAATCAACAATTGATTTATTTGTCCAACTTAATGCATCCACGCATTGGTATAGATTATATTTCAAACTCCCTGCCCTATACACTCGAAAATGATTGTAAATTGAATCATAAAGTTAAAATGTCAGTAAGCGATGGTTGCTCTAAAAATGTCAAAAAATCTAATGCATTTTTCAGTATCCGACTGTTCAATAGAGGAAATCGAAGTTATTCAAGAGCGTTGTCTATTTCCACGAAAATAAAGAGTTACAATTTAACATCGATTTCGATGTTAGGTCATCATCAGTGTCGTGCCGGACTGGTATGATACGTAGAGGAGAACCGACCAAGCTGCTCCCGGAAGCTTGGAAAATAAAGAAGGCAACGGGCCTGAGAGAGGGAGATTGGGAGGGTATATCAATGGTTGCAAGGTGGTCAGTTCACTCACTTTAGCGATTGATTCCGCCTTCGCTTTCTCAACCAACCTAACTACCTACCTTTCCAGAAGACGAAGGGCTCAGGCTCTTCCAATGCCTATCCGAAAGCTTTTCCAGTTTTCAATCCTCATCAGGGAGACAATGGTGCCTTAGGGCTCCGGTGCGTTGTCCTGTCTCGAGTACACCGGGCTCTGAACTCATACCTTAGTACGGTGTCCTGGTTACCCTGGGGAGATAATCAGATCCCATCTCTCCATGCTCCGTTCATTTTTAAAGCCCTATCGGGGTTGCATTAGTTCAGGTTCCAACACAAATAAATTCACTCTTTATTTTTTAGTTTCAACTCCCTAGAATCAATTACCACGAGTTCCCAGTTCGCTAGACTCATTCAGTTGATCTTCTGAATTGATCATGAATGCAGCCACAACAATCAGTAACAAACAATAACTATCTATTTATTTTTGTATGCGATGAATGTGTATTGTACTTTTGGGGTTGTTGAAATTCCTCCCTGCTCCAACTTGTGTAACTGTTTGTTTGTTTCCTTTGGTACGATGGCTGGTAGCTCCTTGCAGCTATCCCTTGTTTTGGGTTTTAAAAAAGTCAACTGTTTAAAATGCTTATGGAGAAGCAATATTTATTTAAAATTTGTCCTTATTACTTCAAGATTTAGAGTATAAATACAATCGTATATTTAGGGTGAAAAAAAAAAAACTCTTATTGCAGGGTAGTCTCACAATATTGAGCCCGTGACGCCCAGCACGGAATCGTCAAGATTCAACTACATTCTGGCCATCTAATTAATCTATATCTAAAATAATTCCATAGTAAATTATTTAAAAACTTGAACAGAACAAAGTGAAGTTTTCCTTCTAAAGAGAAATACTTTTTTTCCGCTTTCATTGCACCAATCATTAATAACCCTTCACATTTTCTCTCTCTCTCTCTCTCTCTCTCTATCTCTCTCTCTCTCTTATAGACGGTTCATAAAGTTCCAAGGATAACAGAGTTCAAGGATCGTTACAGAATTTATTTTAATATTGAGGGCTTTTAGTAGTTATAAATACCAAATGCCTTGGCATTACATTACCTTTTAATCTATACGTAGTATGATAATTATGATCATGATTGCTATAAATAATCGGAGGTTCTTTATAGCCTCTACTTCGACATATCGGCTTGTATAATCAAGGTTATTATATATTCCTTAGGTTTTTTTGAGTTGCACTTACAAAAGAGAATAGAATTATATAAAAAGAGAAAAGTCCTGAACTCAGAATTCTGGGAGGGAATAGAAAGTGCAGACTTTTTGGGAGATAACAATTGAAACAGTTTGTGTGAAAAGACTGGAGTTTCATTTTGTTCTCTCTCGATTTTTTCCCACCTCCATAACCACAGAAATACAAATGCAGACAAACAACCAAACAATTGTTTAAATGTATTGTTGTGTAACTAGTTGTTGTTTGTTACTGATGATGGCTTAACCGTCAAAATATATGTGTACACTCTTCATTGTAACTCTTCATTTTTCGTGAAAATAGACGACTTTCTTCATTAAGTTCTATTTATGTATTAAGATGGATTTCCTCAACTTCGTGGCAAGTGATGTAGTTTGTATCTGCCTGTTGATGAGTCAATCGATAGACACCAAAATGGAATTGGAAGAGACGGCATCAACGCCTCTTCAGCCCGCCTTCTTGAAAGGGTATTAACATTAGGAAATAGAAGAACCGTGAACTCATGAGAGCCGTCTGATGAAATGACTCGGAGCAGTGACCTTTTCCCAGGCATTCGCTGATCGCAACAGAAACAGTCATCGGGGCACCACCTTGCACACAAGGATCCTTCCCTTCTAAGTCTTCGTGTTTGGCGTCTGACTCACGTGAGTGAGTTGGCCTCCTATTCCCACTAACCGCCTATGATTAAAGCCGCTCTTTTGGCTACTGCCGATGGCTGCAGCCTTAGTTATAAAGGTCAGTAGGTACAGAGAGAGTGTTTTAAGTGGCCATTACTAATAGCTAAAGAGAGAGTGAGGCTTTCCTATAGCTTTCCTATAGTTATTACATACTGGCCGTTATCAAAACAAGAATTAATTCTGCAAATTAATTCAAAATTCTCTTGTCAACAATTGAAATAATTAAAAGAACGTCGGACGATTTGGGTGTGTCACTAGCTTCCTCATATCCGTAACATGACTGTACTTATCGTTGATATGTTTTAAAAACCCTTAAATAATTCCATAGCGGGATCCTATAGATGTGAGAAACAGTAAATTTAGATACAGCGAAAGATGCATAAATCTATCAAATAGGCACTGAGGAAACGATGCTTGATAAATGTTACGTTAGCTACCAGCTGTGATTTTCATAGGGAACACCTACCTGTCACCGTACAATCCCTGAAAATCATAGTTGGACTGCGTTAGTTGTTTTATGGGTGATTCTAAAACAAAATTCTTGGTCAAAGCCAATAACTCTGTGTTCAAGTTGACTCAGAGAAACCGAGTGGATGTTTTCGATATCGTATTCTGCCTTTCTTTCGTTGGGCGTATCCGTATCGGTTCCCAGACGTCCGTATCGGTTCCGACATCCCGTGAGACCGGCCGTATTCTCTGAGGGAGGAGTGAACGTTTCAGTTCCCACTCAAAAACCCACTTAACAACATTCTCCTTCCCATTTTAGTAGTATTTAGAGGAAACTTACGGAGGCATTCATAAAGCTAACGTCAGTGCAGTAATGCAGCTTAGAGAGTGTTCGTAGTTTTGCATCACTACATAGGCAAAGAGCACGATAGTAGACAGGGAACCGATACGAAAACGGGAACCGATATTCTGTCAGCAAGATTCGTAAGTTGGGAAACTAAATGGACTCATTAAGGCCTCACGGGAACCGATAATTATCATCCCTTTCGTTCTCATAGAGAGAAAGTGAAATTACACAGCACCCTGAAGAATATTGTCTTGCTCAAGCGTTGAAAATCTCAACCCTGCGCCCCGTTCAAATCAGGATTTTTGTGAGTTCTAGGTACCTGGTACCTGCTCCCACAATGACCTGGTGAATGGGAACGTAAAAAAAGTTCTCAAATATTCTTATAGTGGTTCGCTTTATGCATACACTTGCTTTTTCAATGAAAGAAGCAGAAATTGGTTCATGATTCTGACCAGAGGTGGGCAAATTCATTCACATAAATTTGAATAATAATTAATTCAAACCCACAGAAGCTGACACACCCTTCAGAAGCGACCGTTTGAGGATGTTTTTTCCCAAGAGCGCCTGCCGACAAACCCCCCATAATGGAAGCAAAAAATCGGAAGAAAAAACGTCGAGCTTAAATATTTTTTCAAATTAAGTACTTTGACCTTTTTTTCATCAATTAATACCAACTAAAAGAAACTTTATTTTGTATCAGAGTGATAGGAAATTTAACGCTCTTTCTAGCGGCGTTCTTAGTTTTGAGTTCACAGAGATTCTAAGGGAAGTTATGGCCATTTTAATGTCATAAAGTTCAAAACACGAAAATGTCATAAAAATTGAATAACTCAAAAACAAAGCGTTTAAAAAATAGGGAAATAGGGTATAACTATAATGAACGGAGACAGACAAAGAATGGAATTTTAAAAAAATCAGAATGTATGTTTAGAACTCGGCGCGTCGCGCATCGCGTGAGTTCTACTTAGAGCCTTCGGCTAAAAGTACAAAACATGAATATGCTTTAGGCTAGGACGTCAAGTATGGATCAGCCATTGATCCAGGAACGTTAATTATCGATCGTTGACGTCAAACCATCGATGAGGAAGGTGCTTATGCAACAGTTAATCGAGCGAGTAATCATACGCATCAACGAAGCTACTCCATTAAACGAATTTGCCGCTGCAGCTCGCCGATTTAGCATCAATGATAAATTAGAGTCAACTAAACGGTTCAAGCAAAAGCTATTTAGTGATATCAAACTATCAAATAATGGACGCACCATTCCAGGTGTATTTGGAGTAATATTCACCTCCGTGCATCATGCCTCGAAAATTGATATTGACTTGATGGAAGCAGTTGGGGTAGATGAAGTGCAGGATGGAAACTGGAAAAACCTCCTGAAAGGCACTTACTTGCACACAGCCATCATTGTCCAGTTTACCGGATTCAAACTTACCCAGCGTGGTATCACGATGGACATGAATGTGAGATTTATGCTGTACGAACGCATAACTACGTCATCCCCCACACGGAAGATATCACTACCGTCTTTTAAGAGGAAACCAGCATCTGAGGACGATGTTCCGTCTCCGTCACATCAATTCATAAAGTCACGTCACATAAATTCATAATTTCGTAACTTTCTTCGTTAACTTCCCATTCGCTCTCTTTCGTCCGGCATTATTTATTAAAGTTCATAATATTTGCATTATTGAATTTTCTTGTCTTATTATTATGAATGTGTATTACACCAGGTTGCTAGCGGACATCATTCCCTAGCAATGGATGTTTTTTATCGGTATCGCGCTACTTTCGCTCCAATCTCATATGACGTTTTTCGGCAGTTAGGACCCGGCTAAAGCATATTCATGCTAAAATCTGTGAGGGAAGCTTCCGATCAGAAATGAGCATTAAACCGATCACTTCATTTTTGCCCTAATTTGGGGTAGACACCCTTTATATACATATGAAACAGCGATAAAATTGTTCCAGAATGCCTCAAAACAGATTTTAATTATGAAATTTTTCGAAAATATTAATTTTGAAAGTTGGACCCATTGAAATAGCTTAATTTTCTTCAAAAATGAGTTAACTACCTATGCTCGTGAAAAATGGGGCGGTGGACTGCGAAACTATGCTAAACAGCATTTATGTATAATATTATAAAACAATAATTTTACTATAGAAAGTTTTTCTACTTATAGAAGATAGGGACATCAAATACTATTGTAGTTATAATATTTAAGCCATGTGTAGATTATGTAGACGCTTATGCGATGTTATGTCAACGTGCTATGTTTGAAATTATGGGCAAATCGCCTTGACCTTAACCAACAGCACGGGTCAAGCCTACCGTTGGAAAAGTAAGCTAGGCAAGTAGCCTAGTTCTACTTTTGTACTATCATCACATGTATGTGTCTCTATTGAAATAAATAAAATCTGTCTATCAAAAATCTATCTAATAAGAACATTTTCAGGCGCAGAGTTTTGGCTGAACATCAGAATTTTCTGAGAATTATGCTAAAATATTCGGAAAGTTTACTATCATCGAAAAAGAATGAATCCTTGGAATGACCTGGAGGGTTTCGGTTTTCTAGCAATTTACTCACCGATTAGCAGAATGGGTTCCCGCTCGTCGTCAACCAGGCTGTTGATGACTAGAAAGAGGTTACTGGGGAGGCGCTCCGAGTCTGTCGTCGCTTCGTCGTAGACGATGACCTCCTTGAACCCGCGTTTCCTCAGCAGTTCTTTGCCAATCCTGGTGGTCGCCAGGTCCGCCAAGGTGGCTTTTCCCTGCTCCAGCCTCCGCCGGGATATCCGGTCCGAACAGCTGATGTTGACCGCCCCCCTGATGTGGGAGACGTTGTAGGCGATAAAAGGGCGACAGTCGATGATGAGCGGCGGAGAAATGGATTCCATCCAGCCGACCAGCATGTCAGGGGTCACCTGCAACCACCAAATAGCATATTAGCGACATTTTTTAATAAAATTAGAAGTTAAGAACGGATTTTTCATTTAAATCCTAAGGAGAGTTCCCATCTTTAATGACACACACACATATATGTATGTTTCATATATATATATATATATATATATATTTATATATACATGAAAACTTCCAGTCATGCAGCAAGACCGCATGAGCAAATTTTTGTAAGTTATCGTTATGTATGTTAATAAATTGTTTTGAAATTTGAGCACTTTTAGCGCTCAAATAATAATCTATAATATTATTCTAAAATAATAATCTGCTATTCAAGAAAATTATTTAAATTTCTTTAGATATTCAGCGACTTTTTCAGCTCACAGGTAATCATGAAATTCAAGTACATTTTTCAGCACATTTAGTATAAAACTTTTTTAATGTTCCAATTTATACTTTATTAACTTTATTTGAGTAATAAAGTAAATTTAGCAATTTCGGCTGTTTTGCCAGTTTTAGCCATTTTTTAGCACATTTTGATTGTAATGACAAATCGCTCGAAGTAGCGTGTAAACCGTGCTTTAAGCACCTAATTCACGGATAAAAAAGTATTCGCTCCTTATGCAAGGGTACACTTTTGTGTCTTATGCTAGGATACACTTATGCGTTTTCTGCAATGATACACATTTGCAACGTTTGCCAGGATACATTTAAGGTTGTATCTGTGGGACTAATTTAGTCGTTGCTATTTTCAAAATGAGTAGCAGCGATCAATCGCTTCGCACGCTCTCGCCACTTGTGGTACCTCACTAGTCCTCATCATTATAAAACACCAAAAACAAAAACACCATCTTTGCGTCATCTTTTCAGTATTGTGTAGACATAAATTAGAAGTGTTTCAACACATAGTATTCATTCAATATAAAAATTTTCAATTTAAATTATGAATACCCTCTGTTGGTACCAGTCCTTGACCAAATCACAAATAGAAATACTTTAAAACAGTTCAATCCTATTGAAATTAGGATTAAACATCAGGTAAATCAATCAATTAAAGTCAGATAAAAGCTGATTCATTTTTTTAAATGTTGTATGTAGTTATTTATACTGACGTCATGAAACCGGTAATGACAGACGTACAAAACAACAAAACCGAGGGCGTGAAGCAAACTCCTTCTTCCAGGATGGAGTTATGAAAGTTACTGCACCGAAATTGGGTATTTTTGCTCTAAACAGAAAAAACGTCGTAAATTATTACACAACGATCACTTCCAGTTACTACTACAACTACTGCTACGACTCGTAAGAGGCGTATGCCTAGCAGTGACAAAACTCGTACCATGTGATACAGTCTTTACGAATCTTATGCAAGGATACACTTACGCATCTTATGCAAGGGTACATTTACACATCTTATGCAACACCTCATGCAAGGATACACTTACGCACCTAATGCAAGGATACACCATACGCAGCTCATGCAAGGATACACCATTCGACTTATGCAAAGATACACTCATGTACATCATGCAAGGGTGCATCTAATGTAAGGATTCACTTATGCAGCTCATGCAAGGATAACCACACAATTTCTTATTTTTCTAAATTTTGGACCTAGTAAAAGGTATCTACTATTATTATCTTTTGTGCATTGATTTAATTTTTGTTTCTAACACTTTTTACTCTGTAAAATTTACTTTCTCTCGTTGTCTGTATTTTTTAAATATGTCTGCATTTCTATGTAAGCTTCCTTATTGTATATTGGGCTAACTAGCCCGTAAATAAATAAAAAAATAAATAAAAAATAAATAAAAAACACTAAAGCACCTAATGCAAGGATACACTAAAGCATCTAATGCAAGGATACACTTACGCACCTCATGCAAGGATACACTCGAGCACCTAATGAAAGGACTCACTTATGCGTCTTAAGCAAGGATACACTCATGTACCTCATGCAAAGTACACCTAATGAAAGGATACACTTACACACCTAATTCAAGGATACACTTACGCATGTTATGCAAGGATAAACTTTAGCGTCTTATGCAACGAAACATTTGTGTACCTCATGCAAGGATACACTTACGCACCTAATGCAAGGATACACCATACGCAGCTCATGTAAGGATACACCATGCGACTTATGCAAAGATACACTCATGTACATCATGCAAGGGTACATCAACTGTAAAGATTCACTTATGCAGCTCATGCAAGGATAAAATTAGGCATCATATGCAAGGATACACTTATTTACCTCATTCTAGGATACACTTATGTACCTCATGGAAGGATACACTGAAGGAGCTTATGCATGGATACAGTAAGGGGTTTTATTCGAAGGGTACACTTATGTACCTCTTCCGTGCCTTACGCATTTAGGATACACTTACGCACCTTGCGCAGGAGGCTGAGGACTTCACGGCGGAGGACGGCGTTCTCGACGCAGGGGCTTGTCGGGAGGCTGATGGTGTCCATTTTGCAGCGCTTCGGTGGTCCAGGCTCGCTGAGGCTGCGGTTCAACGACAGCCGCAGGCCCTCGCGCCGGCCGCCGTTCCCGCCGTCCCACCAGCCCGCCGCCGCGCTGCTCATGTCGTCCCCACCACCTCCTCCTGCAACCAAATTACCAATCAATTTTTTATTTTTATTTTTATTAATAATGTAAACTTTATTGTTATCAATATAACATTACAATTATGTTAGTATAAGTACCTAATATAGAATCCTGTATACCTAATTAATTAGACCTAATAAATACAAATCAACCTAATTTGTATTTAATACAGGACAACCAATCAAATGCATTAAAAAACTATTGTTATAAACCAAAAAAACTGTATGTAGTACCTACCTCGCTACTTTTTCTAACTCACAAATCCCCTTCATCAAAAACCCAAAATTTCTACCAATACTACCGTTCGTGTGTGCCTCTGGAAATCCTTGTTGCAACCTAAATTCTAAAGTTTTCGTCTGATTTTGATGAAATTTTCAGGAAATATTTTTTCTATCAACTGTGCTCCGTTCACGTATTACGAATCTCAAATTGTCCAGCATTAAGAAAGAAAGGAAAGGAATCATCAAGATTTCAATGAGTCAAAAATTTAACGAAGATACGTCTGTACATTCCAGGTCTTTGAACGGAAAATTGCTCCTTCTGCTGGTCTCTCTTCTCGACGAGTACATAATACCTACCTAACGAGTACTTACATAATACTTCGCAGTATACTGACCGTATGTACGAAATACATCGTTTCTAATAACAGCCTACTTATCATTTTTCCTCTTTAAAGGGTGTTCCCAATCGTGACTAATTCACATTGCACCCGTTCCCAATAGTGGTTTTCCAGTTCCCTAATAGTGGTGGCGGACCGTTGCCCAATAGTTACTCACTTGCCCAATCGTGATTCCCCCATTTTTCCAATTTTTCAATTCAATATTTTTGTTAAAATATGATTCAATTCAAGTGACTAGCCTTTTGTTCCAAAGTCCAAAAATTTATAATTTATGGATTAATTTCATGTTATTTGAATGTGAGTTTGTGTCCACATTCAATGCCCTAAAACATTTTTTGTTGCTATGAACTCTGAGGTTTGTGATGGTTTTCACAAGCAACCAATCCATAAACCAAAAACCACCTGGGCTGAATAGGAAAATGTAACTCCATTAGCTTCTATCTTATAATTAATCGTTAACTTGTTGTTAGAATGCTCTCTATTCATATCGAAACCCTACACTCATTCTTTATTAAACTCGCTGTTCTTAAAAACCTGTTAATATTACTAAACTTTGTGGGCGAATTTGGAAAATCCTTTTCAATCATGACTAATGTGATCATCAACTTAACAACCTTCTGGATCCTTCAATAATATAAGTATGATAGATAGATCCTACATATTAAAATTTGTGCAGCTCGGACAGCAGGGAATGGGACGTAGAGATGGCCATGATTGCATAGCGCGGCACTAATCTTTAGTGAAGTGACCCAGCACTTATTCTACGGCAAATTGTAGATTAGAGGTGAGTTAACCCCAGGGAGATGCGTACTGCCCATCGCCTGCAGTCATCGCCACACATTTTGCCATCTGGGGGACATCTCGGGAAAGTAGATATTATTTAGTGCCATATTGCATTCTGCACTCTCTCCCAGCCCTGCAAATAACATAAACTACTCAATACGAGTAAAACACCTATATGATGGGGACGTAGTACGGTAAGTAGCTCCTGAAGTTTTCATAAATGTATCCACCTCGAAGTCCTCAAATTGCTATCTCTATTCACTCAATTTACTTACGTATCTACAATGGTATCTGGAAGAGTAGAACTCAGTTGAAACTATCCTTGTTGAAATGAGGTAAAGTGGATAAATTTGAGTTTACACGGTTTCTCTGAAATTAATAGCAAAATGTTCGTCACTTATCCGGTTCCACCCTGAATATACGCGCCATGACAATTTATGTGTGGGCTGAGTATGTCGGGAAAAGGGGGGGGGGGGGGGTTGATGGCAGTAAAAATCCTCCTGGATGATATGTTCGAAAATTTTTACAACTTGACTTTCTAATCATGTTGTAACAAGGCGTTGGTCCAGCCAATTCATTGTTTTGGTATTACAGCTTGGGGAGGGACATGGAAGAGTAATTTAGAATCTCTACGTAATGCAAAAGGCTGTCCTCAAGGTGATATCACATCGTTATAAACGCTACCCTTCAGTCGATCTGTTTAATACCCTTAAGGTTTTTTCGTTGAAACATTTATATGCAAAATCAGCCCCGATGTTCTATCATAAGCATACTGGTTGGTTTCAGTTTTCTGAGACCGACAGTTCTCAAGCATATCATGTTGAGACACGTCAATATAGCTTGGCCATTCATTCAGCTCCTCGTTCCCGACTTTTTAAATCAAACAATCATATTCATTATAATCTCCCGATTCTTCTCTGCAATGCAACAGTTGCCATTCGCTCACCACTATTATATACCCGTCAAAAGTTTAAAAAAATAGTTTTTACATGGCTTATTGGAATAGGACCAGAACGAATTTATTCTAAGTTTATAAGTGTTTATCGCTAAATATAAATGTAACTTTCTTTTTTATTTATTTTTTGGATATATTTTGTTAAATGCTCAAATATTCGAAAATTAATTTTTAGTAGTTAGGAAGTATACTCTCCCACACATCTCGGAGTTATTCCCTTTGTGTGGGGTAGTATACTTCCTAACTACTAAAAATTAATTTTCGAATATTTGAGCATTTAACAAAATATATCCAAAAAATAAATAAAAAAGAAAGTTACATTTATATTTAGCGATGAACACTTATAAACTTAGAATAAATTCGTTCTGGTCCTATTCCAATAAGCCATGTAAAAACAATTTTTTTAAACTTTTGATGGGTGAGCGAATGGCAACTGGATAGTGGTGAGCGAATGGCAACTGTTGCATTGCAGAGAAGAATCGGGAGATTATAATGAATGGAACGAGGAGCTGAATGAATGGCCAAGCTATATTGACGTGTCTCAACATGATATGCTTGAGAACTGTCGGTCTCAGAAAACTGAAACCAACCAGTATGCTTATGATAGAACATCGGGGCTGATTTTGCATATAAATGTTTCAACGAAAAAACCTTAAGGGTATTATACAGATCGACTGAAGGGTAGCGTTTACAACGATGTGATATCACCTTGAGGACAGCCTTTTGCATTAAGTAGAGATTCTAAATTACTTTTCCGTGTCCCTCCCCAAGCTGCAATACCAAAACAAAGCCTGGACCAATGCCTTGTTACAACATGATTAGAAAGTCAAGTTGTAAAAATTTTCGAACCTATCATCCAGGAGGATTTTAACTGCCATCAACCCCCCCCCCTTTCCCCGCACATACTCAGCCCACATAAATTGTCATGGCGCGTATATTCAGGGTGGAACCGGATAAGTGACGAACATTTTGCTATTAATTTCAGGGAAACCGTGTAAACTCAAATTTATCCACTTTACCTCATTTCATTTTAACTTTTGACCTCACTTTCGGTATCAGCGTTGAATTTTCTATAAGAACAGTGTACTTGTGTTCTTAACAAGTACCATTCAAAGACATTCACATTAACTCAAACGTAGACGATTTTGAAAAAATAAAATTTCTGAAAATCTTTAACTTTACAACTCTTAAAAAAAAAAATCTGGAAATTGGAAAACACCAAGGTGTAGGATTGTGCCGCACTGTGCGGTTTTTTGCAGGCTTTCCTGCAAACGGCCCGTCACCATCAGTAAGTACCACTCATTCAAGCTGAATACTTATTTGGGAAAGTAGTGCGATGCCTCGCACCGATATCTCGTTTGTTCTGGTTGCCTACGCCTGATAATAAGGTGGAGATGAGGGAGGGAGGGAGGCTGATAGTAGTTAAAACCCTCCTCGATGACGGTGGAGATTATTATGACAAGCTAAAGAGAGGGATTACGTAAGTGTCCCCCCCCCCTACCCACCACGGCGCCCCGCCCCACTCGCCCCGCTCGCTCGCTCGCATCAGCTCTATATTTAGATACGCCGGCGGAGTACCGCGAGCGAGGTCCCGCGCAGGCGGCACTGCCGCACGGTGAACGACAGCAGTGGCGCACAGTGTTTCAGTCAAAAAATAATCAAAATATATTTTTTGGGCAGTAGGTGAAAGACTGAATAAATAGTCATCAACCTGTTGCTTCCATTAATGTTTCCCATGTCCCTCTTTTCGAAGAATTTGACTAAAAATCAGCTTTCCTTGACACTACAGCGGCTTAGGGGTTATGAGATGCTGTGATATAATGAGAGCATTCGAAAAAGTGGCGAACGATTTTCCTGCTATGAAAACTGTGGGAGTTACTCTTCCCTAGTAACGCCTTGGTTGTACGTGAAAATCAATAGAAACATACGGTGGATACAGCTTTCTCCAAGTACGTAACCACGAGAGACATTTTATGTCTTTGCGCCCCCTTTCCCCTTCCTATAAAACCCCGTATTGTACTTTTGTTTGTGGAAATTTATTGCAAAAACACGTTTAAAAAAAAAAAATATTTTTTTTATTCAAATAAATTCCAAAATACAATTTTGTTTTACTCATACCATAATTATATTTTGCTTTGTAGTTAATTATTAATACGAGGGTATTCCATACAATCCTATCTTTTGTTTCTTCTTTATTCGTTAAAAGTATTGATTAGAAACCGACAAAGAAAAAGATCGACAATTGATTTGTTAGCTGATCTGGGATCGGTCAGTTGTGTTCAGAAGTCCCTCAAGGGCCCACATACCAAATCTCAGAATCGTGGGATCATTATGGAAAAAACTGGATTCTAGAGCCACTCAGCTGATCTGGGATCGGTCAGTTGTGTTCAGAAGTCCCTCAAGGGCCCGCATACCAAATCTCAGAATCGTGGGATCATTAGGGAATCTCCGCGTGACGCTCCCCCGCGTGACGCTTTTTCATTTATGTGCCATAGTAAAGACATAAAATGTCAATAGTTAATTTGGCAAAAGATACCTATTTAACACCTACATATTCAATTCCGTAGTTTTAGAATAGAATAGATATAGAATATCAATTTATTGACAGAAAGAAAATACAATGTGAAATGTATACAAGATGTAATAAAAATTAAAAAATAAGTAAATTTTCTCCTGTCCACCAACCAAATAAGTTCATAAGAACTTGTGGCGGCTGGTGGAGCTGGTCTCAGCCAATAACAATCATGTGATCGACAAAGTTAGTTGCTACTTGCTCAACGCACAAACTACTTCAAAGAAAACACTACAGGTAAAATTCCTTTATCCAGCTCAAAAGTCTTGTCCGAAAATGCACAAAACTACTGAAGTTGTCAGGATTAAATCTACAAGCATAAAGGAACAATAAAACTTTGTAGTATGCATTCTTTTTTGCACGTTCAGTATTAAATTTAGGCAACTGAATGTTAGATGATACTGCAGTACGTGTATGCGTGACACTGCATTTATGCTCAGGTTGAATACCAGTTTTATATACAATTAAGCACGATTGAAATAAAAATAATTGCCTCACGTTGAGTACATCTAACTCTCGGTGAAGGAGTATAGTAGGATAACGTGGACTCTTCCGAAGGGCTATTTTAAGTATAATATTCTGTGCAACCTGCAAGGATCCTAATACTGATTTACCAGCACTTCCCCATACGAAAATACCATATTTTAACAAAGAAAAAATTTCGAGCTACCTAAAGATTAGCTATTAGTACCTGAAGATTCGGTTTCATAACGAAAATGAAGTCGTGTAAACTCAAAACTTCTTTCTATACATTAAAAATTACCGTCGACAACCAAAAGGGGGGACTTTTCTGTTATATCCCCGCATTTAGAAACTATTTTCTATAGAATGAGGATTGATCGGATTGATGATCCCCAATCATTTTTACGTCCACTGTGGTAAAATAGATCAGAATGCTGTGTATAGTTCGGTGATCTGGATGCTCGCAAGCTCGCATCTAAAAAACACATAACATCAAGTAGTCAATCCCTTAGTAAAAATACAGATTAGTTGGACATACAGGTCAGAATGAATAACGGAAATACATATGCGGGAACATGACAGAAAAGGCCCCCAAAAGGTACTAAATCGCGTATTTATGATCCATTTATCAATCAAAACTTATTAATGAAAAAGCATTGAATCAAAGGTTTGTTTCTGAGAAATGAATTTTTATTCCATATTTCAATATTCATTTCAATCAATTTCAGACACGGAAACAAAGTTGTTCAGAATGGTCTAAAACGTAAAATGCGAGTGGTGACTTTTATTTTGGAGACCAAAATTGTTATTTCTCCCAAAAGTGAAAACTTCCGCTACCTATAAATAAATTCGAAAGCAAAAATGAGCTGCAATAAATTTGATACAGATTTTCATAGTTCCTGATACGAACTAAATCATTCGCGACGAAGTTGTGGAAACCTATTTCAATAAAAAACGGAACCAAAAAATCAATTTTCTACGTCGATTATACAGGTTCATTATATAAAATAATAAACCAAAAGAGGTGTTTTGAAGCTAAAACGAAAAGATACAAAAAGTAAACATCCGCATTTAGTAGGCAAACAGCCTTACGCGTTGACCTAACTGTGTAAGGCTAATCCTACACTATCTTCACATGTGTCTGAAGGATATAATGGTTGGTGCTGAGATACGGTAAAATTAATGCGAGGTGTAGGACGTAGGCTGGTTACTTAAGATATGAAGATTCTCCCTACCTAAGGACAATAATCCATTAATTTGTTGCAAAACATGTTTTCTAAGATTAGATGCTGACTCGTCGTTGACTTAACACGCAACCGTGTGATTACATAGACATTGTACCTGTATTGTCACTACTTGTTAGGACTATATGATGAGTTTCACCGTAGAAAATTGAAATTTGAACAGGGTTCTATGACAACAAGATACAAATGGAATTATGGACTCCATCCTGATCGGCGTACTCGGCTAAATTCTCTCCGGTTCACTCCAGGAAATTGAAATTTGACAACAAAATACGAATGAAATGGGACTCCATCCTGATCAGCGGAGTCAGCTAAATTATATCCTGTTCACCTTCAGGAGGTAGAAATTTCACTGGAAGCCTCTCTGGGATAACAAGATACGAACGAAATTATTGTCTCTATTCTGATGATCAACTGATAGAACTAAATTCTCTCTAGTAAGCCCTAGGATGTTGAATGTATATAGGGAGCCTCTCAGGGACAACAACATACGAATGAAATTACGGTGTCCTTCCTGGTCAGCTAAGTGTGCTGTATTCACCCTAGGAAGTTGAAATTTGATAGCAAGCCTCTCTAGGGTATCTAAAGGCGAATGGAATTTCAGGTTTCATCCTGATCAGCTGGAGGGGTTTTCTAAAACAATCAAAAAATTGTGTGTGTGTGTGTGTGTGTGTGTGTGTGCGTGCCCATGAAAACTATTACGCATAATTTTTTCGTAGGCTATTTGTTCGAGCTCTCCCGAATTCGGAAGGCCGGAGGGTAGCTTGGAAAGGACGATTTGACTACGTCATAAATATGAATTTTATCACGACCATCTCATCAGTAGCTACTGTGCATACTCGAAAATCAATCTTTGTCACTTTTTTGGGCAGTACATGGTCCCTAATAAACTCCATCACCTTCGACTCACTGGTAGCTTTTGTGCATGACCATACTTCTTTCACCCGTCATTTCCTTATTCTCTAATTTACCGATTTTGCTCAAAATCCGAAGGAACCATCCATGAAATGTTTTAACACCATTTGAAACATTTTAATGATCTATATTAATGATTCATTTGATTACGAGGAATCTATGCGCCCCAACTTGGCAAATGTTTTTTTCCTTGGTCCAATATTGAGTTATATGTTCAAGATTGAATTATTCATTATCGCCAACCGAAATGAGGTAGAATACTCCATCAGTCCATTGATGAGTTGCCAAGTACCCGAGCCAGCGAGTTGTATAATTATAGTAGGCGTTGTATGAGGTCTACGAGTTGGTACAATCTCTTCCTGCATTCCACGCTCGGCTGTTTTCGTAACTTTCCCTCCCGCTGATCACGACGTTGCGGGAGGCCTCGAGAGACGACCCTGCCGTTCTCAGCTGACTCAGGTCTGCAGGTTAGCATGGAGTTGTGATGGAGGTAACTAACTAGAGTTGGGTACTACATAGGTAGGTAACCTAGATAATGGGGCTACCTCCTGAGGTTCCCACCGTCAATTTCTCAACATTTTTCGGTTGAGTAACCCTCGACCCGTTGCGGAGGGTCGGTCATTCTCCTATGATTCATCCCATTTCGACATCCCATTGTAACAAACGGTTTGTTTATGTTTGCTCAAAACTCCTCGCTTTACGTTTTCCAATAACACCAATCCAAAAATGACTCTACAACGAGGTTGCAAAATTAGAATTCTTGAAGATTTGCCTGAGTTAAATAGGTGAAACGTAGATGAAACATTAATAAAATAAAAATTAGGTGGTACGCTTTCCACTCAAATTTCGCTTCCGAATCTATCAAAGTAACGGAAACAGTATGTTAAATTTCGTGATGTGGAATTGTTTACAACATTTCGAGTTAACTACATATTATAGTTGAATACTGCCAGTTACTGTCTGCCTTGATAAATACATTTCACGCTGCGCTAGCAATGTTAGTTCTGTTCGTACCAGAAGTTAAAAACTTCTTTTTTTTCTTTCAAATCAAAATGTTCACTTGCTTTTTGCGTTTCACGGTTTGCTGATCAATTTTGGTTCCACAATTACGGTCACACCCATAACTCTATATTTAGTCGGATTTTGATGAAATTGCACGCGCAAAGGTGGATTTCATATAAGTAACGACCATTTCTCACTATCTATCAGTCCGATTGTTCAGACTTTTTTAGGTTTCAGGGAGGTTGCCTACAAGATTTATCGTGATTGGTAGAGAAATAACTGTTGCGCATGCGCAAAACTAAAGTTGGTTGACACACGTGAAACTCCGAAACTAATGGATCGAATTTGATGAAATTTTTAGGAACTGTGTGGGTTAGCTCCTAGACGCTTACCTACAAATTTCATTGCCATGAATATTTTATAACATCGATTTGGTCGTTATTGGTTTTTTCAACTAATTCTATACGTACATGAGTGAGGAAATAAGTGATGGTTATAAATTCTGCAAATCCAACTTGGCAGTAATTTTTTTCCTGAGTCAAAAAGCTGTGAATACGTAAGGTCGTGCAGACATATATATGTTATTTTGCAGAAGTAGTTGCGAACTCCTCACCATAGATGATCACTATTCTCCTGCATTTGAGATGAAAAGTAACAACTTCTCTAACAACTCGTTCACAAGCACTTCCGATCGTTTACCAAGCATCGTCCGCGCAAGTACCTAATAACTACTTAGCTTGCCTTCCAAACAAACATGTACGAATAAGGTATATTAAGAAATAAGTAATGCATGCATTATAGCGACGTCCCTATGAATGGATTTATATGATTTCGGTGAGAGTTAAAACATGAGAAAAAACAAAAATATCATGACTTCTCGAAATTACCACCCCCCAATTACCCCCTCATCATAAAACTTCAGCTATGAAATTTGAAACACCTGGCATATTTTCCAAAACTAGATCAAATTCATAATTGAACAAAAAATTGATCACAAAAATCTGACGAGAACATTTACAACAGTTAAAATCTGACAAAAACAGTTAAAGAACAAGTTAAATTGATTTATCACTATTACCTCCTCCATTCACGCCTTTTCATAATGAAATTTGAAACTCCTAATATATCTTCCGAAACTAGACCAAATTCAATTTTTGAAAAAAAAAATAATAATAATAATCACAAAAATCTGGTGAGATTTGTTAAAACATCATGATTTATTACTATTACCCCTCCATTCGCCCCTTTCTATTACGAAATTTGAAACTCCTGACAAACGTTACTAAACTATATCGAATTCGTAATGGATCAAAATAAGAATAGAATCACGAAAATCTATCGAGACTTGAAGTTGGGCAGCGTTTAAAAGAATCGGTAATTACACCCTCCAACCCCGCCACGATAGCAAATCCTAAATTCCCAAGTTTTGTTACACAACTAAACCAAAATTGGAATCGAACCAAATATGAATCACAAACATCGGTTGAGAATTGTAGCCTGGGTGGCATCAACCAAATTTGTTGAAAAAAAAAACCACTTTTTTTGCATTTACCCCTCTATTCCTCCTCTTCCTTCACGTAATTCAAAATTTCCGGGCTTTGTTGCACAACTAGACTAAAATTGGGACAGAACAATGAAATAATCTCGAAAATTGGTTGAGAATCGTGGCCTGGGCAGCGTCGACAAAATTTGTCACACACACACACACTGGCAGACATATACATATGATTATTTTTTTACTCATGCTTGGGTTGCCCCCCGCCCCCCTGGATCAATTCCAATAGGCGTCCCTCTTGTTAACGACGCCTTGCTTTATAAATCAAAGCTTCGGAAGGAAGTCCTAATAAAGCATCAGCACTCCCCTAGCGGCTTTGAAATTGGATCATACGATCGCATAAAACCATCAAATTTTAAACATACCAAACTATTTAGTAGTTTCAGGATGTTAGTAAGTCGCATCAACCATTACCATTGTAGTTAAAACTGCATTGGTGTAACAACTGTTGTTTAGTATTCGTAGCCATATTTTTTCCATCCTCTGCTAGCCATAATCATACAGGCCACAATTTTCATCTGATTATGACATTCGCGAGGGAGCGAGTTAGAAGTTCTCTTCTAAAATCATTCCCCCCGGAACTTTAAGGAGCTGTCGCACCATCTACTTTCCCCAGAGTCAGAAGTTACCTTTCAAAAACAGCAGTGAGTTAACTGGACTAACTCTTAGTTAACTCGTCTTTATTCAAGGTGCAACACGCTCTTACAACGTTAGCGCATGCGCATAAGTTTAATCCTCAATAAATCAATTTCTTGCTACCAAATGATCTGATTATGCTCAAATTTGGAGGGCGCCTGACAATTTCATTTGATTGTTGCCACATAAATAGTACTGCGCATACCAAATCCATTATTACCTTATGAGGGAATAATTCACATGATAATGGGAATTTAAATGAAACAATCGATGACATAGATATGTATTTAAGGTGTATAATGACCTTAATAATAGCGTTATGCTTATTTTTCTTTTACACCTATATGATTATAAATGTCTGATGGAGCGTACACCAAAAATACTTAGGTACTGTATGTAATTAATCAATTACATACTGATCACTATTGCAATAGGAAAATCATTAATAATTTCTACTTTATATTTAATTAATAATTTACTGATTATTAGATTAATCAATAATAAATTGATAATATCCTGATTACTAGATTTAGTAATTTCCTGATTACTTAACCAATAATTAGGTAAAAAATAGTTTACTTATTAATACATTAACCAAACATTATAATTACCTACATATTAATTGATTGGGGTGGTAGGGAAGTTCCTAGTTCATGTCAAACATTATAATGAGGATTAATTGGGTGGGTACCTACTTCGTAAAATCAGTAACGAGGTTGCTCTGATTTTCATTTATTGTAATGAGAAAGCAGAACATAGGTAGGTAGTCAAATTAACCTTCTGTTTGACATTTCATCTAATACATTGTTATTTAAAATGAAAAAAGTAAAAAATCAAGTGGAATCGTAATTTTGGCCCTAGTGATTTCCTACATTTTTGAAATCATGTGACAGTAGGTAATCAACTCAATAAATTACACCCGATTCTTACAGGTAAAGATATAATTTATCTAATTAATAAAACGTCCTTGCGAGGAAGCGATGTGCGACCTCCAAACGCTATCAGTGACGTCATCAAGGAGCTAACCAACCCGCATTGATCATAACAAGTTGGCTCACAACGCGTCTTCAATAGGGTGGAAGTGTTTTATCAGTAGAATTATGTCCATGAATAGATAAAACCGACGAAATGAATGAGCTATGGAAGACGGCGCTTACAGCCGCGATCAACAAGTGGATGTATATAGACATAACTAGAGCGGAGGTAGCTTGTTTATTGTTCATAGATTTTGTTACTGATATTTACTTAGCTGGTTTGATTAGATGAAATAGGTACGTAATTTTCAGGCATTACTGATAAGGAAATTATATTCTCGTCAATTTCAACGAGTCGTACCACTTTTTACTCATCATGCAGGAAGGACTTTTAGATATCCTATTTACAAGAAAAACACATTTTGTGGTAGGTACTTATTTACACAATACTTAATTAAGAAGAGTAAAAGGATAAGGAATAATTATTGATCATTGAAATAGATGCTAACATATGTTTTGGTTTGAGAAATCGTGTTACCTTTCAGTTTCAAAAGGCGTTAGGAGGTACGAAAACTGTGATGTCACCACCGAGTCAAACGTGTTCCATGTTGATGGGAAAAGTTAAGGAAATCACCCCGTAATGACTACCTGCCGAAGGTGCCTACGATCGAGGCGGAAACGATTGAAAACACGACGGTGTAGATTAAACGATTTGATGAGAAGGAGATTTAATAATAATTACGAAATTACGATCGGTAAACAAATCACAGAGAGCAGCTGTTACTGCAGTAGCGCCACCTGAGGAAGACCGTTGAGCGAGAAAAATATGAGGTTTTTTTTAACTGTTGGTGATAAGATAAAGAAAGGGGAACAACCGAGCGGTAGATACGAGAACGCGCACCCGAAGGGTGTTCGAAGTAGACTGAGAGCCGAGGCGCAGAGCGAGCGGCGGACACGGTGACTCATCTGAGCGGCTCCCCCTCGCTTCCTCGGCTCACCTGAGCGCTCGCTCGCTCGCCT
Organism: Adelphocoris suturalis; assembly: GCA_030762985.1. Lineage (NCBI taxonomy): Eukaryota > Metazoa > Arthropoda > Insecta > Hemiptera > Miridae > Adelphocoris > Adelphocoris suturalis. The sequence continues at coordinate 90,795,527 of CM061041.1, read as the reverse complement.
CCCTTCCAGCCGTTTTCTTTCAACACCTTCCCGTTTCTCTTGGTCGCAAAGGGGGCTCGTGGGGTACCGTTCCATTCAACATCAACAATCCTTTCACTTTGCTGTTATGTAGGAGGGAAGACGTTATTGTAAAAGTTGGAGTAGAGAAGGTACAAGATTTCCCTCGACAAGGAACAAAAGTTAACTCAGAGTTTAGACCAGAGTTCCCAGACATACCATAAATTCACAGTAGACTGGTAGCAGAAGCATTGTTTTCACTTTCGGGAGTTGAAAATTTTTTTCTCCAAAATCAAAATTTTCACTTGCATTTTACGTGTTAGATCATTCTGAACTGTTTTGGTTCCGGGTCTGTGTGTGTGACCGCAAATCCTTGCAATATTTGCACTATTGCAGTATCAACCCTTGATGGTAACCCCTCCCCCCAAGATTTTGGGCGAAAGGTACCTACGTGCAATGAAAAGCCTCTCACCACCAACTAGGTATTCCATATATCACCACACTTCAGGACACGAGACGTTCGCGAACAATCAAGTTGAGACTCGAGACTCTGACTTACTCTGTAGTTCGACTACCCACTGCGTGGCATTCCCAGCGCTCCAGTCGCCATGAGATTTTACACAGATCAGTTTTCTGCTTAGATTAGTGGCCTGGATGCTCGTTACGCTCGCATCTCAAAAATACATAACATCAAGTAGTCAATCCCTTAGTAAGAATTTAGATTATTTGGTCAGGGTCTAGAGTCTCGTGTTTCAAATTGATTGGTCGCGGACGTCTCGTCTTCTGGTTGATGTGGCACGGGAACCCAACCATGTTGCAGATATATGGCTTCTCATTATGCCTAGTTGCCCAGTGATTATGCATACCTGGATTTCTGTAGGCGACACAAGGCAGAGGTTGAGATGGCACCTCTCTCTCACCTCACTCTGTCATCCATTCCTTCAATTGACATAGGTAATTCAATTCAATTTTCTTTATTCAACACATAGGACAACAGGTCCCACCTGGCGTGTTGGTATGAATAAAAAGCAATGTTATATGTACCATTGAAGCTGTTCAATTTTATCTAATCCTCAATCCGAGGGATGCTGTTATTATCCCTCTGTGTGAAGAGGGCAAGGACCCTTATGAAGCTGGCAGTTACAGACCAAACTTCCTTACTTGCTGCATGAGCCAAATCCTGGAAGCTATGGTCAACTACATCCTGGTGGCGTTTCTTGATAGCAACTGCCTTATTAACAGTATCAGGCTGGTTTTGGCAAACGCTTCTCAGCAGTTGACCAACTCTCAGCTTTTGAGAGTTACATATAGGACACCATTCTGGTAAGGGAGCATGCCATAGTGTGAGCTTTTAACCTATGACACCACGTAGTGCCAAAACATCTTAGAAAGGCAGCAGCGATGGGGAGTAAGCGGGTTGATGCTGGGCTTCCTCCACAGCTTCTTTCTGATCGCAAATTCAGGAATGTCTTCGTAGATCTCCATCTTCAGGAGAGTGGCATCCCTCAGGGCTCAGTACTTACTTGCACCCTGTTTATGGTTGCGATAATTGTTCTCACTGATAACATACCAAAGAATATTCGTCCCTTACTGTATGTGGATGACTATCCTAGCTATCCTCCTCCAAGGCGATGATCTGAGGAATATGTGTGAGACCTCGTGACATGCTATTGATACCATCTATCAGACTCCACAGATGCGAAGTTTTATTATTTCACCAGCAAAAACTATATCCATCCATGTTTGCAGAAAGTACAAAGTGCATCATGAGTATCCACTCTCAATTGGTGGAGTTATACCTTACTCCACTTAAACACGAGTCTTGGACTCGTAGTTGACTCTCAGCTGGTGTGGACCCAGCATACTGAGTACTTGCGCCATGTCGCTATGCAGTGTGTACAATATACCCAATCAATTTCAATAAAATTTTTATAGCACGATCCTGAAACCTATAGTCAACTACCCCCGAGTTAGTTATGAAATCGGACCGATAGATCATGAGAAGTCGTCGTTAGGTATTACTAACTCCATAAAATGTCTAGTAAATGATTCCATTCATGCTCAGCCCTCAATAGTTTTTTTTTTTTTTTTTTTTCTCAAAATTGTGGCATCTTAAAAATTGCACCTGCCAAAATAAAGTCACTTGTCCGGTACCAAGATAACCTAAGTGGTCTTTTAAAAGTTCCCTCACCAATATTTCTCCTGCTGCCTACCATTCATTCATCGGTACCTACTATTCGTCCGTGGAAATGACCGGTTTGAAGTGGAGTAACATACTACGCGGAACTGGTGAGTTCGCTTTAGAATCAACGTTGAATCGGTCGATTTGATTTATTCAGCGAGCGTGGAGTTGGCAAGCTGAATGGAAATGGATAGATTGTGCTTGCCGAAAGGATTTACGAACATATACCAAAGATATATTTGGCTCTTGACGGCTGAAGAGAAACCGGACGATAGAAACACATGGCTACATGAATGAAAAGTATGATTACCTTCCTACGTATTATTACTAATCCTATTATTACTAATTACTAACAAGACCACTCCTGTTTCTGATATACACATAAACCCTCCTCTGTGGACTCAAAAGCGTTTATACATGCTGACGATTCCTCATTCCTTGTTGAGGAAACAACTGAAAAGGAGGTACTGCTGAAATCGCAGGACAAAGAGGAGTAGATAGCTGGCTGGTTTTATGCAAACAAGATGAAGTAAAATGAAGATAAACAGCAATACGTGGCATTTATAAGTTCCGGTGTCAGTTCGTCGTCGGTAAAGTTGCAGGGTGTTGTGGTTGGTACCAGACTCTCTGTGGACAAGGACGCTATGGCATATCATGGACTCTCCACATCTCGCCTGCAAGGAAACATAGTGCTACGGGGCCATACATCTAATTAGCTGCGAGTATTTAGACTACAGAACCCAGACCTTCGAATAGTATGTCGGAAGCCCAAGGGCAGTCATGCCAAAAGCTGGATTATCGAGTGTAGAATCCTTTCGGTACCCTCACTTTACGTAGTGACGATCACTCTGGAATAGGAAAGAAGACGTGATGGCTTTGCAGCCAAGACAAGATATCCACAACTACGATACTCGTGAAACCACTCAGTTGGATATGCCTCGGTCGAGACTCAGCAGAATTCAGCGTCATTGGAGATTCTTGGGATGTAGGTAATCAGTTAATCACCCACCTCATGAAATAAGGGAAGGGAAATCGTTCAGTGCCTTCAAAAGAATTTTGAAAGAAAATCTTTCGAGAAAGTGCCTCTGTACTGCAGGTGACAGTTGGACCAAAAATTTCCAGCAAAAATGGATGTTTGGCTCATTTTTTGCAGTTGTTATTGTTTGCTGATTTTTTTTTTTTTTTTTTTTTTTTTTTTTTTTGAATTGTAAACTTCTATAGGCGCACCGCGTCGAAAAATTTAACGGGGTGTGAATACGATTTTACCGTCACGTTTTTTTCCGTCACGCTGTTTTTTCTTTTGATTTTCACGTACTAACCAAGCCGTTGCTGGGGAAATGAAACTACTTTATTTTTCACCGGACAAAAATCGTTCTCCACTCGTTGGAAAGCTCTCGATTTATCACGCATTTCTTTCGTACTTGTTCTTATTCATGTCGTAGCCAGTAGGTTCCTTCACCACAGTTGATGTGCACGGGGCGAGCAGCTATTTTACACTGTGTAAAACCCGAAACTGGATTCTACTTGTTCTGAATTATCAAAAAATTGATAATGCCTGACCCCTAAATATCCACCTATCACAGCCGACGTGCGTATCAGTTCAACCTTGCGTTACGCACCACGCTTATCTCGAAAGTTTTTTCTTCCTTGAAGGGCGTAGAATAACATAAGTCACGCGCACTGTCCCATTTACAGTTAAATCTACAGCTAAAACCAACTCCAAAAATAGAACCAACGTGATTTCCAATGTTACGCATTTAGAATTATTTACATTGCAAATTATTTAAAGCGTGAATAATTGAAAATTGTATTGATCTGCAAGCACCTTGCAGGAAAGAGTAAATTACTGTGTTTCAATTATGAATTCCCTGGATTAACGGAATGCCCTTTGTTTTGTGTACACAAATTATTAATACCGAATTTTCACTAACTTTATTCATGAGTAACGAATTCGTACAAACTTATTTACTTTTTATTGGAACATGAGTGGCATGGGAAAATTTATTCAACTTTAAATTTATATTATGTATGTAACATAGTAAGTCTTTTATCCAATTTCCGTAGAAACTTAAGCTTCCAATTGCAACGGCATCAAAACATTCTTGTGAAACTATTTAAGGATCAAAATCACTATTTTGAATGAATATTTATTGTATCGAAGTATAACATTCATCTGAATCAAAATATATACATATCGATATTGACGAAGCTGAAAATTAATGAGATAAAATGCAACACATGCCACAAGCCATCTACAAGTAACAAGAGTTATAAGAAACTCGATCAGCTGGCTACAACCCTCGTAATTTATAAGGCGTTTTTACTATGTTCACACCAGTTCTGATTTGCACTCATGTTTATGATATTTTTTTTCCGTCAAAGTTCTAGTCTTTAGGGAGAGCGAAAGGATGATCCGGGGGGCTTCATTCAATTCTTTGGGATGATATGCTACCCACGACAACCAAAAAAACACTTCATGTAGGTACCTTCAAACTTTTCTGGATCTTTTGTAACTCGATTTTTAGCGCGTTTCCTTTTCTTTTTTAAATGCGCTATCGTATTCACTTTGTCTGTTTACGTATGTATGTGTATCCGCGAAAAAGCGCTTTAACTCGAGAACGGCTAAACCGAATTTGACGGAATGGGTCGCGAAATGATCGGCTAGTCATTCAAAACAAAGTGGTTGCGAAAATCGTCATTAATAATCAGCAGCGTGAGCTGATTTCGTGATACAAAAAATCCAATTTCTATGCAATTTAACCCTACGAAGCAGAAATTTGGAACGTATCGTCTGTGAGCCAAGTAGGGTAGGATTTTAACATGCCGAACCACCCCAATCAGTTGGGTTCTTAAAACTAATTTCTATGGAATTTATCTTTAGAAACTGAAATGTGGTTCAATATTGAAAATAATAAACCAAAAATGAATTTAAAGAAATCCATCCGTCCACCGTCCGTGGTCAAGAAGTTTTCTCCAAAACTACTGAACTAAACTTTATGAGAAATAAATGCATAGTTAATAACCATACATCATCCGGGGATGTGCTTGTGATTGTAACTCTAGTGGGTGAAATTCAGGGGTTGAAATATTTAAAAATTGAGATCTTGAAAACTTTTGAAATAAAATACCTAGTAGTTTTTTCGTTCGATATAGATATAGAACTATCGATAAATCGAAGGATACCATCCCAAACATTGTTCGACCTTCATTCGCGCTGCATTTAATTTCACACGAATTTAATACAAGCAAGCGCAGCGCCATCTAAAATCCACTGGGTCAAACTCTATATTTCATTAGGAACCATCAGGCAACGTATGTGGATATAGTATCTGTTCATTATAACTCTTGTCACTTATATATTGACTAGTGAAAATATAGTCAATTGGTGGGTGCCGACGTCAATGTCTATAGGTATATGTAGGTAGGTACTTAGATTCTGATGTAGTATTGTACCTCTATATCAGCTCTTATTAAATCCAGAGGAGCTAGTAAAGTCTTGTGTTTTATTTTGTTCAATTAATTTCTCCACGGTAAGCTTCTATGGCTACACAGTTTATATTGTGATAATGTACCTAGGTATCTACCATAGGCCAATGTTTTCCAGAATGCCGGGATCGACAGTATCTCGATAAATATTAGGTAAGGCCTCTTCCTGCTGTCCCTCTTCATACATTTCCTGGTTTCCTCTCCTATTTGCTCAGCTATCCATTTCCTCGTCGATTATCAAACTATTTCAAACCTATACTCACATTTTTTTGTTGATTTAATGATTTAAGCTGCACATTAACCAGAAGAGTCATTAGCTATATTGAACAAGGTGTTCAAAGGGACAATGCAAGGGGCACGTCTCTAAGGGGAGTCATGTTGCCCTCCGTTACTAAACGGAGTGCCATCATGAACTCCACTGGCGATTCGGGCGGGTAAAAACGAGGGGTAAACCGATGACCAAGTTTAGCCCCTAAACTGGATTTTATAAGAAATGTAATAATACAACTAAGAATAGACTATGAAAAGGCTTGACACATGTTACTATACACAACCATCAAAGTGAAGTTAAACCACGACGAGACGCACATTGTAGTGGATTTATATAGGTTTGACTTGACGTTGGTAGACCAAGTCGGACATTTATATCCCGGTTATGCGGGTTGGTTTCTAGGCCACCCCCGCGAGGAATGCGGGCGGAGCCGCCAAGGTCAACTGATTTCGCGGGCCGGAAGGGTGGATAGTCCGTGTCGCAGCCGCGCGGAGCGCTAGGCTCGTGTACCAAGTGCTGGGTTCGATCAGTTTCGTACTGAGCCGTTTTGTAATATTCCGGCCTTAGATTTACATCTGAAAGGGGAATATACTGAGCTTGGTTGAGGTACTGAAAAGTATCCTCTGCTTTTTGTGCATTTGGAGTGTATTTGACACTCGGATCGACCGTGTAAGCCTGCGTCGGATATCGTGGGTAATCGGACAGCTTGGTCGAATCATAAAGATCGGCTTCAGAGCGAGTCTGAAAGGTTTGCTCGATCTTTTGTGTAGGTGAGTCTTGTTCGAAAGTTTCTCGAACGAATACGTCGGGCGAGAAGGCGATCCGGACGTGAGGGTCGCGCCTTGCACTGATGTTTGGTTCAGCGGACTCACCGTGTGGCCGGTAGGGCGCACTACGTTGGTCACTCGGCCCGGCCTTGCCGCCTTCCTCCTTCCCTTGTAAGGGGAAGTAAGAAGGCTGACGTTCCATCGAAATGATCGAGTTTTTGGCTCGTTTCGATGCCTCTACGTGTGAAAAATAGAGGGTTTTGGAAGTGGACTCGCTTGCCGGAGCGTCTTTCCAATGCTCAGACGGCAGGGTCCTACCTCGCAGTCTTGAAAAAGACTTCCGTAGACGGTAAATTAGAGCGTAGGAGCTGAGTAATTTACCGGCGCGCCCCAGCGGTCGACTACGAGCTTAAGGCTATGTAGTCCGGGTGACACGGCTCGGAACGTCCCTCGGGCGTACTGTCTAAAGAGAATATCGATAGAAGTACCGGGTGGCGTCCTAACAGAAGAACTACGTTGGGCAATGAGCAGGATGAATAATCACTGGACTCGTAGATGCCAATGCGAAATCTGTGTGGAGAGAAGGTCTGGCTTGTAGAAAGCAGTAGGAAGCCGTTCTTGAGATGAACTCGCAATGCAGAAGGTTCGTCAGCGTAGAGCGTGTAGAATTCTTCGTACTTCGGAGGTGTCGTCGTCGAGAGCGGAGAGTGGAATGACTTTCGGAGGGCTCCTAGCGGGGTATTTATAGGGAGGTAGCCGCCTCCTGCCGTCTCCTGGTTGGTCCGCTTAATTTCATAAATTCGACTGTGCAATCTCATTGGTTCGCACAGTGTTTTCTCAGTATCTGTGCATATGATAGCTGAGTTGGTTTTTCGAGGTGGTTTCCCTGCGTCCGTTGCTTTGACGGGGTCCCCGGGGGTGGCTGAACGGCCTTGAGTTTTCCTGTTTGAGGTTTCTCATTCAAGGCGACTTGTTTCGAACTTTTTGTCGCATCTATCTCGCCCAGTAAATGTTTGGGGAGGTCGCCTTGCGTGTTCTCATTCAAGGCGACTTGTCTCGAGATGTTTGTCGTATCTCTCTCGCCCAGTAAATGTTTGGGGAGGTCGCCTTGCGTGTTAATCTTTAATATTTCACTTTTGGGAGAGAATTTAGTATTTTCTCTCTGGTGAAATATTTTGTTTGACGGAGTTGTACCTCGACGTCTTGTAAATATTTTTGTGGTGTGCCTACCTCTTTTTGGTAGCCCTGAAAAGGGCTGTTGAAAAGAGGTGGTGGATTTCACCACACACATAAATCGCAGTTCGTAGAAGAGCGCAGCGCTCTCAGGTACAACAGGGACTGGACCTTGTCTGATCTAGGCAGAACGTCAGTCAACCCACTGAGGGGTCTTATGCTGGACTCGCAGATCTGGAATGGAATTTCTCATTCCAGATGTACTTGGCTTTATGTTGCACGTAGAAAATTTGATTATCAATGCATACAGGCAACATCTCTATAGACTGATAACAGTGATAACCAATGGCTCTCCTCGCGAAAGCGTCAACACACTCACTGCCATGAATACCGACATGGCTTGGCGCCCACATAGAAGTTATGGTTGAGCCCAATGTTGTGGCTTGGTGTAGCGATACACGTAGGCCTTCTATTAGGGGATCATCAGATTATGTGTCCCTAATCGCCTCGACGGAACTTAGTGAGTCGCTACGAATCACATAGTTACCAACTCCCAACATATACTCACTAATAAACCAAGACTTCTTTTATGCAACAAAACACTGAAACCACACGAAAAATCTATAACCGCACATACCAGGATTGAGTGTAACGCCGATTGTGACACCAGGGGTTTTCTCTCACCTGACCCTCCTAAGCCCTTCCTGGTAAGTGGAGTAAACAGAAGATAATACCGTCATTCTAGTACCCTTAAAATAGACAAGTAACATTGAGGCCAACGTCTTAGGCGTCTAATCTGTGATTATACAGCAAATAATAGTTTTGGTTTGCTAGAAATCCGCTCGTGTCACATCTCGCGGGTTAAAAATGTTAAAGTCTTGGCCGATTACAAAGGTTCGTTATAGAAAATAATAAACCAAAAATTCAAATTTATCATAATGTGTTGAGTAGAAATGAGAATGCATTGTGTCAGCTGGCATGGACGGTCCCACACTCTAATTTCCTCAGCACCTAATCAATATGAATGAGTGTCCATTTCCAGCTTGCGAAAATATTTCAAGGTTACACCAATATGGCTCTAACATCTTAGTGTTACTTGCTGACTGCAACACCCTATTACAGCAAAGATGGTATAAATTGGGGACGGGTATCAATCGATTAAATTATCCAAAATTTCGATATTTTTATATTCGCATCAAAATCTACTTGAGGTTTCAATATTTTTCATCAACTTTAAATATAGAATATTTTAGCATGAATAATGCATTAAGTAGTGTTCAGCTTACTACCGGGACGTTACGAAAAGTTCTAGTCATACAACATGATCGTATGAGCAAATTTTTGTAAATTATTGTATAACATCTATACCGAATTGATTTAAAATTTAAGTACTTTGGTTTAATGAAATAGTTGTCTGTCAATTTTATGGCAAAAAAATTGTTTTAAATAACATTCTGCTATTCAAAAAAATATTTTTTGCAGTTTCTATAGTTTTTTTTATTTTATTTTTTAGTACCTAAACATTAGTGAAATTTAAGTACATTTTTCAGCATAATTTTGTTTCTAGTTTTTAGTTAATAAGCTTATTTTTTTTAGTAATTTCCGCTAAAAAAAAATAACAGTTTAGTGATTTTTAGCCATTTTTTGTCATTTTTAGTGATTTATTTAGTACGTGTTTTGAAATGTTACCAATTTATTGTGCTCAAAAAGTGCTGTCCAACGAGCTCATCTAATTTTTAGCAAAAAGACCAGTTTTGGGGGGGGGGGGGGTTATTGTTTTCAATAACCTTTGTAATTGAACAAGAAAAAAGAAATTTTAACCCCTCAAAATTTGTTGGTTTACGCTTCAAGATGTGTAGAATCCAAAAATTGAATTAAAAAAAAACCCTTCCGTTCGCCGTTGGCCGTTCGAAGCTTTTCTCAAAAAGTATTGGACCAAACGTTAAGAAATTTGGCTTAAAAATAATTTATCGGCCGGGGATGTGCCAGTAACATCGGCATCGCGTTTGATCAACACTAATGGGTAGAACCTAAGGACTGAAATATTCAAAAATCGAGATCTTGAGATCTTTCTATATAACAGTAATGATTTTTTCAATTTCATATATAGGTATCCGTCCAAAGAATCGAAAGAAACCACGTATCAGTTGTATGTGTGTATAATTCTAATGGAATTCTGACTTCCTGAAATCGAGTTTATTGTAACTTCTGTATCCTATTGGGCTTGTAAAGCGTAGGTAGGTAATCACCTACTTCAATTTTATCAATTTACTAAATTATTGATTAGTAAATACTTAGGAATTACTCTTAATTAAATTATTATTTCTATTCCAACAACAGAAGGTTAACTACTTTCGATTCTACCAAGGTCGGAACTTTTTAGCCAATTTTCTAACAAAAATTTAGCTGTTGCAATGAATCCAAAATTTCCTTCATGGAAATTCGTTTTGAAATTCCTTGAGTTTAACGCTTTTTGATATGTGTATGTATAGTTTGATCAAAACTACCGGTTCTTTTCGATTTGTGCGCAAATAGAGGGTCGTTGAAACTTCTCAGTGGACTATAAGCGTTACTCTCCGAGTCACCTGGTTTTTTTATATTGCTGCAATATTCTCAGTTCTCGTGTTATTCTGATCAGTTTCGGAACCTCCGAGGCTAATTTCTTTCCTAATGGAATCACGTTGCTGAAATTTATTAGAGCTCGTTCGGGACACCTCAAAAACAATTACGAGGTGGTCGGAGGATCACTGAATAGCTAATGGGGCATCAAAGGCTAATTTCTTTACTTTTCAACCTGCCGTTTCACTGTTTTTTTTTTTTTTTTTTTTTTTTTCTCGACATTTTGAGAAAATTTCTCAACATTCACCAACTATAAACTGTAAAATTGTGGGGTCCTGAGCTGTAAAGGTTTGAACGGAATTTTTATCTCAATCCTAAGGAGTGTTATCTTTTGGAAGGACACACACACACACACATTTATATATACATACATAAAAAAGCGTTAAACCCTAGGATTCGTTTCATACTGTCTCAAAACGGATTTCAATGGAGGAACTTTTCGAAAATTTTGATTTTAAAATTTTTGGAGCCATTGCAATAGCTTCATTTTCTAAGAAAATTCGATAAAATGGCTAAAAACGGGAAGTGTATTAACGATGATAGACATTACAAAATCGATGCAGAAATTTATGCTGAAAAATGTTATTAAATTTAATTAATTTTGCCAATAAATAAATGAAAACTGTAAAAAAAAGCAAAAGATACAAAGTCTATTTTACATTACCGAATATTGTTTAGAACAAGCTTTTCTTGCCAAGAAATCGGTAGTTAAAAATTCCTTTTTACTCAGAGTGCTGAATTTTCTAAACAATATAACATCACATATTACGTAAATCTACGAAAATTTGCTCATGCGATAATGCTGCATGACTGGAACTTTTTTGTTTATTGGTTGCAACAGTAAATCGCCAACTCGTACAGAAATGAGCACCCTAGTTCATTTACGATTATGTACCCCTTCAGTAAACACATAGATTTAAGAGTGGATAAGTACCGAAGGTAATTGTTTTCTTATTTGGAGATTTACTCCAAATATCTTATCTTATTTAGAGATTTACACACACACAAACACGCACACACACACACTTTTTTACGTAAATCTACGTAAAAATATGTATATATATATCTAATGGTATCTACGTATATATATATTTAATGGTTTGCCCCCTCCGCCTTAGAGGATAAACCTTCCTCTAAGGCGGAGGGGGCAAACCATTAAATTTAAATATATATATATATATATATATATATATATATATATATATATATATATATATATATATATATATATATGAAAACCCGTTAAAATCCAGAAATTGGTTTGGAATGCCTCAAAACGGATTTCTAAGAAGAAAATGAAAAATTTAATTTGAAAATTTTGTAAACCAAATTTGTACTTTCATGTTGTACGAAAATTCGTCAACTTGTTGGTGGTAACGAGTGTAGTGAGAAAAGATTCGAGATCCCCTGTGGCTAATTTCGTTCCAAATAGGCCTATGAAGCTGAAATTGGAAATTGAGCCCTTTGGAACAACCTGAATACAATTGGAAGGTACTGAGACAGTTTTGATCAGCTGAGTGGCTCTTGAGACTAAATTTTTCTCTTAATCGAACTACGGTGCTGAAATTTGTAAAGGAGCGCCTTTTATTTGGGACCAGTTGAGTGGCTCTTAAGGCTAATTTTCCCCTAACCGATGTTGAAATTAGAAATGGGGTGCTTTTGGACAATTTTGAGACAACTTACAAGGTGCGGAGGCTCACTGATCCATTGAGGCTTCTGCAGCTAATTTCTTTCCTTATTGGCCTAAGTTGCAGAAATCGTACATGGATTTGGCGCACTGATCACCTAGGGCTCATTTCTCACCTGATCTACCAGCGTTGCTGAAATAGAGCCTCTATGATTCAATGCATTACAATGGACGGAGGCACACTGCTAGTTTGAGACTCCTGAGGCTAATTTCTCTCCTAATTGAACTACGGTGCTGATTTGGGCCTTTTTGAATTACAATTACAAGATACGCATGGACACTAGTCAGCTGGGTGGCTCTTGAGGCTAATTTCTCTGTTGATTAACCAGCGATTCTGAAATGGAGCCCCTGAGGGACAAGTAGGATACAATTACAAGGTACGAAGGCACACTGATGAGCTAAGTGGCTCCCTAGGCTGATTTCTCTCCTAATCGACCTGTTGTACTGAAATTTTAAATGGATCCTCTTTGGACAATACCAATCTCAAGGTTCCCTACGGAGGCGTACTGATCAGTTGAGTTGTTCTCGGGCTAACTTCTCTCCGAATCGACCTACAGTGCTGAAATTCGAAATAGAGCCCTTTACGGACAAGTAGAATACAATTAAAATGTACGGAAGCGCACTGACCAGTCGAGTGACTCCGAGTCAACTTGATTAATTTGAATTGTATAAAAATAAATAATTTTTTTTATCTGTGTTCTCCACCGCTGTTACATCCACTTCTATCTTCCCAATTATACACATCTATACACATTTGTTGGAGGCATACACTCTAAGTAAACTGATGCATATGCTTATACTAAACCTAAATTTAAACTTTTCCATTGTAAGTATTTTGTTTCATTTGACTGTTATCTACCTACCCGTTAAACATGGTTATTTGATTTGATGTCTTTGCATAGTTGTGATTTGCGCATAACAATTTTTTACTACCAACAGGTAATTTTATTCCGTATTTGATGTTTCAAAGTTCTCTAACATATTCATAAAACAAAATATTTTCTTTCTCAATCAGTGTTAGACCCATGTTATTTGCTTTAGTAAAAGGCTTACCTGTTATATAGAGGACATCCCAAACCATGGTTATGAGGTTACACTGAGCTGGGATGTGATGAGGCTAATTTGATTGATCGTGGCGAAAAGAGATTATTGATTAAAAGGAATATTTTAAATAATCTGCTATACTCATATGTGATAATGAATTACTACACTGTCAACATCTCGAAGTGAATGCAACGAAGCTGATGTGAAGGATCTGTCCATGATTGAAACCGGAATGGTAAGATGTTGAGGGACCAATTGGTGAGTGTTGGCGGTATCAAAGAGATTACTCAATCGTTGGTGTCATTCCCAAAAATAGGTCTTAAATCTTTGTACTTATCTACTGTATTATCTTGTATAGGTACACAATGACTGTTAGTAGCCAGCACGTAGGAGAAATTGCGTGGTATTGTGTTGTGAGCTAGGCGTCAGATGTCACCAATGGCTTCAACTTCTTGATTTAGCTGCACTCTTCCTTATTTTTCTTAGAGATAATATCCGTGTGAAATGAATTGTGTTTTACCTCGAGGACCTTTTAAAGACTAAATAACCAACTGCTGAGAATGGAAGAGTTTTCCGGTACTATAAAATTATGATACTTTTGAACATTTTTAATTCATCAAGAGGTAACGGTACACAGTGGGGCAAACTTATATTAATTTTTTTTTCTAAAAAGATCTTTATTATCCATAAATTATACATATTTTTTCGTGTGCAGTCTTGATTTTTCTCATCTTTTCCTCTCTTGATTTGGTTTACATTTCAATTTTTCAGCAGTGGTAGTGGTGCTCCATTTTCGAGGCCTAATCATCGAATATTCTCCCTGGAACCTCGGAGACGTAACGATGTTGCACGTATGACTGCAAATTGTATTTTCGCTCTTACCCAAGCTACCTAAGTCTATCACACTCGTCTCTAACTACGAGAATATTATGTCCCTGGATTATCAGACCTCCTCTTTTGCAGTTTAGTCCATGCGAGGCATCCAGGGTTTCTCCGCAGCCGTCGCAAAATGATGGCTGATCTCACCTCTTGGCCGTGCAGTTAAGCTAAAGCGAGGGCATCCAAAAACTGGCTGCGCGATAAGTCGAGGTTGGCCGCAGCCAATGGAAGAACTCATAACCATATGCGATTCTTTCAACATACTATCCTCTGCACTCTTCGTTGCTGCCTGAGAGGTAGAGGAGCAATGGTTTTGAGGCTCCTTGTAGCATCCCTTTCTTTGCATCCTTTCTTATATTAATTATATGTAGAATCCATATTTATGGGATAGCGGTTTATCGGATAAAAATTGGTCAAACAAATAAATTATCATCCAAAGTTGAAATTTAATGGAAATCCGTAAGAATATGAGTAGATTTCACAAGTTTTTTCGTTCAGCTTTTGTATTTAAAGGAAACAAATAAACGAATTTCGTCCTAAGCACTTCTTGACAGAACATGGAACATGTTCCTTGGGAGAATAGGAGAGAATTTAGGTCACTCAGCTGATTAAGAAAGAGCCTATTATTCCAATCGTCTCTTAATGTCCCAGACAGTCTCCCTATCAAATTTCAACTTCCAAGTATCTTTCCAGTTTCCATGTTTAAAAGATTAACTAAGAAGGATCGCCTTTATGTAAATAATTATTCAGATAACCACTTTCATACCTCAGATTGTTGGCAGCGCACTGCGCAGTGGTTAACATAATACGGTTTGGTAAATCAAGAGCTTTCCAACGACTGGCGAACGATTTTTGTACGATGATAAATGCCTAAATTTCAGTTCCGTAGCAACGATTAGGTTCTAAGGGATAATCATCAGAAAATAGGAGCGTAACGTACTAAATGTCACGTAACGGTAATTTTGTGTCATTTTTGGCCGGGTTATGACGGCAAAAACATTTTCCATGTTAAAATCCAAAGACTTTGTGCACCGAGCAAATGTCATAGTAAGTCGACAGAACCGTTGACAGATTCAATCATGTTTTGAATTCAATATGGTTTTCACCATGCAGATATTTCGTACTTTCATTCTTAAGAGCAAGAACATAACGAAAAGAAGATCCAGATGTTCTGTCTTCCTCGCAATAACTTCCAGCGCTCTCCAAAAGGCTGTTTGCCGAATTTCAGGGATCAAGGGTGTACCTACAGGAGAAAAGTGAGCTTAATTGCTCATACAGCCGATTTGACTTCCATCCAATCACTTTCAGTGATTCCCTAGAGGCTATGTTCCAAATTTCTGCCCTCTAGGCTGTACTGGAGGGAGGTTATCTTTGTCGCTCACGGAGCTGATCTAAGAGGTCAAGAGGCTATGTACCAAACTACAGCACACTAGGATGCCAGTACAGGAGAAAATTTGCGTAGAGTAGTTACCTGCAGAGGGAAAATTATTGCAATTTACTAACAGATCTACATTTTACTAGCCCCCCTGATCTCAGTATATCAATATTTAAGCAAGTACGTACCTACCAATTTATTGTAAATAACATTAATTTATGTATCATTGAAATGGTTTAAATAATCATCAAAAACTCCATAGTGGAAGTATAGTCAATGTGAATGTTTAGCCCTTTAATTCTACCCTTTAATGTTGACAAGAATTGATGCCGAGCTTCTAGGACCATTTGGACCCCAAATGCGATTTTTAACGCAAGTTTCAAGAAGTTTGGTCGACTGATTTTGGAGAAAAGCCGCAGACGGCGGACGGACGGATTTTTTATTCAATTTTCGGATTCTTCGGATCTTGAAAAGTAAACCAAAAAATTTCCTGGGGGGTTAAAAAAATGTTTTTTTCTTGGTCGATTACAAAGGAAATCCACATCACGAAAGTTGCCCATTTCCATCTAATTTCCCTCAAATTCGGATTGTAGGTAGAGAATGCCTTTCGGATACTGCCTGTGAATTTCTCCTCAACTGAACAACTATGGGTTCAATGGGAAGTGACATACAGATCCTTTGCTGCAGATCAACGATACGTGAGAGGGATTGGTGGGGGTTAACGACCTGGTGCATAGCCGATTGAAGGTAGGATAGGAGTTTGTCATGTTCCGAATTATCTGCACAATTCCCACTCCCGTATCAGCCCCTCCATCCTTCTAGGCTGATCCCATTGTTCTACACGCTAGTCACAATGGTCGCTATCGCGGCCTCGACAACAATAGACCTCCTCAATACCGTTTTGGACTCATCAACGCACATACTCCAATATAGCCTGGTTTTCAGTTTAAACTCCAAGAGCGACGTCGAAAATATTAATTCTATCGTTAGAATTTACAAATAAATCTCCATATAGGAAAAAAAATTATCCACTCCTAAATATGTGTGTTTACTGAAGGGGTACATAATCACAAATGAGCTAGAGCGCTCATTTCTGTACGAGTTGGCGATTTAATGTTGCAACCAATAGATAACAAAGTTCCAGTCATGCAGCATTATCGTATGAGTGAATTTTCGTAGATTAACGTAATATGTGATGTTATATTGTTTAGAAAATTCAGCACTTTAAGTAAAAAGGAATTTTTAACTACCAATTTCATGGCAAAAAAACCAGTTCTAAATAATATTCGGTAATTTAAAAAAGATTTGGATCTTTGGCTTTTTTTCAGTTTTTATTTATTTATTGGCAAAATTAATTAAATATAGTAAAATATTTAAGATTTTTCAATGTAAATACCTAAAGTACCTAACCTACCTACCAAAAAATAATTGATTTTTTTTTTTTTTTTTTTTTTTTTTTTTTTTTTTTTTTTTTTTTTTTCAAAGTGAAGACTGATCTTTTCAGAAGTTTAATTTAATCAGAAAAATAATAAACTCTTGTGTAATAAAAGGCTGTATTTTGTATAATAGGTAGGTTTCATAGTGAGTGAATGAAAATCTCGAGTGAATCATCTACTTTACGATCCGTTAGCTTTACTGCTTCAGTCATCTGGGATGAATTAGCCGAAATAAATAATATTACTAACTTGGGCAGGGGGAGAGGGCTTTAGATGACGTCAGTACGTTTCGCCACGTACACCCCGGGGGCGTCAAGTGGCGGTAAGCGGGACACGTGGCCCTGGCACGTGCCGCAGTGATAAACCCTCTCTAATCAGCCTACGCTTCCGACTACCCCTCTCCACCGCACGCCATCGCTGTCGAAGATCTCCGGTTGGTGGTGTGTTCTAGAGCTCTGAGATACGTCGTGATGTCACTTCCCGTGAGTGACATCGTGACTTGTCATTGGCTGACATAAGCCCGACCTTCAAATAGTTAGACAGGTACGTTCATATAGAAGCTAACAGATAATCTGTTGTGTCTTCCTAATAAACTGTACCTTTGTTATAGGTAATCATAATTCTGATATCTCTTTCATGAGTCACCTACGGGGCTGGTAAATGTCCCTCGCTGAAACAGAAAGAACTGGAGACTTTCTTAGAAGATGGATGTCAAATCATACCGTTCGCGAGCAAAGAGGAGTCGCTTGTGGTCATACGAAATCTTCCGCGTTCAAAGATATTTTCCATAAAAGTCCCAAACTTGCTGCGTTTTTTCGCTCCATGCAAGCTTTTTTTTCCCCCACAGAATTTCAACTATATTAATAAAAATCTCCCCAAAAAAATTTTTTTTTTTAATTTTTTTAATGGTTTAAACCGTATTTCAACCAGAAGGGTCACTAGCGGCATTGAACAAGATGTCCAAAAGGACACTGCAAACACGATTCTACGGGGGGTCATGTTGCTCTCCTTCACCAAACGGAGTGCCATCAAGGACTCCAGTGGCTAATTATTGGGGGGGGGGGGGGTAATGAGGGGTGCAGTGATGGCCACTGTTGAGCCCCTAAAGCGGATAAAAAACCTCAAAAATAAAACAATACAACTAAGACTAGGCTAATAACTGAATATATGTTACTATATATATTCAGCAAAGTGAAATAAAACAATGACTAGTACAAAAATATATCACAGTTCATAGTAGAACTCAGCGGCTCAAACTACTAAAAAAATCAAATTTTTTCTAGATTGGCACTATCAATCATCCAAAATTTAAAACTAATTTACAACTACTAAAGAAATCAAATTTCTCTATTGGCAATTTAATTAAAAGCTTTGAAGATTAGTTCCTAAGGACAACAATTCTTTTAAAAATCTGGCAAAACGCAGATCGTCTTTTCTTCACCTAATCAACCTCCATGTCATCAAGGGCTGCTGGTTCTTCAACGTCCAAGGTGTCATCGCCATCGGTTTCATCCTCACTTGGTAGCCCATGATTGTCGACAGCAGCATTCTTAACTTCTGATGCGGATGCTGCAAGGAGATGATTGGCTTCAGCTCCCAGTTCCAAAACCAATTGTGATTGCCCCTGAGGCCGGAAAGAAGAGAGTAGAGGGTCAGACGATACCAGAAGTTTTTGAACGATGTCCTCATTGGTCGATTTACGAGAGCATTTCCTAGAATCGTTTGCAGTTTTGTCTTGCGATTCAAACAAAACTTCTACTAGAACTCGATTTTTTACTTTTATAGGAAGCATTTTTAATTTTATACCTTCTTAACACTGCTCGTCAAATTAATGTCGAACGACAACTGGTGACGAGCCTCACGTTATTGAAAACCAAAGGTGACATAATTACACGTCCCAACTCGTTCGATTGTTGACACCCACAACTCTTTCTGGGCTCAGTTTATGTTTCCAGCGTTCCTCGAACTCTAGCCCATAAACCTGCAAGTTCCTGTAGCTAAACGAGGTCAAGTATGATTATTTACATCTTAACGAAGTATTCTACATTGAAATGACAGATACACAAGGATACACAAAAGCTGTAGAGCTTAATGAAATCCTGATACACTAAAATTCGGTAATTATTCAATCTTCCTATCTAAAGCAGTTGTCTAAAACTTCTATTCTACTCGCTTTAGACATCACACATCGATGGAAAAAAATCACTCCAGATCATGAGCTACGGCTTGTAAAATTTTTTAAAGATCCTTTGAGTCCAATAGACCTGGGCTCAATAAACCCAATAAAGTTCCCTTTATAATGGGGAACGAATGGATAGACGTACATCAACCCGGATGGTCTCATTCAATTCTGTGAACCACGATGTCCACAAATAAACGAAAACGACGCTTTTCTTTCAATAGTTCTAGATGTCTCGAGTTTTAAATATTTCAACCCTTAAGGGTTGATTGAATGTGATGCCAAGATGAGTAGCCCTGGCCGATGCATGATTTTTGAATCAAATTTCCTAAAGATCTTCTTGCTAAAGAGACAGCGGTTCAGTTGGATCTTCCCGAATTGTTTTCTTCTGTGCCACGGAGTTTCGTCGAGTTTTACTTGACGGCACCGCAACTTCATGAAATGATCTGTGGATGGAAAACGTTGACACAGCTCAACTTACAAGTACAAAACAATTTTTCCAATCAGTTCCAAGCAGAGGCTAACATACCTGTGTCATCTAAACTTCCACAAGCACGGGGAACAGGATTATCTCAAGGGATTCGGAATAATTGATTATGACAGCTGCCCTTGCAATGAAGACGTTCTTCAGACATGGAAGCACCTCACCTCATATAATGGACTGTATTCGATTTGTGCCGTAGCGGTCAAGGCAAGGAAACTGGTGCTAGATGGTTCGGGATAGCCACTGGATTTTGGTGTATTTGTTAGGGAATATTTGGAAGATTTTTTAGATTTCATTAATTATTTATTTAATTTAGAATTTTTTTATTTTCCTGTCTGAATTTTATATTGTTCATTCTTTCTTTTTCTTTCAACAATGTGCTCGTATTTCCAATTGAGCCAGAGGAGTTAGTTTGTTACAAGAAGTTGAGGTGCATCATATATACTTATTTATGCTATAACTGCCTGTAATCAGCCTGTAAAACGCCTTATCTGAAGAGTTACTTGGAAAAGGGGGGAAAAAACAGGGTACTGAAGAGATTACAAAGATCACAAATATAATTTTGACGTCACCTTTAACCCTTACACATATAGTAATACGTTCAGAAAATTAGGTAGGTACGAATAACCAGGATAAATTACACGGTACTGACCCCGTTCCTGACCCTCGTCAGTTGAGTCGTTGCCACTTCCCGCGGGCTCAGAGATAAAGGAAGTCTGCTCGACCTCCGACTGCGTGACTCATATCACCTCATTTGAGTCCTCAGACCATACCTATCCATTTCCTCGACTCCGTCTCCCCTCTTGTAACGTTCAGATGATTTCGACTGTCCAGTTTATGGTCAAATGGGACAAACTTAACCCCAAAATTACCACAAAAATTGAAAAACATTCATGTCACTTTTAGCGAATTTTCATAGATAATGAAGCTACTGCAATGGCTCCAAAATTTTTAAAATACGAATTTTTGAAAATTACCGTTATTTTTTTAGCACATTAAATTGGGCACATTTTGAGAAAATGTGCTTAAAAAATCACAAAAAACGGCCAACAATTGTTGAAGTTATAATAATTTTAGTCAAAACAAAATTTTCAACAATTTATTAACAAAGCCATTAAACAATTTTTGCACAAAACTATGCTGAAAATGTACTTAAACTTCACTAATATTTGCTGAAAAATCTACAAAAACTACAAAAAAATGTAAAAATCCAAAATCTCTTATGGATTGCCGAATTTTATTTCGCATGAGTTTGATTGTTTTTAGCGCATTTTATTTTAAAAATGTTCCAGTCATGCAGCATGATCAAATGAGTGGATTTTCTTAATAGGTACTACAATATGTTAAATTGTAAGAAATTTGAGCAATTTCAGTAGAAAGAAATTGTTAAAAACCAATTTTATGGCCAAAAAAACTCATACTAAATAAGATTTGGTGATTCTAAAATAATTTTAGATTTTTAGGTTTTTCTTCAGTTTTTATAGATTTTTCAGCAAATATTAACGAAATTTAAGTACATATTAGCGAATTTTCGTAAAAAATTAAGAGCTATTGCAATGGCTCGGAAAATTTTAAAATCAACATTATTGGAAAAATTTGCCCCACATGACAACTCAAACAGAATCTTGAACTCAGACTTTCTATACTGTGCTTCAAGCGCGTTGAAATGGATTTTAGGGTGGAAAAAGAACAATGCAGCATGTCTCATTCTTAATGAAAAACATAGATGAGAGAAGAAGTGTGCTATTTACCAAGATTATCAACAAAACCTGAGCAGTCTTAATTTAGACGTGCCGGTTTCGACGAGATCGCAGCGTAGCCAACTGAAATCGAAATCGTAATTAAAATTTTCATGTAGGTACATAAGATAAAAACTGGACAATATCGAACGAAGGCGTATTATTATTAGTTTATCTATCAATAATAAAACTAGGTAAATATCAGGTTATTCCTCCCAACATTCGCTTTTCATATACACATCACTATCGGCTGTCGATAATAGTTGCATATAAATATTTTTAACGATTGTTACGCAAGCCAACGATCTATTGTTAATTTATTGAGACAAAGGAAAAAATACCCATCCACTCTTAATGAAAACAATTATCGTTATCAATATTTTTCGATCAATGTATTTATGACTCCATTAAATGGTTAGATTCGTGAAACACCGGGTGCGAAGCCTCATATTGGTATTGTCAAGTATTTAATTTACAGGAGAGTATTCGTGTTTTCCCGAGGGTAATAGTTATACTGCACTCAGCTCTCGAATTGAGAACCGGTCAGGATGTTTCCTCCCTGGCCCAAACCCACCCACCAAGGCGGCTCCCAGGAATGAACACTCCGCTTTTGGGTAACCTGAAGACCTTTCGAAATTTACTGGTTGTGATTTGTATGTATACAGGCATTCATTAATGGAAGTACTACCTAACTCAAATTCTCTCTGCAGATTTGGCTCCTCAATTCGATACCAAGCAAGTTTGTTTCTCGATAAAACGGACATATTAAGAAAACCCTATAAGTGCTTATTCAGAGACAACATTATCGTGCCTAGTATTTCTTCAATGAATTGAGCAGAAGTTCTGCCGAGCGCTGCTCCCTTAGGGTCCGTTCCACTACGGAGGATCACGAACTAATCCAGAGTTAATCATGATATTTCACCGCCATTTTTTAGGTTTAACTCCCGACTCTGGATTAACCCCCTATGGCGGAACGCGCCCTTAGACTGCGTGTATTTAATTTGCGTAACGAAGCATCACGCCATTTCACCATTAGCGCGACTTGGATGCGTTGATTTTCCAGATGATTCTCAATAACTTAGTTTGTATACGTATCGAATTGAATACCAAGGATTTTAAAGGAGAGTTAAGTTAAGGAGGGAGAAATTGGCCAATTAAAATATGGAGATGTGTAATAAATTCACAGCATTCCGAGTGGTGAAAGATTTTTGGGGGATGGGAAATCAGAGAGTAGTATTCTCCCTATCAACGATTGGTTTAACGAAGCATGATACTAGTATCTTTTTTGTCAGAAGAAAATTTGGAATGACCCGTAGAGCTAAAACATTTCCATGTTGTCGAGTCTGACTTGTAATTTATATATTTTTTGCCAGCAAACCAGTGAACGCCGATCTAGGAGTTGAAAATTCCAGAGCAGAGCAGGTGACCGCGTTCGAGGTCACACCATTTTGGGAAGGAATTGTCTCCCTTGCAGATTCGGCTATAAAAGAGTCAGCCTACTCAAACTTCTGGCTTGAATTGATCAAATGCAAAGTCCTCACCTTACCAGTCTTCTACGACTGGGTGCAAGCACTGGACTTTAAGGAATATTTCCCACCTATCCTCTGACCGACAGGACAAACTCACTGGGCCAGTACTCCTGAGATGGTTCCAACACCAAGATCTTCTCATCCGACAGGGCAAAAACACGGGGATGAATCCTTGCTTTTGCTCCACGGTGTTTCGCATGCCGCTCAGTATCATTTCCTTTGTGACAGAGTTCCCGTCATAGAGTTCCCGTCGGGATCTCAGAGAATGCGCTGTCGTCGCCCCGTTGGTGAACAACGGGCGTCGCACGCATTCTCGTGTTTTTGAGAAGCTGAGTTTGGCGTTGGATGGGTGATCCAGGTCCCTGGAATCCAATCTACTCCGAACATAGCTCATTAATGCTATTAGTAGGAGTGGTATCTCTCTGACGGGATACTGTCAACCTTCCTACCTTTTTATCGAGGATTTAGGCCCCCATTGCACCTCTGGGGGGGTACCTAGATCCCTGATACCTTCCATTTATCCAAAGTAGTACATAGAGTTAGGTTTATTGAACAAGATTCAACACAAGTTCAAAGTCGTACATATTCACTCAGGCAGACTCACGTAGCTCCGTTCAAGATCCAAATTACGACACCTGTCAATACGATATTAATGTTATGTGCGTAATTAAATATTCAATTTTATTTTCTAAAAAACTCATCAGCAAACTACATACTTAATACAACAATTTTAACAAGCTGTTGACACGGCACATCAGGTGGTAACACACTATGACAAGAAATAAACAAAAGGCAAAGTACTTAGAAGTAATTTCTTCTGTTTCTAATTCCTCCTTGTTTCAATAAGAATATTTTCCAACAGAGCACTAGGGGAGATCGCAGTGAGTCTGAAAATACCCAAAGTTCAATTAGCTTGGCATTTTCAACGAGCCCAAGCGTTTTGGCCGAGTGACAGATCCCACAAATCAGACAACGACGCACAATGATGTCAAGCCGTATAATGGATGACAGGGGGATATTTGCATTACACAGGTGAGGTGGGGTATTTTGAAAAGGTGAACTCTGATAGAGCTGCTGTGTATGTCGTTTGTCGAGGAGGTGTTATAGGGGAGGGGGGGAGGGGGGCATGCGCACGTCCAATAGCCTTCGCCTCTTCAGTGACTCATCTCTAATGACGTCATAATAAAGTCGATATTTACCCCCATCACTCCGCACAATCCATTTTCCTTACATTTCTGCAGCGTCTGGGATCGACCTTGCTATTTTCCTCGTTCCGATGCTATTATTTCCCCTTTGGATCAGATCGCGGAAAACGTCTTCCATTTTAGGATCGACAAGCCGATTTATTCACGGTGCCGAAATTGGGTGGGGGAGGAGGTCAAAAATCAACGGCAAATGATACATTCATGAAGATTTCAAAATTAAATTATTAGATTTGGATAACGTAGTTTTACGAAAGATAAGACCACGGGAGAAATTGGTAATATTCACCTTGCGATCTCAACCTATTTCTATTGACATGGATATGTCTTTGCTCTGGGGGGTCAACCTAAAATTTCCGTGACTCAAAATTTGTGTCACAATTTCAGTGTTTTTCACGTTCAACCCATTCGTTGCTAGGGGAATGGAACATCCTCAGTTTTCATCGCACAGAAATCGTTCGCTACTCGTTGGAAAGCGCTTGATTTATGTGATAAATGTTTACATCTCAAGCTACCAATTTCCCCCTCCTTACGTACCTGGCTACATTCCTAAACTAAGTTGATTGGACTATAAACAATTTTAATAAGCCGGTTACAATATTCTTAACGTAAAGCAATAGCATAATTTACTCCACTCCATAGGAAACATTTTCATACTCTTAACAACAGTCGAATGTTAACAACAACTCATTGTAGTGGCTTCTCTCCACAGTTATTTTCAACATTTCTATAAGTAAACCGTTTTTTTGTTGGAGTTAGTCGGGAATAGTTGGCCATTGTGCCCAGGGATTTGTTTAGTTAAAGGATTTGTTCACAACTCTCGAGGACAACCGTTATGAAATCCCCAATCAAAGACATATCCATGTAACATGGTATCTGCTTGTAAAGCAGATAGTGGAACTCGTTTACTTTTCTCCAGTAAGAATACACTGGCACGGAGGCTGTCGGAAACCTCAAACTTTTGAGTACTTTGGATGAAATTTTTTATAATTTTTGTGTTTAGAAATGTCAACCCAGGCCTTGGAAATGTTTTAATCAACATAAAGTAACATTGTAAATTAGAACAATCGGTTCATTACTGGGTTTGATTGCGACTTATATTCACACATTTTTAGTTTATTCTTACTAGTTGGTTAAAATGGTCACTCGGTTATAACGGAGTTGGTGCGATTTCCTAGTGTCACCATTCCATTCACCGTGAAAAATACTTAGAAACCGAACCTAAACTCGTGGATTCATAGACGATATTTTTTCAAGAAAACCCTCGATTTCATTCAAAAGATAAAATTCACGTTTTTCAACATTTAAAAACATAATTTTATCCTTTAATTAGCATTTATCCTTTATTTTTTAATTGACTATACCGTTGAAAATATTATTAGATAATGGAGCAGCTTTTGTGAAAATTGACGGTCTCCAAGATTAATTTTTTGGGTGTTGCTAAATTTTTAAATTTCCGATTATTTCTAACAAAAGCAATGAAGTTTGTTTATTAATAAATGAGTCCTAATGGTTTCAAACCAATAAGAAATTCTTCTGCTCTTATGGACAATTCAATGCTGAATCCGAATATTATGGGAAAAATTAAAATAGATACTCACAAGTTGAGAAATAGTGATTTTGTGAGGTGAAAAAATCACATCAGGCAACAACAGATTGGGATGGGACTCATCTTGCGGGGTTTTACTACATTTTTTTTATAAAGTTTTTTTAGAACATTTGTTCGACAATTACCTCATTTTACTCTGAATAATTTCGAAGCCTCATTTACGCCTGAGTTTGATCACCTTTATTTTCTTCTAATCTTTTGGATTGCACAAGAGATGTGCCATCATTTAGAAAGTAGGCATGATTCAAGATAGTCTCATTATTTAACAATAATTCGTGACTAATAATGCGTAATGATCCTGAGGTATGCCACATCCTGCCTACGTTTTCCAAACGTTGTGAAACAGTCAATCCGCTGAATTATGAATCAAACGACCTTTACGGAAACTACCGATTCCGGTAGTTAGACAATGACGAGATAGGAGAGTCAGCCAGGCTCATTATCTTGACCTCTATCTCTATTATATTATAAAAATGAAACTCCGTTTGTCTGTCTGTCCATGCTATGCACGGCCAAACGGCTGAGTGACGGGGGTCTTCTTGGATTTTTCCGAAAAGGGGCATAAGCGATTTTAAAATTTTCTAATCCCACCCGAACTATGGGCTGGACCCTTAGGATTCGCCTGTGCAAAATATTAAGCTTCATCAACACAGTTGGACAAGCTCCACCCCCAATTGAGATTGCGTACTGCAATGTAGACTGTACGAGTGCTAAGTATAACAGCCAAAAACGCTCTCAAGAGACTGCTGATCTTACATTTTTGACATGGATATGTCTTTGCTCTGGGGGGTCAACCAAAAATTTCCGTCACGCAAAATTTGTGTCACAATTTCAGTGTTTTTCACGTACAACCCAGCCGTTGCTAGGGGAATGGAACTTCCGCAGTTTTCATCGCACAGAAATCGTTCGCCACTCGTTGGAAAGCGCTTGATTTATGTGATAAATGTTCACATCTCAAGCTACTAATTTTCCCCTCCTTACGTACCTGGCTACATTCCTAAACTAAGTTGATTGGACTATAAACAATTTTAATAAGCCGGTTACAATATTCTTAACGTAAAGCAATAGCATCATTTACTCCACTCCATAGGAAACATTTTCATCCTCTTGACAACAGTCGACTGTTAACAACAACTCATTGTAGTGGCTTCTCTCCACAGTTATTTTCAACATTTCTATAAGTAAACAGTTGTTTTGTTGGAATTAGTCGGGATGCGGCCCAGGGATTTGTTTAAAGTTAAAGGATTGGTTTATAACTCTCGAGGACAACCGTTATGAAATCCCCAATCAGAGACATATCCATGTAACATGGTATCTGCTTGTAACGTTTAATATGGGAATAAATTTCCTGAGTCTCCCATAAATGTACTCGGCGTGTTTGGACCAACTCAAGGATGTATCCAGTATTGCGCCCAAGTATTTGTACTGCAAGACTCTCTCCAGGCGCTCTCTTGACTCGAGCTTGGGCGAGCAATATTCAATTTTAAAGCATGATCAGGAGGAAGGGAGGCCCAGTTCCCAAAGACAGTGTATTCTTTTGTCTTATCATTAACAGTTGGGAAGATTCGGGTCATCCAATTACTCACCATGTTCAGAAGAACTTGGACTTGCGAAAACAGGTCATGCCAGTTTTTGTTTCGGATAAGGAGGGCTGTGTCGTCCGCACACAGAAAAATATCCCCCAAATTCGATATGTTGGATAGAGAACTAATGTAAATTCGAAACGAAATTGGCCCCAACGTGCTTTCCTGAATAATCCCAAAATCTACGTTCCTGGGCTCTCCTGGATAACCTAGACATTTGAGGACAAAATTGGGAAGTTTGGTCTCATTGATAATAAGTACCTTTGGGACTCTATAAGGCCATACTATTCATCGTCCTATCATAATGTGCCACCATCATTATCATGACATAGGTAAATAATTTTCCTCTTATCCATGTACTTGACTACCGGTAGTGTACCTATGTAATGGGGCTAATATAAATTAAGTGTTTTCATCTTGAAAACAATATTCCCTCAAAAAAAATTATTATAAAAATCCGCCTCCAAATTCAAATTTCAGAATTAGTCAAGCCCAACAACATAATTTAGACCCCAACATCATAACATCAGAATGATTCAAAAGGTCAAAAAAAAGGAACGGAAGGTTCTGGGAAAAAATTACAGGTACGATATACGATAAAACAAAAATCAATTTCTAGATAAGTTTTCAGTTGTAACATACATTTTTTCTATATGTTTTTTAGGGTGCTTAATCCGAAAATTTCCATCGTTTCTGACGTAGATGTCGAAAATGTCTAGATGCCGCTAAATTCATTTTTTAAAAACGATATCTTGGCGAATATGAAGTCACTGACAAAAAATTTTAGAACGTTTTCAAACGTTTCTTAGCCAATCACCCAGAAATTTTTTTTTTTTTTTTTTTTTGTTTTTTGTACACCCATGTATTTTTTAATAAAAAAACCCTACATATTTTACCGTTTAAACAAGTTAAAATTCGATTTAGTGACACAAGGAGATAAGTAAATCAAAATACGACGTCGGATTCGTGTTCTGCAGGCCAAACACTATGGGTGACTCAAAAACTCAAAAAACAGACAATTGACTAAATTTTGAAAATTTCGACGTCTAAGATATAAAGGTTTGTCATTTTCGGATTCAACCCCCCAAAAACTATAAGATAAATAGTTATTAGAAGCTTACGCAGAATATTTTTCCCCCCTCTACTTCTGTGTAAAACTTTGATGGAGTTGAATTTGAAGCTAATTCCTAAATATCATCATTAAAGTCAAAAATATCAGAGCTCATTCGGTGAGCACACTCAATAAGCATTAAAATATCGTCGAAAACAGCAATTTTTTATGGTATTACTGAATATATGTGTTAATTGAATACAAGTTGGGAAAGTAATGTGAAGTTTTCTAGAGGTTCACTACAACCAGGTTCTGCTGTATATAATAAACTTATGACTCAAAGAACGATAAACGCTGAATCGCTTTGGAGGCCTGAGAAGTTACTCATACGAGACAGTGACATGGCGCAGAGCGAGGGCTGCCTTTATTCCAAATGCTGGCGTGAGGTTGTTTGGACGGCAATAAGCATCTAGGAAGCCAAGTTCTCTTAGTCATCAAACGGCACGGCGTTGGATCGTGAAGGTGGATTCCTCAGATAGTTGGACGCCGCGCCAACTTGGCTCAGCTGGATACAAATATTTAATGATGTGTAACTGTAATCCAGCCGAAGCGAAAGGTGAAGAGAGAGTAGGTTGAGGGTGTCCACAAATATCTTGTTTCAGATTAATACAATTGAATCAGAACAAAGAAGCAGAAAAAAGTGTTCAGAATAGCTGTAGGAAAAGTAATATTTGTTGTACTCTTGATGACTGTGGACTGGTTATGTCATAAAACTTGTTGTGCCCCCTCTAGTAAAGTGTAAGCGTACCGTTAGTTCCTCAAACATATTTGTAAGTAATGCATGCATTACTGGTACCAACCTAAGAATGGATTTTATATCATTTTGGTGAGAGTTTAAATAAGAGAAAAATAAGTTTCATTTCCCCAGCAACGGCTTGGTTGTCAAAACAGCGTGACGGTAAAATTGTTTTCACACCCCGCTAAATTTTTCGATGCGGTGCGCCTATAGTAGTTTACACTTCAAAAACAATAATATTATGGCTTCTAGAAATTACACCCCCCCCCCCCCCCCCCCCCATTAACCAACTACGTACATTAAATTTCCATCATAAAGCTTCCTGCATGAAATTTTAAACCCCTGACATATTTACCAAAACTAGACCAAATTCATAATTGGAAAAAAATGAACAAGAAAATCTGATAAGAATAGTTGAAACACCATGATTTATTATATATAAGTTATATACTCCATTTACCCCTTCCATAATGAAATTTGAAACTCCTTTAAGGAGCCTACACACGCAGTTCAACAGCGCAGTTTTCATGAGGACAAAACTGTGCGGTTATCTGAACTGAAGGTGTGGGGGCACCTGTCAGTTTTTGCAGTTTTCCCCTCCTTTTTGGCTCAGTTCGCTCAGTTTTTCTAGTAGGTAAAGACGGTCTCCGCTCTCCGTTCTGAATTTGAACGTAAACTCTTCGGGATATATATATATATATATATATATATATATATATATATATATATATATATATATATATATTCACAAAATTAGAAAAGATAACAGAAAATAGTCACAAAACTATTTTTATATTTCGGCTTTTTGCCTTTTTCAAACTAACAAAGAAATTGAATAATTGTGGGAAATTTGTGTACAACGTTGACAAGGAATTTTGGTAACTTTGGATTTGGTATCATCGTTTTATGTTGAGGCCTGGAGGATCGTAAGCACCCCAACCGTTGCTAAGTGATTTTACTGATTCATGAAGCAGTCTCTTGTTCTCGTGGGGTTTCATTTTTTTCAAAACTTTTATACCGAAACAGTCATCGAACGTTGTTGTGGCATGTCGGCTTACAGGCAGGTCTTCATTAGCACTCACCACAGATGCTCGATGATTGTTAACCCTCAAGTTGAGTTGGGTTTCGGCCTTCCCTACGCAAAACGCAGGACACTCTTTACAAATCAACTCATACACACACATTGGTGTCTGGCAATCTGCTGACCCTTTGCATGTGTATGAGTTGGGATTGTTGGGCGATCCGAAAATTTCCTCCTCAATAACTAAAGGGCAAACCTTGCAACCTCGCTTCTTGCATGGGTGCAACCCTTTTGCTTGGAGATGGTTCTGGTCTCTCTGACCGTCTGTGTGAGAGTGTCTCCAAGTGATGAGATTATCTTCAAAGAAGTGTCTTGCCAAGTGATATAAATTTGCTCGACGATTTGCTCATTTTGGCCGAATTCAACTTTATTTAAATAAATATAGCTTTTCCGCGTCAAATTAAAGTTTTTCCATCTCAAAATAAAGGTTTTCCATTTCAAAATAAAGACTTTCCGTTTCAAAATAAAGACTTTTTATTTTAAAGGTTTCTCGTATCAAGTTGTCTATTTTTATATAAAATATAATTAGTATGTACAATGTCAACATTTTTTAGATTTTTCAATTGATTTTTTTACTTTTTGGTTTTTTGACAACATTGAACAAACTGCACTCATTCATTGTACCCACAGCACTTTTGTACATTCTTTGTGTAATTACTAAAATCACAAACGTTTGAATTAACTATGATATTATTAGCTATCTATACCAAATGGTTATAGCCAGCCGGATCATCCTATTCTTTTTAAGGTGGATGACTCAGAGGTGCACGCGCGGCCTTGCTCCCAAGGATCAATATACAAACCTGCCGCTCGTTCTAAAATTTACCGCTTCAGAGCAACAAGTCGCACTGCCGGTGCTGCTAAGGCGCAGTTGTGAAAAGCCTGCTTTCCTAGTACAGACTATTGACAGAGGTAAAAAGGAAACAAGGGCGGGTATAATAAATTTAGAAGCTCTTCGAAGCCGTTTCGTTTTTCCAAGGTAGCAGGAGCATATAATCCAGATTAAGTTCCAGTCATGCAGTATGATCGTACCTATGAACAAATTTTCGAAAACTACCGTACAGGTACCGATTATATTACGTTACATTGGTTTGGAATTTTAGCATTTTTTTTAAATACATTCATAAAATTACATATAGAATTTAACTTAAACTTAAACGTCAAGCCACAGTTCGTAATGAAATTGTACAAATCTTCATAAATCATAGGATATGAGCAATTAACAAACATATTGGAACATTTTTTTTTAGAGTCACAAAATTAGCACTAAATTAGTCTAAAATTAGCAATTAAGGGACTAAATTGTCACAAAATGAGCGCTCCGATTTTAAACAAGTAGGCTTGCCACTTTGAGTGCAAATAAATTGTCAACTACATTTGTCTATACTACATTTCAGCCTCCTAGGTTTTTTAGTAGAGCTACTGAGCTCACTCAGCTGATCTAGCTGGTTCCTCGCCTTGTCACTCCATACCAAATTTCAGCCTCCTAGGTATATTGAGAGAGAAATGAGCTACCGAGCTCGCTCAGCTGATCTGGGAGGTTCCTTATTCCTTACTTTGTCAATCGTACACAGTATTCCTATAGACTGTATGCTTGTGGACTGTATGCCATCAAGTTCAATGCAGAGAAGTGTCTAGTGTCACGAGTGGATGTACCTGGTGTGATATTGAAAGGTACAAGAAGAGTCTATGAAAACTAAGGGGGTTACACTTCCCTTAACAACGCATTGGTTGTACGTAAAAATCAATAGAAAACAAGTCAGCTCGCGCTGAATTTCGCTTAATTTTCATACAAAAATCCAGCGGTAAAACTTGATACATGTTTAAAAAACGTAACTTCAATAGTTCTAATAGTTTTGGAGAAAATGTACCTAAAGGTCAAAAAACGCTATTTTGAAGAAAAAAAACGAGTTTTTTGTTTGTTTATTTAATTGGACGTTACCAGAACATTTGTGTCCAGGATCAAGCTTTCAGGACTCAAACAACACATGGATCTTTCATACCTATCATATTAGTCTGTGTTCAATTACTACATTGTGTTGCCTAAAAGATGGTGATTTTCAGGCTAACTGCGATTTCCCGGTTTTCTATCAAGGTAGCGATCTAGCGACTGAGTTGAGATCAAGCAGTTGTGAGCGCTTTTCTGGTCGGTTGCGCACTTCTCTAACCATTTACGACTTCTTCTGTTGATGCAATATTTGAGGTGAATATACCAAAATCTTCAGAATTAAGTAAAGAATGATATACATATTTTTTTAAATTATTTTTATACTACTGAACTCCTGTAGGGGACTCATGAGAATTTAACACTTTTTTATGTACCTGTTTCGCTGGATCCCTTCATGATATCTAAACTTTTTTCCCAAATTTATTCGTCTACTTTTAATATAGGTACCTAAATACTAAACGAGTTTCAACTCTGTTTTGCAAATATTCTTTTTACCTAGAGACAATATTGCAAAACCATTTTTTTCATTTGTATATGTTTATACATAAGTCTTTCATCATAGCCATATTTCTATTCTACGTTTTTCGTCCAAACTCGTTCAGTAAATGTAAAAAACACCCCATAACAAAACAAAAAACAATCAAGTCGCCAGCTCTACTGAATGCCGAGAAAGAGATATATATAAGTGATGAAAAGCACCTAGAAGAGGTACCCGTTTTTCGAGGTACTCGATCCCAAATTGGAAGTTAGGTCATTTTGAAGAGATAGAAAATGAGGTCTGGTCATTCCTAATCTATGATATCTTATCACTAGTACCATGAGGTTATGGCGTATATCACTTTCTGATAAAGAAATATTTACATCATTTATCTAACTACGTTTGATTCCGCGCAGTCAAAAAGTTCTATCGTTCCTGTTCTCCAGGTTTCGGAATGTTATAAACCAGCAGCAGAGCACGGGAAAACCGCTATCTACTGGAAACTGTGTTCTATCCCTCAATCTTAGAAAAGTTCCAATCATGCAGCATGATCGCATGAGCGAATTTTCGTAAATTATCGTACAATATTATGTTACATCAGTTTTGAAAATTGAGGACTTTGAGAGGAAAGAAATTGTTAACTATCAATTTTATGGCAAAAAACTCGCTCTAAATGTTCTGCGTTTCAGAAAGAGATTTTGGGTTTTTAACTTTTTTGAAGTTTTTATCGATTTTTTATCACATTTTAATGAAATTTAAGTACATTTTTCAGCATAATTTTGTACATAAATTTTTCAATGTTCTATTTTATAGTTAACAAACTTCATTTGAATATTCTGCTAAAAAATATAAATTTAACAATTTTTAGCAGTTTTTGCCTTCAGAAATTTTTTGTGATTTTTTCAGCAATTTCTTTGAAATTCGACTAATTTAATGTGCTCAAAAAATGCTGTCCAGCGAACTCGTCCTTTCGTTTGGAATGCTTGATTTTTTGGCGCAAGAACGGAATTTTTATAGAGTTATAGTCTGGACGTATACATATATGAAAAATGTTAAACTCTAGGATTCGTTTCAGAATGTGTCAAAACGGATTTTAATGAAGAAAATTTTCGAAAATATAGATTTTAAAATTTTTAGATCCATTGCAATAGCACCTTTTTCTACAAAATCCGCTAAAAATCATCCTTCTGCTTTACACTGCTCAAATGTAATTATGTTACATGTAAAATTGTTTGGAAAAACTTGCACAATTTTATTTTAATCAAGTACTCAGCCATGCAGCATGACTAATAGAGCGGATATTCAAAGAAATGTAGTGGATAACATTAAATTAGGCACTTAAATTCTGATCATCAAAATCAACCAAGTCCTGAATTAAACTGAGGGGGACAGCCGTGTGACGAGAACGCAAAGAAATTTTTAGAACACGCAGCCGAACTCATAAATTTGGTCAATTATGGGAATTTGTCACCTGAAATTGATTTTTCTCGCTTATTTATGAATCTTGAAAATCTGGTAGTGGTTGCACTGGTCTCGGTGCTAATAAAGTACTTCGACTGTGACACCTCACATG
Source organism: Adelphocoris suturalis (assembly GCA_030762985.1). Classification (NCBI taxonomy): domain Eukaryota; kingdom Metazoa; phylum Arthropoda; class Insecta; order Hemiptera; family Miridae; genus Adelphocoris; species Adelphocoris suturalis. The sequence continues at coordinate 90,761,359 of CM061041.1, read as the reverse complement.
GCCTGTTGTCGAAATTTGGTCAATTATGGGAATTTTTGACCCAAAACTCGATTTTTCTCACTTATTTTTATGAATCTTAGAGATCTGGGAGTGGTAGCAATCGACTCATCACTGAAAAATACTTCAACTGTGACACGACACTTGCCCTTTTGTAAAAAAACCGATTTTGTAGCATTGTTTGGGCCATTAAATTGTAAATATGAGCCTGAAATTCAGGAGCTATCGGGCTGGCCAACGAACTTGACCTGTCTTTTGCCGAGAAGATTTTTCTGCGCTGGAACGAATTTTTACGCATTTTTAAAGGGTGTTACCGTCTGGAAATACACCCTATATACACTCTATACGACGTTAAAATCTAGGATTGTGTTCTAAGGTGTATGAAACGGATTTGTAGGGGGTCCCCGACCCTTGAAACCCACTTTTAAAATTGCGAAGCCATCTAAATAGCTCATTTTTTCTTTGAAAATTCACTAACAAAACATAAATCGATTTTTTCTTTTGTCTTTTTACTCTCGAACTTCCTTTAGTAAAAGGCTATCCTAAAATAGCTGTACCTAAGATTACCTGCACTAGTATCAGTAACTAATTAATCCTTAAGTTTGTTTTACACTTACAGCTGTGAGGGTTGATACCATTTCGGTGAAATACGGTCGAAAGCATTTAATTTAACGTTCTTGGATCAAGAATACAATTTTATATTACTTAAAGATACCATTGTGAATAACTAAGTACTTCCTACCGAAAGAAATTTCGGGCGATTAATTTTCAGGCTTTTTCGTTCCTGGAATTCAAACGTCATGACTCACAGTATAAGTGGAAAAGGAAGATATAGTCCAGTCATCTGGAAGGCGGATCAGGGATCGAATCGAGGGGACGGCGGATGAATTCAATATCCATCCAGCGAGGGCGATGAGTAATATAAGGGGCTCCGGAAGGAACTGACGAACTGACAATTTAATCATGTCCAATTGAAACTGATGATGTCATAAAAGGAGAATTTCAAGATCAGAAATCGTAAGGTAAAGACTCAACCACAAGGAAAGTTTGCTGAAGAGAATAGTAATGTGGGAATATAGATCGATGCTGGATCACGCTTCATCACTTTTGATAGGGGAAATCATAAGCGTGCAGTCATCCGACTAAAGCAAAATAGCAATACTTACAACTTTTTACATTATGGTATACTTCATATAAAATGAACTTTTCAGGGTCACCAATAAGTTAGAATTTCTTATTTGGTAATGAGCAATTCGTGTTGGTGTTGCTAACTATAACACAAACCGAACTATAACAGTTACCATTCTCTATGACAGTGGCTCCAACATTCTAGCTGGGCCGCAATGTTATTGAGAATAAAGAAGTAAAATTGGTGGAAAAACGAAGTAATTACCTATTAAAATTAAACTGTCCCTCATTGGTATTGGCTAAAAGGACTATTTGAATAAATGGCACCTAATTTTCATTACTTATTGATAAAAAATCACATTTCTTGTGCACGATTTCTTAAAAGCACGTCATACTTTCAAATATATGGTTGCTGAGATGAGTAAAAGAAGTTGAGAGGGTGAACTGTGTTGGGATATAAAACTAGAGTGTCGAGAGTCTCAAAAATGTCGACTTAGTAGGTGCCTATGGAAGTTGAGTAGGGAACCACTGCCATATGATGATTCTATCCGATTTCGATAAAGAGGATAAACAGAGTGAACAAAAAAAAGAGTTTTTCAAAATATTGAACTTTCAATTATATTATATGCATCGGATCGGGATAGAGCCAGTTCAAACGTCTATTGTTGAAGCAAAGACACACCCTTCTAAATTTCAACTTCCAAGACTGAATGGGACAGAATTCAGCTCAAATCAAATCAAATCGTTTTTATTTGTAGCGGCCAAAACTGGCATTACAAAAGTCAACAGAAATATAATCATAAAAGAAAAGTAGACGAAGGTAGGTAAAAACATATTTAGCATTAATAAGCAATGTTGGTGTGACGAATGTGGCAAGTCACCCCAACCGCCGGCCAGGAGCCACCCGGCCGACCCCAGGCCCCACCGTCATAGACAGCTGCCCGGCCAATCAAATCTCAAAAGAGATTCAAAGCATACCAAGGAGGGCCGCCCCCAGGACCGACCAAGCAACCCCATACCGACATCGCAGGAACAGACCTTGCACACAATCACTCACACACACAATAAATACATTCACACTATAAATAGGTATATAAAATAACTATAAACAACCTTTAACAAAAACAATATTCAGTTAATTCAAAACAAATGAGGTTGAAATAAGCTAGACAGAGTACTAGTACAAAAATTCCTCTGCTAGATTGACGTACCTACCTATAAAATAACAAACTTAATTTAACTTATTAAATATGACTAGAAATGTGGTCAAGTAACAGCTTGATCAGTCGGACATAATATAATTATATAATGTAACAAAGGGTAAATTAAATATAATAAAGTAAAAGACAGTTTATCGATCAAGAATGAGGGCGAAATAATCGGAAATTTCATACAGCTCGCTGTTAATTAATATAGATTTAATTTTCTTGGAAAAAGCTTTGTATGATAGCTGACGCAATTCTTTAGGTAGTTTGTTAAAAAAAACGGATGCCATTCTGGAGGGGGTCACTTTTAAGAGAAGTCGTAAGACGAACAGAGGTGGGACGGAAGTCATTACGAGAACGGGTATTGTAGTTGTGTGTGTCAGCATTGGATTTGATAGAGTTTTCATTGCATTTAACCAACCTCAAACATTCGTATACATATAAAGAAGGAACAGTCAAACACCCCAATCTCCTGAATAGCCCCCTACAGCTCCCCACATAATCGAGACCAAACAAAATTCTCACCGCAGTTTTTTGCATTTTCACTGACGGAGCCCGTCATTTCATTCGTCTCCCGTTGCCCGAGAAAGGCTCCCAATCAAATTTCAACTTCCTACTGTAAACTGGAGAAAATTAGCTAACTCAGCTGATCAGGATCGACCCCGTCATTTCATTCATCTCTTGTTGTCTCTGAGAGGCTCACCAACAATAAATTGTCAACTCCCTAGGGGGGAACAGGAGAGAATTCAGCTCAATTACTTAATTTTACTCAATGACACCCTTCTAAATTTCAACTTCCTACGGTGAACAGGAAAACATTTAGCTAACTCAGCTGATCAGGATCGACCCAGTCATTTCGTTCATCCCTTATTGTCACAAAGTGGCTCCCCTACAAATGCCAACTTTATGGGTGAACAGGAGAGAATTTAGCTGCCTCAGCTGATCATGATCAAGCCCGTAATTTCTTATAGATCTTTTATCCTTCACAAAAATCAATTGCCAGGATCGGAGAACATATATATATTTATGGTCTTAACATTCATCTTTTAGACGCCCGTTTTTTTTTTTTTTTTTTTTTTTTTTTTATCGGAGTAGGATTGACACAATTACTAATAATATTACATCATTTCTGAGTGGAAGAAACTTGGATGAATATCTCAAGACATTCATGAATTTCTCAGTGGATCCCTTTTCTTCGTCACGCAAGCGAAGTCAGCGATTTGTATTGGATGGTAGCCGAGTAATTGGTCTCCGACCAATCAGGGGCGTACCTACTTTTCTATGTCACTCTTTTCACCCTGTACAACAAACTTTATTTAAATAATTTAGTGATATTAACAAGTTTTAGGTACCTATTCGTTTGACAACATAATGCAAAATCTCGTATTTCGACATGTAACTACTCCGTAAATTCATACTACGTACGCACTAAAATCAGTAATTCAATTTAATACACTTTTTACATGTATACGCTTATACCTGCACTTTTATTTATAATATATAAATTACGACCTAATTATTAGCTATAAAAATATATCTTGAATCGTGTTCGGTCCCGTCCAATTTAAAATATTGCATTATTGCTCTCCTTCAAATGAAGTGTCTCTCAGCAACAAAGGTTATCCCTGCATATTGTGTTCAGGTTTGGGGAATTGATCAGAGCGGGAAATTGGAGAAGCTCTTAATGTGTTTCCTAAAGAGGTAGTTCTGGTTAGCAACTTCAACCCCGAAGTACTATGTCTACCTTTCTACAGATATTTTTCTTCTCTTCCTCCATTGTCCGGGGGCTTCATTTTGGATAAATAAATAAAGTTTTCAAGATGCCACCTTGCAGGTTTCTGAGGTTGGTCGCGGAGGAGGGGATTGCGCTGGGGATCTCATGGAGCTGTGCTGAGTGAGAATCTCATTGAAAACATGAAAACTGAATATAGAAGCACATGGTTATCTCAAGCATCGTCGTCAGTACAAATTCCTGACCTATTCAATCCACAAGAGGACTAAGTTTCGCTTCGCCGAGCATAAGATGGAATATGAAAATACCTAAAGAGAAACTTGCTCCAAACTACCCTCCTGGCAGGGAGAGGGAGCGGGTAGACTACTCTCTCTGCAACTACGAGGAAAAGAAGAGGTACCTACCTATAGATATTTTTTGCGGTTTGCCAAATTCTAATCGAATACAAATTCGTGTTATTGCTGAATGATTTTGTGTCATACGTTGAAGATAAGGAAGTTCAAAAAGTTCCGGTTCTTTTCAATTCGCGCGCAAACAGAGGGTTGTTGATACTTCTCGGTGGTCTGTCTCAGCGTTACTCTTTCTGAGTCAACTGGTTATTTTATATTGCTGTAATATTCTCAGTTCTCATGCTATTCTGATCAGCTTCGGAACCACCGAGGCTAATTTCTTTCCTAATCGACTCACGTTGCTGAAATTTAATGAAGCTCGCTCGGTTACACCTCAAAAACAATTACGATGTTCGGAGGATCACTGAACAGCTGATCAGGCTGGGCTAATTTCTTTCCTCTTCAACCTGCCGTTTTACTAAGTTTTTTGTTTTGTTGTTTTGACATTTTGAGGAAATTTCTCAACATTCACCAACTATAAACTGTAAAATTGTGGGATCCTGAGCTGTAAAAGGTGCGAACCCTTTTGGGAGGCACGATGCGCCAAGTTTTGATCATTTACTAGATATATTTGGGGCTTAATGATAATTATAGACCAATGATCTGCGTAGAAGGGCTATCTAACTCAGAAATAATAAACCATTGTGTAATAATTTGCAGATATATTTTATCTAAATAAACTACTGAAATCAATAAATTTTTATTATTCATTTTATTGCGTTAATGAAATCCTACATCAAGTTTAGCTGCGGTAAAAAGTTTAGTGGGTATTACTAATTTCACCGATTTTACACCAGGTTATTTATCCACCCCGATCAGGGCAGCTTTGATCTTCTTCTACTACCTATAACATCAAATAAGCAAATCTAATAATTATCTACCTAAATGCATGTATTCGTATTAATTTGTTAATTACAGAGCCCACGCGTTAATTATAATAAACGTGCGATCGTTTCAAAAGAAGGAGGGTCTGTAATGTGTTTCATTCAGACCACATGTTTTCTCGCATTTTCGATCAGCAAGCGAGTGGAGGCTCATCTCCCCCTTTCATAGGGTTACCAAATTGTATTATGTAGTTCCTATTAAGGAAGGAGTTTCCGTAAAAGAGAAGGGAAGGCTAACCGCACCACCCCTTGAATGTATTACAGTTCGTACCCACCTATTTTTTTCTTTTGTTTCTCAGGGTGTTGTTAAATAAAACAGCCATTAAGAATAAAATTTCACAAAACTCGGCCCTTCGGGCCTCGCAAGGGGCTCCGACCCCTTGTGTTGCTCCACCCCTTGGGGCCCCTCTGTTGCTTTCCGCTTTGAGCCTTCGACTAAAATGCTAAAACATGGAACATACTTCATTCCCGCTAATTCGTATATGTACATAAATTTAAAACTATGACATAAATGTTTTACTGATCGAAATTAGAACAGAGTACCTAGGTAGGTAATTTTCTGTTATGGTGCGCGTCTACAATATTACTATAACCAAGATTAACTTCTCAACCAAGTGACAAAAAAAAGAGCGGCATTGTTTACTATATCCATTTATAACATAAATAAATATAAAACTACGACATGAATAGAAGAACAAGTACGAAAGAAATGCGTGATAAATCGAAAGCTTTCCAACGAGTGAAGAACGATTTTTGTCCGGTGAAAACTAAAGAAGTTTCATTTCCCCAGCAACGGCTTGGTTGTACGTGAAAATCAAAAGAAAGAATTTCGTGACACACCCGCGTAACGTTTTTTGTTATTTAGTCCAAGTTTCGTGACACTTCCGCGTAACGTTTTCGGGCAGTCAGCTCAAGGCTAAAGCATGTTCCATGCTAAAATGTCTTTCTGTCCTAGAAATAGGTTTTTTATAGATCCCCAGCGTTTCTCCTCAGGAATTTTGTAATAATTTGAACTGCCCTAATAAAGAAACATTATTAATAAGAAAATACAACAGATTTATTTGTTATAATTCTACGTTTTTTTTTTTTATTTTACTTACTTTGATGGATTTTATTCCATTCAATTAAATGTTTTAATGTACTTATATAAGGAGGATAAGGGAAAGAGAGTGAAACACTCAGGTGGGATTAGCAATTTTTTCCAGCGAAACGCAAATTAATTTTTAAAAGTTCTAGCCATGCAGCATGATCGTATGAGCGAATTTTCTTTAACTGCCACCTTTTCTATTAGGCATATAAAATGCAAAATGGAATTGAAATGTTAGCCACTTGAGTACGAAGAAATTTTTGAAAACCAATTTTAAGGCAAAAAACTCTTCTAAATAAAATTTGGCGATTCAAAAAAGATTTCGGATTTTTAGTTTTTGTTGCAGTTTTATAGATTTTCAGCAAATATTAATGAAATTTAAGTGGTACCTACGTTTGTCAGCATAATTTTGTGCAACCATTTTTTAATGTCATAGTTGATTGTTGATATCAAACCGTTGATAAATTTAACGATTTTTGGTCGTCTTTAGCCATTTGTCGTGATTTGTTTAGCGCAGTTTTTGAAATTTGGCCAATTTAATGTGCTCAAAAAAAGCTGGCCTCCTTTTATTTGGGAAGCTCGATTTTTTTGCATAATAAAGGGATTTTTATCTCAATCCTAAGGATAGTTACCGTCTGGAATGACACACACACACATATTTATAAATATGAAAAAGCGCAAAATTCAGGAATCGTTCCAAAATGTCTCAAAACGGGTTTCAATGAAGAAATTCTTCAAAAATTTTCATTTTAAATTTTTCCGAGCTAATGGCTAGTATGCATAAAAACTAAGCAAATACTTAAAGTAAAAGGTAATAGCAAATGCTTTACCTCGTGCTTCGAGTAGAAGCATTGTCTTCAAATCGTATGCAAGAAACGAAGGATCTGCTCCGAAGCAGTTACTAAGGGAAGGTAGTAATCCAGCTGTGGACGCGGTCACGTCTTTCTCTTCCACACTCCCCTGGAACTCCTGTGAATCGGAGCGTTTTCGGTACCCCGCATAAATCTGTATGCTGCACCGTTTCTCCAAATGCGAGAATCATGAACAGAACCACGCCAACGCATATCGAAACTGGTGAATCTCTCAGCACCATCACATGTCGCTTGTACATTACTGCAAGAAACGCCTAGTCTGTACACTTAATCATCCCCGTGAATTAGGTTTAGTTATTTGAATGTGGGTGCAGTCGATCGCACCGAAAGCAAAAGGAAATAATGTGGACAGTTGCCATACCTATTGCCTTTCTTCAATTTCTTCTTGATTTCTGGGAAACTTAATCTATACATCTGCTTTTAGTACGATCTTATTTGAGACGAATAAATCACGACAAACTGTACTTTGGTGCAACCCTACGTCTTCCCCCATTCCAACCTGGAATCATGGATCTGCCAAGTATCTGAGGAAAATTTTCATTTTTTATTCAGGCGAAAGCGCCCTACCTCTCGTTTCGGTTTCAGCGCCCAAAATGTGATCACTTTTCCACTTCACGTTCTCTTCATCAAATCAGTATAACTTTTTACATTCACTCTCTCTGCACAACCCCTCCGTTCTTTATAATCTTTAGCACTGCGCACTTGCCTAAATGCAGCCATTCCGGACGGGTTCCATTTGTAAATTGAGAACCGTAGTCTGCCATGGCCCATATACTTTTTATGCATACAATTTGGAGTCGATGCAAAAGCTCCTGGTTCACTTACTTCACTGTGGAGTAAAAGGTGGTAGTAATAAAGCAATTGGTAGTAATAAAGGTGGTAAGTGCTATAGCATTTACTTTTTATGCATAGAAATCGAAGGATCTACTACAGTTAGTGGAATAAAAGAATCGCTTCGGGTTTATGCTTACTAGCCATTGCCATAGCTTCATTTTCTTCGAAAATTCTCTAAAAACGTATATCATAATGAAATAAATAAAGTTGGAACTTGGTAGATATCCTTCGTGGAAAAAGCAAGATCACTATTGGGACAAGAATGATAAAAATCTGCAGAGGAAAAGTAGAAGAAATAACCCAGTGCTCCTACTGATATATAGCAGAAGAAAGATATATTCAAGGTTGAATGAGATTTCTTTCTTTTTTTTTTTTTTTTAATAATGGAAGACAATTGAGCTGACCTTTTTTCAAATGCAGAACTCGGAGTGAACAGACTATCCACTGATGAGATAGTGGAACTGGTTTCGGAAAAGATGTACCTACATATAATATGCGGACACCTATTGCAGGCTAAGATGAGTCGGGGATCAATGGATAGCTCCCCAATTGATAGAAAACCCATCGATATAGCCCCTTCAAAACTTATCGTTATTTCTCCAATGTACATAAATAAAAACAAAGCACACCACGGGAAAAAGTTAGTATAGATTTTTAAATACTACGAAGGTATTAATAGATCACAGAATAAAGTCGTAATCACCTTGTAATCACATCAATAAATTCGTGAATTAGGGATAGCAACATATCACGTATCTCTTTGATCTTTGCATGGAGATAACATAAGCCTTGATAGCTCTGCCCGTGTGATCGGTACATCAGTTTGTTTTACGACGCAATATGTGGCATCATTTTTGCTCTTTCTTCAAATCTCAAGTTCTCGGTTGAGGGCAAATCCGAATACAATTTCTGGAAACATTGCAATAGCTTCAATTTCTAAGAACTTCGCTAAAAATTTGTGAAAACAAAGGAGACCTTTCGCCTTTTCGGTGAGATAACTATGGTCGCCCGATGAGACGCCTTATGGAATTAGTACACGAAAAATCCAAAAACCCTTGTATTCTGAATTTTATCCGTATACCCATTATACATAACCTATTTGGAAATCTTTAGCTGAAATCCTTCGGTTGCACAAAAATCATAGTCCTAGGACCCATGCTGATCAAATTATCCTGGTAAGAAACGTTATTTCAAGGCTATTATTTATTGATAACCAAAAAAATAAGGTATGTACCTACCTGGAGGGAATAATGGTTTTCAAATTACAGTCCAACGCTGGAGCAGTATTACAAATTTTAAATTCATTCAGGAGTTCTAACCCACCACGTCCTAGCCATGTCCATACTTTAAGCGAATTGAAAATGAAGTTTTCCAAATGTTTCAAAATATATCACAAGCAAAAGTTACCATATTGATTTTTAAATACCCTTCGAACACTTTGGCCGGAAATTCAATGTGTTACGGAGGCCACTATTTTTAGAGTAGGTAGGTGGTTAAGTGGTTTTTGCTTAGATCATTGGTATGAATACCCGCTACGCTCGGATCTCAAAAATACAAAGCATCAAGTAGTCAACCCATTAGTAAAAATTCAGATTAGTTGGACATATAGACCAGACCACTTTCCATATGTCTACCTACGTCCAACTAATCTGAATTCGTAATAATGGGTTGACTACTGATGCTATACATTTTTAGCCTAGTAATCTAAATAAAAACCACTTAACCACCGCAGAGCACTTTGAAAATAGTGGCCTCCGTATAATACATGATTACTATTCAATATTATATTGTTCAAATCACCTAATTGGTATGGTGCGAGTAACTCTTGAGAATTTGAGTCAAAATACCGAATTCGTAGTAGAACAGAAGAAAAATAAAAACCGGCTCTCTTACTTTCCTAGCTTGTGCTCAAAGGGATGAGAGAAACTTTAGTAGTCGACCTGTAAAAAATGTTTCTGGACCACCCCAGAACAAAAGTGTGATCTTTAACCTGGAAACATATATTTAAAAATCGAATAAGTATGTGTATATTTACACATATAGCGCAGAGAGATATCGGCAGGAGTACTTCGTGGCGTCACCACCCACGACTTGCACGAGACTAGTGGTCATTTCAGAGAGGTAGTTAATTTCGTCTTTCTCATTTAATTCTAAAACTGTTTAATAATATTGAATTGCGTGTTTGAGGAAATTTTTAAACAACAAAAAAATAAATGAAAAACTGATGAAGAGCTTCAGAAACGACAAAAGAAAATTCCTGTACATCGGGGTTGGGTTTCTGTACTCAAGAATGAAGCAAAATTAAAACACGTGAATAAACGTTTTCCCTGAAGGTTGCGACCTCAATGCGATAAACTCACTCTTGAGATTCCTAATGAAGTGGAAAAGAATAACAAACAAAATACCTAAAAACCTAGGTAATCAAGTAAAATATAAATAAATAATTAATCAAAATAAGCAAATTTGGTGCAAGGTTCTACATTAGGTATTTTTCTAACTAAAAGGCAAGTACAGTAACAAGTACAGGCAACATGCAAGAGACATGTCTAGGATGACATGTTTTCTTTGTGCTATGTTTTAGATGTTTTTGTATTCGTAGAGCCCCCCCCCCATTCATTATAATCTAAAAGATTCTGCGAATACTAAAATTGAAAAAAAAAACTTGAATATGCAATATTTTCACAGCAAAACACCAATAGCATATAAAACATTTCAGTAGATATAGGAAAGGTAATGTGGAGCTCTACACCAGATTTACTTATGTTATCTATTAATTTATTTATATTTTATTTGCCCACCTTGGTTTGCATTGTAATTGTTATTCACCACTTGATTAGAAATCTCAAGAGCCAAATTTTTCGTAAGAAGGTCGAAACTCTTTACGCCAGATAGCTAGAAACATAAATTTACTTTTCTTCTCTAATACGAAAATATATAGGTACGTATTACGTTTTTAGATTTAGACTACCTATGAATTGGTGGAGTTATCGATTGGTCATTTAATTTTCCTTTGTCACAACAGGTGTTGGGAAAGTAACACCTAATACGCACCACTTGTTTCAAGAGCAGTGGAACTCAAAATTAATCTCCTCCTAAAAAGTGCCTACATTCAATAACCCAGGCGAATGAGATCATTTGACCTTAGCATCGATAATAAGTAGGTAATTATGGTAATGAGAGTCGGAAGACAACCGTCTAATTAATTAAGACTCACCTCCGAGCCCACGGCAAAGGACGCTATCCACGCTTGAGGACAAATACTGAGCGTGTTTCAACATTCCGCACACTGGCACTTAACTGATTATTGTTGGTTTTTGTTTCAACAAACAAAACCGCACACTACCGCGCTTATGTGAGCACTGAAACACTGCGCAACCTTCGCCTTTTTTTTTCGGGGAGGAGGCAACGGTGGGAGGGGGGAGGGTGTTTGAGAAAGAAAATCAAACAAGAGACAAGTGCCAAGGCAACTCTGATAAAACGGTAGTCTCTTGACTGGCCGTTGCTGGGCGTAGTAGGTAAAGTGGTAGGTAACAAGGTAACTAACCCACCAACTATACCTAAAGCTTGTTCAGAGCCTCGAGTTTTTATGTCTTGAGAAAACAGACCATTTCTATTATTAGTCTTTTTAAACACGGATCTCGCGTCACTTTAGCCGCACAACGACTAAATTGGAACCAAAGGTTCAAAAATGGTTATCTACGTCTCCACTCAGCTCTAGGGTGAGGCAACATTCATAAATAGATAAATATATATTGGTAATTAATGCATGCATTGTAGGGACGTCCAAATTCTGGTTTGTAGGTTCCTACCAAAGATTTAGGTGAGAATGAAGAATAAATCGTGATTTTACAGAGTGTGCTCACTCCTTTACAATCTAAAATGAATGTGCTACGAGTAACAACCCCCTCCCCCTCCAAACTATAATATAGTATGAATTGCCTTTACATTGTAAAATCGAGAGAAAATATCACGAATCCCCCCCTCACCACTCCGCTAAAACAATATGTTTTGAATTTACTGAGAATGGTTTCACGAAATAGAAAAAGAAACGAACGAAATAAGAATCACAAAAACGGTGGAGAATAGAGTAAACAGTAGGTACAGTTCTCCTCCCCATCCCTCCACAACTTAAACAATCCGACATCAAAATAAAATACCCGATTTTTCACGCTTCTAAACCAAAACACTGAAAGAAAAGAAGAAGAAAAAAGTTCCAGTCATGCAGCATGATCGTATGAGCGAATTTTCGTAAATTATCGTATTTTATGATGTTAAATTGTTTTGAAATTTGAGCTTTTTGAGTGCAAGGAAATTGTTAACTATTATTTGTATGGCAAAAAACATATTCTAAGGCGAAACCCACACTATTCCTGAAAATTTTACGGAAATCCAATCGAAATTGTGGAAGCTATGGCTGTGGCAAGGAGATTTAGACAGACAAATGCTCGCGCATGCGTACAGCGTACCGCTGATTCAATCATAATAAATATCGTATGGGACCTTCCCCGCATCACCCCTGAAAATCTGATCAAAATCTCTTCAACATTGACGGACTTATGAGTGTAACAAGAAAATCACGTTCGCGCATGCCCAGAGCGTACCGCTGATTCAATCACGATGAAACTAATAGGAGACCATCTATGGCTAAACCCACACCGATTCTAAAAATTTTATTACAATCTAATCGAAATTGTGGAAGTTATGGCTGTAGCAAGGAAATGTGGAGAGACAGACGGACAGACAGACACGAAACCAAATTTGTTCAGTGGGCCATGAAACGTAAAATGCGAGTAGAAATTTTGATTTTGGAGCACACAATTTTTTTAATTTTTTTTTTTCGAAAGTGAAAACAAAGCTTCCGCTGCCTTGCACACTCGGAAGCAAAAAAGTTTCCAAGATTTTGCTATACTTTTTCTTTCGACGAAAATCGCTAATAGTTTCTGTATAGCGAAGGTAGGTACATAGTTAAAAAGCGCAGCTGAGAGGCTTGCAGCTGAAAAGGTGATGTCACCACTCAACGTCCTATGACGTATACAATAATTGACATCGTGTAAGGGTCCACACACACACCCCACCCCATCGCTAATTGTTAGTAACCCTCAAACACACTCATGGCATAATACAGTGCGTTGTTCATGATGAGAAACAAGAGGCTCATTTCTTTTTTTAGTTCAAGCAGGACCCCGTTTTCCATTCTTTTCGTTCGACCCCTTTTTGTCACCACCAGCTGTTCCCAGGATGAAGTACGAGTGATTCTCAACCTGACTCAAAATGTTGACTCACTCACTGACTCATCCCCGGAGTTATTACGTCACTGCATTCAAGTGCGCGTAGGTACCGTAAGTCTTTCGATGAATTATAGACCTACCTACGCTGACTTGTAGAACAATCGGTTTTTTGATGGAAGGCACTGTGTGGTAGTATGAGATGAAATCTACATTGGGATGGTGATTTTGGTTTATTATTTCAACCAATAAACCATTGTAAACAATCACTTGTTTACAAGACATTACAGCTGGCAAATCAGGATTTCAATAAAGAGATCAATTAACTTTGGTCAATAATAATTGACAATAATTTATTCTCATCACAGAATCAGGTTTTGAACATTAAAAGTGCGAGACCATATTTAAATTACAAATTATTACAAAATAAATAGATATCTACGTCATTTATTTTACAATACTTTTAAAAATCGTGTTTGAGGCACTCACTGAAATAGTAAACAGGAGCTAGCTAGGCCCAGATTTATTCTGAAGGATCTTCTTCACCTCCAACTCTAATTCAAAAAGATGACTATCATCGGCTTCAGGTGCTATAGCTTTCACTGCATCTGCCAATCTACGAACAACACCAATATAGTTCGGTTTCGTTATTTTCTTATCATTATATTTATAATCATTATTATTTATTCTGAGTCTTACATAAGAACAGGTGATAGAACAATAAAATATTATCGACAGGATTTACAGTTAGATCGGGACGGTCAAGATCAATAGAAGGCGCCTTCTTATCAGGGAACTAGGAACAATATTTTCACAATAATTTGAGTTGAGTCCAAAACCAACACCTCCAACAAATTAGTCTACTATTCCTTTTTTGGGGCTACATAATATATAAGTGAATATGAAATAAAAGTCTCGAAATTTCAAATTTATAAGGGGGTATATTTTGATACTTCCAAATTATATTTTATATTATTTTTTTAAATATGATTATTCTTTAATAACAGGATGCATTTCAGAGTCCATTTTTCAGTGAAAATCATTTTGTCGTAGGAAGGAATGACTAATTGAAGAAAATTTTGAGACAATAGTCTTAACCAACCCAACCAATGGCCAAAAGAACTACACTATACCACTATACTTTCACGTCGACACTTCAAATACAGGATTCCTAGGATCCCGACCATTTTTGTCCGGATTTTTTATTGGGCTTTTGACAAACTTTGGCAAGATGTATTATTGTGAGTTATACAGCTTTGCAGATTGGCCAGTTGCAATCGGAAGCCTGTATATGCGTTCGCATGTGACTGCAAAAACTTCCTATGGTGTAAAAACAGTTTTACATTAGCAAAGCTAATGGTTTAAAAGGTGTTTAAAATTAGCAAAATTGAAATTACCTACCTGATTTTTGGAATGAGTGCACAATATGCAATACAGAGTGGTATATGTATTTCCTCCAATAATTCCACTTTCTCATTTTTGCGAAAAGAGTATATTTTCCTTGCCCAAGGGAATCTTATCTAGGGTTGAGAGGTATGTCCCCAGATCCTCATGCATGAGTATCTGCGAGAACCCAATGCACAAGTATAGAGCAAATTTTATCGAAAAATGGATCCCCAGGTGGTATGAGCAGCACCAAGGAAAAATAAACGCTTCCTTGTTAGTATCTTGGGTATAGTTCCACATTAATACAAATAAGGGTGACATAGGAATTCCAAGACCATACCCCCACTACCTCTTCTCCCCCGCAAGGGAGGAACAACAAATATGCCAAGGCTCATTCAAAAAGCAGCAGCTCAACAATGAAAAGTAAAGTAGGGGATGATCAATCACCATAGTCTGGGATCTACTTAGCAGCCAGGAAACCTACAATACCGGAAACCTAGAAAACAAATACTTCTCCAGCGGGACAAATAATTGGGCCACCCAACTCGCACAAAAGTCATTCAAACTGCAGCAGCAGAACAATGAAAAGCAAAGTAGGAGATGATCAATCCCCCAAGTCTTGGATCCACTAAGCAGCCAGGAAATCTATGATACCGGAAACCGAGAAATATACTTCTCCAGTGGGAAAAATAACGGGGACACCCAACTCGCACAAAGCTCACATCAACTGCAGTAGCATAACAATTAAAAGCAAAGTAGGAGATGATCAATCCCTCTAGTCTTGGACCCACTAAGCAGCCAGGAAATCTATGATACCGGAAATTGAGAAAACAAATACTTCTCTAGCGGAACAAATAATTGGGCCACCCAACTCGCACAAAGCTCATTCAAACTGCAGCAGCTGAACAATGAAAAGCAAAGCAGGAGATGATCAATCCCCCTAGTCTTGGACCCACTAAGCAGCCAGGAAATCCACGATACCGGAAACCGAGAAAAATAATTCTCCAGTGGGACAAATAACGGGGACACCCAACTCGCACAAAGATCACATCAACTGCAGTAGCATAACAATTAAAAGCAAAGTAGGAGATGATCAATCCCCCTAGTCTTGGACCCACTAAGCAGCCAGGAAATCTATGATACCGGAAATTGAGAAAACAAATACTTCTCTAGTGGAACAAATAATTGGGCCACCCAACTCGCACAAAGCTCATTCAAACTGCAGCAGCTGAACAATGAAAAGCAAAGTAGGATATGATCAATCCCCCTTGTCTTGGACCCACTAAGCAGCCAAGAAATCTACGATACCGGAAACCAAGAAAAATACTTCTCCAGTGGGACAAATAATGGGGACACCCAACTCGCACAAAGCTCACATCAACTGCAGTAGCATAACAATGAAAAGCAAAGTAGGAGATGATCAATCCCCCTAGTCTTGGACCCACTAAGCAGCCAGGAAATCCACGATACCGGAAACCGAGAAAACAAATACTTCTCCAGCGGAACAAATAATTGGGCCACCCAACTCGCACAAAGCTCATTCAAACTGCAGCAGCTGAACAATGAAAAGCAAAGTAGGAGACCATCAATCCCCCAAGTCTTGGATCCACTAAGCAGCCAGGAAATCTACGATACCGGAAACCGAGAAAAATACTTCTCCAGCGGGACAAATGGGCCACCCAACTCGTACAAAGCTCATTCAAACTGCAGCAGCTGAACAGTGAAAAGCAAAGTAGGAGATGATCAATCCCCCTAGTCTTGGACCTACTTAGCGGCCATAAAATCTACAATAGTGGAAACCACAAAACCAAATGCTTCTCCAGTGGGAAAAATTGCTGTCACAAAGAGTCTCTCTTTTATTTCAAATTCCCACCTTGACACAGATTGTTACAATGGTACATTAGAATGTTCACAAAATTCAATTTGGGGTAAGCAACTATATGAAGAGAGCCCTCTTTTCATAGTCTGTCTCCCAATTCAGTCGAAGGCAACTGATGTTCAAGTTAGAGGAATTTTGATGTGCATAGCAACTCTCACCGTCAGAGATTAGTCTTCGATCAATCAGAGAAGTCTAGTTAGATATGTGACCTTGAGCTTCACTCTGGGAAAAGGTATAAATTTTAATTCTATCGAGGTATCTTACATCTAAAAGAAGACAGTATCTTGATACGCTACCTGAAAAGATATTCCGCATTGGTTCCACTCTTCCCTTCACATTCAGCTATATCCTTTGCGATCACAGAAAGATTGGGCTCTTCGGCAAACCATTGGTTCTGTTGTTCTGCTATGTACACCGTGAGTTCGAATGAAGAACGTCCCATTGAGCTCTGGAAGCGAATTTGATTTTAAATAACATATATTATGTAGGTAATCCATTACAAGACTTTACAAAAAAGGTCTTTCTGTTCTTAAATTGATTTTTCTTTATTAAACTCCAACGTTTCCCCCCAGGAACTGGGGCTTCTTCAGGGAGACGAAAATTCAAAATTGTAAAATATCTACTTACTTATAGTTTTTTTTTGTGATAAAAATCGAATTTGTAAAGTCTTGTTATCATTTGAACTGTCCAAATAAAGGAGTGGTAATCCATTATGGCCTCATATAAATGGAACGTTCTCACAGACAGTAACAGATGAAGAAAACATTTTGTAGTAGGTAGGTACCTAAGAATAGACCACACTTCTCCTCATAGTTAATAATATTTCTCATATGAAGCAATATAACAGAATATTATGTTAATTATGACAAAACTAACTGTTGAATTGTTTTTGTGATTTCTCTTTTGCAACTTGTTCTAGATTAGCCATTGAAGCCAAACCTATTTAACTTGAACATAGAAAATCCAAACAGAGAAAAATAGCCTAGATCTGGTGATTACTACATTTAATTCCTTGATAACCGTTAGGTATTTTACCATACATGAGCCATGTTGACTCATACACCCAGCATTTCACAAACACACATTTTGAGTCAACAACTAAAATTATTCCTTTGCTTAACGTCAACATTAGAATTATTATCAAAATAAATTTTGATTAAGTAGGTAAATGCGACAATTTTGTGATAAAAGAGTTTCACTCACACTATCCTGGGGGTAGAATAAAACGTTCCTCTTTTCATAGCCACTCTTTTCCCGATAGTCCAGATGGTCCAAAACTTTGGTAACTTCATCTTCTCTTATCTTGTAGGCGACACCCCACACGGAATCCTGAAATAGTTTCAAGGGATTAACAAAAGAATCATTCAATGAGACAAATAATTCCAAAATGAGCCACAATCTACAAGCATTTTTTAGAATAACACCACAGCATTTGTGAAATATCTATTTCCACAACGGAAAACAGAAATTATTAAATCAATTTAACCATTTTTTATTGTACAAAACATAAGCAACGTATTTACAGAATTTTATTTGTTCGTGTTGTGTCGTTTGAATGAAAAAAGTATGAAAGAATGGTGGCTGAAAACTGCTAGCATGAATGGAAATGTAACAGACGTTTTGTGGCTTGATTCACTGACAACACGAATTGCCTCAAAATCAAAAAGTACTCATCGTGCAGCATGGCTAATAGAGCGAATTTTCAAAGAGAAGTTGTAGATAAAATTTAATTAGGCACTTAAATTCTGATCATTGAGGCCAGCCATGTGCTGAATAAAACTGAGACTGGACAGCCTGTGACGAGATCACTAAGAAAATTTTAGGACACGCAGCCAAACTCGAAAAATATAAAAATTTTATTCAATTATGGGCATTTTTCACCTAAAACACGATTTTTCTCGCTTATTTATGAATCTTAGAGATCTGGGAGTGGTGGCAATCGACTCAGCGCTGAAAAATACTTCGACTGTGACACCCACTGCATACATGCCATATTGTCAAAAAACCGATTTTGTTAAGCATTTTTCGGGCCTCTAAACTCTAAATTTGAATCTGAAATTCTGGAACTTGACCTGTCTATTGCCAAGGAGGATTTTTCTGCGTTGGAACGAATTTTTTACGTTGTATTTTAAGAGAGTTGTCATCTGGAAATACACCCAATAAATATATACATGTATGTATCTATGATTGTGTTCTTTGATGTATGAAACGGATTTGTAGGGGATCCCCACCCCTTCCCCCTCACGTTTAAAATTTTGAAGCCATCCAAAAAGCTAATTTTTTTTTTTTTTTTTCGCTAAAAGCTACATTTTCCCTCAAATTCGCTAAAAGCTACATTTCCCACCCCTTTCCCCTCACATTTAAAATTTTGAAGCCATCCAAAAAACTAATTTTTTTTTTTTTTTTTAATTCACTAAAAGCTACATTTGATTCATATCTCTGTACGAAACATACCTCAGGGTTGGATGATGGCAATAGTGTAACAACTCTTCCAGGCTAGAAAAAAAGCAAATGATTCGCATGTGAATAAGCGTACAAATTCTATTAACAAAATACAACTTCAGCAATATATTTCAATTTTGAATAAGTTTTACCTTGGTTGGCACCCCTCTGTGTTCCGGACTCGTTTGATAAAACCGTCTGACGTAACCTTTTATGTAGCCAACAACTTTGGTCTCAACAGGGAAATCCACCTTCCATATTAAAGAGCCGTAACCAAAAAGCCACATAGCACAGGTTGTTAGTAGGAATCAGGAGATTAGCAACAGAGATGATTCAGTGCTTTCACAGAGTTGCAATAATGACAAACCCTTCTCATAATAAAATATTGTAGAGTGTAAGGAACACAGTGTAAGTGTAAACCATTGGCGATGTTAGCAGTCAATTGGATGAAACTGGAACAAAACTTTTGAGGATTAAAAGTTTGGTTTTGGTTTTTCTTCAAGTCAGAAGAGAAAAACTTGTCTTTTTTTTTTTTTTTTCGAGGAACATGCTTTAGCCATGATGTAGCTGTCCAAAAACTTTACTCAAGATTATAACAAAAATTTTACCTAGAAAGTTGCAGAAAATTACCTAGAATGAGTTAAATTCTCTCCAGTTCACGCTAGGAAGTTGAAATCTGAAAGGGAGCATCTCAGGGACAACAAGAGACAAATGAAATAGTGGGATACATCCTGATAAGAGCTGAGTGAGCTAAATTATATTCTATTAACCCCAGGAAGTTAATCCCAATCAGCACAGTGAGCTCCTCTATTTACCGAAAACTGGGCGTACCTAGACTGAATAGGGAGCCTCTCTGGGACAACAAGAGACGAATGAAATAACGGATTTCATCCTGATCCGTACTAAAATCGTAGAAAAATCGATATCGAGAACAAGATGGCTAAAGCAGGTTCCATGTTTTAAATTTTAAAATGTTTTAAAATTTAATTTTTTTTAGCTGTATGCTGTACCTAAGTAACACCAATGTGGCCAGGCCTGTTTTTTCCATCATTTATCTATTATTATTATTATTAGGGCAATTTATTGTTACCTATTGAAAGGGGGGAAGTTTAGCTAAACTTCTACACCAGTTACAGTTGCCCCAAAAGATTCGCACTTCCTCCAAAATGACTATATTTTGTAATTCTACTTGTATGTTTAAGCGTAAGTGTATAGGAAGGTACTTATTCGTTAATGGGTATCTGCTGATGACTAGTTCCTTAAATAGTTAATAGCTAGTTAGTTCCTTAAAATTGAGTCATACTTATAAAATTGATTTACGTCTGTTTGACCATTGGTAATGTAAAAGTTCCAACTAACAGCAGTGACTATCGACTATATAGTTCCCATCCTTATTCAGGAAAAATGTTCCATAATACAAATATTATGATCCGGATTTTTTGGGCACTATAGTATTATTCAAATTCTGGCACTTCCCTGTACACAGAAAGTCAAGTAAATCGAAAATAACATTTAAAGTTTTTCATTTACTCGTGGAAGATATTGGTGAAAGCTTCTATTTGCAAATTAAGGCCAGCAAGTAAGTTAGGATAATTTGAGGAATCTAGAGCGACAACCACAGTGTACTCTTTTTTACTTCAATTATTCTGCTGAGGGAAAGATCTATCTTAGCAGGCCTGGGATTAGTGAGTTTTCATTTCAAACTGAAAATGTATTTTCATTTCAATACATTTATGTACGCATGCTTTTTGAAATTAGTAGGTACAAACGTGACAGGGAGGAAATTTAATTTGAATTAAAATATTATTATTGAATATACCTATATTATTGTTTAAATAAAGTAAGTTTTACATCGATACTTCAACACCTTACACACTCACCTACCACATTACATACTATGATTTTTGTCAAATTTCCTCCACCAGCAAGATTTGCGAACTTTTATGCACACAATCGCCTCCAAGCAAGCGAGAGATTACAGAAGTAGAAAACGTAGTTAAGAAAAGAAATGAAGGAAAATTACTCATTGTAGAGTGCGCACACCATGCGACGATTTTTCTCACTATCAAAATGTAATTAGAAGGAAGTGAAATTGATGTATTTTTTATCAACTAATATTTTACATTTTAGAACGCCTCTCTAATAAAGGGACATTGAAGAAGTCCATTACCAGCCTCTTAATGGAAAAAGAAAAAACTGTAGTTTTAATAAAACAAAAACTAGGATTTCCAAGATGTTGCAGCTTTTCTGGAGGGCCGCTAGAGCACTCTGAAAATCCCTAGCGCCTTCTGTGATGGTAAGCCGTGGAAGAATAAGAGGAATCTTCTTTTCAAAATCTTCTTTAAATGTCAATTGCAAGTTTGACATAGCGTCTCCTTGGTTTTTGAGGATTTATTAACTGTGAGATCTATAGCATTGTATTTTTATAGCATGGTACACCCCTACGATGCATACGAATGGAAAAGATCAACTGAGCCGTTTAAAAGAACTAGATCTTTTGAGTGAGCGGAGCGCTCAGAGCTGCTCTTCAAGGTGAACTGTTTCGGCCACCTCTAAAACACTATGAATAGGAATGATAAACTGAGCATGCACAATGAGGATTTGCGAGTAGAGTTGAGACATTGTACAAAAATAAAGATCTGAATCATCAAAAGGTTTGTTCGCAGTGACCATCAAACCGGTAAGAAACGGTTGGAAATGCGTTTGGGGCGTTCGCAGTGTCCATTTGGGGAATTCTCTGACTGTATAGCATCCATAGTAGTCCGTTCGCAGTGACCACCAAACCAGTTAGAACCAAGTTGTGGATCGGTTTGACCAATCAGAGAAATGTCTGCTGACCGATCTGACGGTTTGCCCCCCACAATGTTTGATTGGCTTGAAGTAGCCAATCAAATCATCCCACTGTGAGATGTATGGGTACCGGGAGCTCAGCAAGCTGAGAGATGATAAGATAAGCCAGCCGAAGGAGATGAGATAGTCGTCGAGATATCTGCATGTCGTGCACTGTTCACAAAGTTCTGCCTTTGCATTTACCCTCGTTTTACTTCTACGGTTATTTATTAAGAGTTTCCTACTCTGAGTTGTGTGATATGGAAAATCTTATTGGTGACAACAACGTAGAATGGGTATCTTCGTCTGAATAGCAACAAAATACAAAATCATACAGTAAAATGTTATTACTTAATCTCAACTGAAGAGTTGTTTGTAAAGCTATTAACATTACAAATTAAGAATGACGGTCGACCTCGAGATCGAGTTGAATTCTTCCCTCAAAATCATCAGCTGGAGGCAAGAAAAGATTGAGATCCATATTGCATGGATTTCTTATTCCTGTTGGAAGGTTACTGCAATGAATAGTTTTCATTTTTCAACCTGTTTGTTGTCTTGCAGGCCATCTCTTTATGGCTCAGGTTCTTTTTTAATACATGAAATGTTCACCTATTCAAAGGATTGCGCGAGCCCACCAATCAGGTTACAGCAGTTGGAGGCTACACAACGGTTAACTTGAGTCAAACCCATTCGCAATGCGGATTTGGTTACAAAAGGTTTGAAATTAGGTGGTGGTCACGCATGCGCACTAAACTAATCACAAACCTGGTCGCCAACGGTTGGCAACTGTTTCCAACCGGCACTGCGAACAAAGCTAATGAGACACATGCCCGAGTAGAGGGGTCCTATAGGATTTACCTGAATAAAACTTTGTTACCTGTTACTGATTTAAAGTAGGTACATATGAAGAAAAGAAAAATGCGGAATTCGGAAGAAAAATTACAAACAAAAGAAATGTTCAAATCAATAGTCAAAAAGTGACTTGTCACCCTAACTTCCCACCATGACTTCGGTTAGCATCTGTTCTGCTATCCTTAGAAACATGTAATTTGAAATTCAAACTCACTGCAAGAAGTTTTTGAAAATTTGTAGAAAATTGTCGAACTCGCAAACCAAGTCATTCTAGAATACATATATTACACATACATAGAGGCCAGGGCCAGATTCCATAACTTGGATTTCACATTTTTTTAAATTTATTTTAGACCACGAAAAAAGACATTTTATATTATAATGACCCTTCTACAATATTGTGAATGCATTAGGTCACAGATTTTGGCTGGCACAAACCTAGTAAAGATGGATGACAATCGATAGTGGAGCACTATAGATACAGGTACCAGATATATGTCTTAGAATAATTCATGCAGAAAATATCTGGTTTATAAACATACATCAGAAGTAATCCTAACAGAATATCAACGAGAGAAAAGACAGCTCAAATAAGATGGGGACGTATATTGATCGACCGGCTGAAGTCCCCTTATAGATCCCAAGTTATTTATTATGAACATGCATCTATGATATCTAATTATTACCAACTATTATTAATAGTTATTTTACTAATCCATGCTTTTTTTTAAGAAAACCGGCTCAAACCAATAAAATTTGACACAATGGGTCAACCTCAACCTCGAGAAAGGTTTGAGAAGTAAGGCCCTTGATCTCATAGGTATACTTTGTGCCATTTGAGGCGCGTTCTGGCGTAAGGCCATAAATTATGCTCAATTTGATACCTTCTTAATATACCTTACAGGTATATTTTTACTTCAATACTAAGTACTTAGGTACATTTTGTACAGACTTTCTTGGTTAGTTATGGAAGTACTACACATATAACTATTTACCTCGTTAATGAATCTCCTTATGAAAATAAAATAATAAAATGGATCTCCTTACTAAAATATCTTGAATTCAAAATTAAACGCACGTTTGCCGTACCGAAGGTTTTAGCTCAAACAACACTGGGAAACAACTAAGGTACTATCAGATAATTACCTAAAGGTGGCAGGGAAGAGAACAACAGAGAGTCTAATGATCTACCTGAAACCCCAGCAATATGCAATTGAGGTAGACACTTGACACGTCAAGAAACCATAAAAAACGACAACGTCTGTCAACCTCAATAAAATATTCATCAACTTTTCCAAATCAGAAATGTAAACAAAAAGTATTGTTGTTGTTCTCGTTATAGGCGAACAGCTGTAACGAGGTTCCATGTCAATGTTGACACAGGTTGGTCTGTGTCATGGAAGAGGTTTCTCTTCTTCAATGAGTCCTATTTTCAACAGGCCAAACAGGAAAACACCCAAAGAGCTTATAAGGATAGAGAGGGCACGTGTCTGTTAAACTGTGGGAGCTCATGAAGCCAGTTTTCTCGAAGGGGCGGAGCCAACAACCTTATGCTCCTACTCTACTCTGTAGTCGGGGGTAACCTCCAACACTGTTATAAAACCTCATTGCTCATTTCAAAACGTGCCTTGAGGACCGCTCCCGCCTCGGAATAACAATTGTCAATGAAATTTTGGTTGACCAAGATCTAAGTTCGAGTTGAGGCTTTATTACTCTTCTCTGTTATTTTCATTTTAATAGTTTTTTATATTATTTTCATTTGCATCTTCAACAAGGTGGCAGTGGTACGCTGAATTATTTTGATTGTGCTTGATTTCGAGCCAAGGATGAGCCCGGTGAAGTTAGCAATGGTTTTCAGCAACGGTCCATAATCCCGTTAATATTGGTCGAATTGAGTCCAAATTTCGCACATACACTCAGTACCCAGACTCGCACCTGCGAATGAGGTCGGGCACGGCGTACCTACCTCGGGGGCGGCTGTGGAGGCGGCTGGGGGCGGTATTACGCACTTCCCGTGGATGTGCCGCTAAAATAACTATCAGAATCGGATTCAGCACCCTTTAAAACCCCTATGGCACTATTTTCGTATTTACTCGCAGTTTGGGAGAAGGGGAAATTTTGGCATATTAGACTGGAGGGGCACGAACAAGCGGACTAATAGCATGATAGCGTCATACCTTAAATATTGGTCGAATTGAGTCCAAATTTCACACATACACTCAGCACCCAGACTCGCACCTCCGAATGAGATCGGGCACAGCGTACCTACCTCGGGGGCGGCTGTGGAGGCGGCTGGGGGCGGTATTACGCACTTCCCGTGGATGTGCCGCTAAAATAACTATCAGAATCGGATTCAGCACCCTTTAAAACCCCTATGGCACTATTTTTGTATTTACTCGCAGTTCGGGAGAGTGGGAAAAGGGGGGCTCGAATGGGGGCGGTTATGAGGACTTCCTATGAACATGACGCAATACCAACCGTCAGAAATCTACCTAAATACATATATATCTATAATCTGTGTTGATTCTGTTCACTTAGATGAAGGCGTACATTTTTCGAATTTATTGCAGGGGCATGAACAAGCTGACTAATAGCATGACAGCGTCATACCTCCAGCAACGGTCCATAATTCCGTTAATATTGGTCGAATTGAGTCCAAATTTCGCACACACTCTCAGCACCCAGACTCGCACCTCCGAATGAGGTCGGACACGGCGTACCTACCTCGGGGGCGGCTGTGGAGGCGGCTGGGGGCGGTATTACGCACTTCCCGCGGATGTGCCGCTAAAATAACTATCAGAATCGGATTCAGCACCCTTAAAAACCCCTATGGCACTATTTTTGTATTTACTCGCAGTTCGGGAGAGTGGGAAAACGGGTGGTCGAGTGGGGGCGGCTGGGGGCGGTTATGAGGACTTCCTATGATCATGACGCAATACCAACCGTCAGAAATCTACCTAAATACATATATATCTATAATCTGTGTTGATTCTGTTCACTTAGATGAAGGCGTACATTTTTCGAATTTATTGCAGGGGCACGAACAAGCTGACTAATAGCATGACAGCGTCATACCTCCAGCAACGGTCCATAATTCCGTTAATATTGGTCGAATTGAGTCCAAATTTCGCACACACTCTCAGCACCCAGACTCGCACCTCCGAATGAGGTCGGGCACATCGTACCTACCTCGGGGGCGGCTGTGGAGGCGGCTGGGGGCGGTTTACTTTACTACTGTTTAAAAGAACTTTACTACTCTTTTAAAAAGAATCCTGGAATCTGGCAAATCTCATGAAAACTGCTTCGTTTAATACTCTTTCCAACGGTATAATCAAGTTTACTTTTATTTTGTTATTTTGTGGAGAAAATTATGTTATAGTTTTAAAAAATGTGTGTTTTTCAATGAAATTGTTGGTTTTCTCGAAAGATGACCCTCCATGAACCTACGAGTATGGGGTCGGTTTCTATGTATTTTTTCACGCTGTATCGAATGGTAACATTTGTAGATCTCTCCAACCCCGTTATAACCGAGTTTTACACTTAAAATCGCAAATGTTTAGTTTGTTTGTTACGATTAAATGGAAAAACACGGTATTCCTGAAAAAACACTATGCAAATTAAGATGTGTCCCACAAATTAGGACACATAGGGATTGTGTCTCATTATGCTGGACTCATTGGGAATATGTGTCCAGGATTATGGGACATAATGTGTCCTGGTTTATTGGACACATTTACTATGATTAATTAATTATTTATTATATTAATAATTTATTTACTTAATTTTAAATTTAAATAATTTATAATTTTAATTATTATTAAAATTTTAATAATGATAATTAATAATAATTAGTATTTATTATAAAAAAAAAATATTAATATTTATTATAAAAATATTATTATAATATTATAATATTAATATTATAATATTAAAATATTATTATTAGGTTTATATTATTTATAATATTATAATATTAATAATATCATTTTTATTATGTTAAAATATTATAATATATATATAATAAATAATAATTTATATTTATAACAAAAATGATAAATAATATTTATTAAAATTTTAATTAATTCAAAATTCTGCTTCTCATTTACCTTTATAGAGCACATTTTGATGAATTTTAATGAATATCCAGGGGCTTAAACAAAATGGCCGGATTCTTTTTTTAACTATTCCAAAGCACCTACGTGAGCTGGGGCTCCCGAATTAGGTATGTAGCCTTCAAATATTCTGTAGAAATGGCGTAAGGAAATTTTTTTCGAATTTTCATGAAATTGTACAATCTAGCAAACGCGGCTTCCGAGAGCAAAATGGACTTCAAATTTGGATTCAGCGCATCGAAAAATATAAGGATAGCAATTTTGGTGAATTTTAGACAGTTTTCAAGGGTATTTTGGGTAGATTTTCATGAAATTCATGAAATTTGGAATATCTGGTGAATGAAGCATCCTAGCGCAAAACGGATTTCAAAATCGGATTCAGCGACTCAAAATACTTGCTGGAACACATTTTCGTCAAATTTCCTGTGAGTTTTAAGGGAAAAATTGCAAATTTAAGAAAAAAATGAAATTTTAAAACAGAAAGTTTTTTCAGAATGCAGCCCAGGTGGGTCCACTAAGAGCCCGCTCGGCTTTTTTGGCGAGTTGAGTTTCGTGGAATGTGGAGCGCCTAGCGCCGTTTTTTGCTAGGACGCTTCGTTCACCGGATATCTCAAATTTCATGAATTTCATGAAAATCTCCCCAAAATGCCCTTGGAAAGGTTCTAAAATTCACCAAAATTAGTATCCTTATATGTTATGATGCGATGAATCCGATTTTGAAATCCGTTTTGCGCTAGGACGCTCATTTTACCGGATTTCCGAAATTTCATGCAAATCTCTCCAAAATGCCCCTGGAAATTAATCAAAATTCATCAGAATGTGTTCTAGTAGGTGAATTGAGGCGCTGAATCCGATTTTGAAATCCGTTTTGTTCTACGACGAACCATTCACCGGCAAATGACAAATTCCACAATTTCATGAAAATCTCAAAAATTCCTTCAAATTATGTTTTTTTGGGTGATTTGAAAGGGAAAACCTAAATTTCATATCTTCATCACAAGTAGGTGCTCCATAAGCAACAACTAAAAATATCAAACATTTCAGCCCTACCCCCACCCACTACCCACTGATTGACCCCTGTATGGGGGTGAAAACCTACTATAAATATTCAATAATGTATACGGATAACCTATCTAAAAGACGAAGATTAAAAAATTTTTTTACGAAACTCAACTCGCCAAAAAAGCCGAGCGGGCACTTACTGGACCCACCTGGGCTTCATTCTGAAAAAACTTTCTGTTTTAAAATTTCATTTTTTTTCTTAAATTCGCAATTTCTCCCTTAAAACTCACAGGAAATTTGACGAAAATGTGATCCAGTAAGTATTTTGAGTCGCTGAATCCGATTTTGAAATCCGTTTTGCGCTAGGATGCTTCATTCACCAGATATTCTAAATTTCATGAAAATCTACCCAAAATACCCTTGAAAACTGTCTAAAATTCACCAAAATTGCTATCCTTATATTTTTCGATGCGCTGAATCCAAATTTGAAGTCCATTTTGCTCTCGGAAGCCGCGTTTGCTAGATTGTACAATTTCATGAAAATTCGAAAAAAATTTCCTTACGCCATTTCTACAGAATATTTGAAGGCTACATACCTAATTCGGGAGCCCCAGCTCACGTAGGTGCTTTGGAATAGTTAAAAAAAGAATCCGGCCATTTTGTTTAAGCCCCTGGATATTCATTAAAATTCATCAAAATGTGCTCTATAAAGGTAAATGAGAAGCAGAATTTTGAATTAATCAAAATTTTATTAAATATTATTTATTATTTTTATTATAAATATAAATGATTATTTATTATATATATTATAATATTTTAACATAATAAAAATAATATTATTAATATTATAATATTATAAATAATATAAACCTAATAAAATATTTTAATATTATAATATTAATATTATAATATTATAATAATATTTTTATAATAAATATTAATTTTTTTTATAATAAATACTAATTATTATTAATTATCATGATTAAAATTTTAATAATAATTAAAATTATAAATTATTTAAATTTAAAATTAAGTGAATAAATTATTAATATAATAAATAATTAATTAATCATAGCAAATGTGTCCAATAAACCAGGACACATTATGTCCCATAATCCTGGACACATATTCCCAATGAGTCCAGCATATGAGACACAATCCCTATGTGTCCTAATTTGTGGGACACATCTTCATTTGTATAGTGTTTTTTCAGGAATACCGTGTTTTTCCATTTAATCGTAACAAACAAACTAAACATTTGCGATTTTAAGTGTAAAACTCGGTTATAACGGGGTTGGAGAGATCTACAAATGTTACCATTCGATACAGCGTGAAAAAATACATAGAAACCGACCCCATACTCGTAGGTTCATGGAGGGTCATCTTTCGAGAAAACCAACAATTTCATTGAAAAACACACATTTTTTAACACTATAACATAATTTTCTCCACAAAATAACAAAATAAAAGTAAACTTAATTATACCGTTGGAAAGAGTATTAAACGAAGCAGTTTTCATGAGATTTGCCAGTTTCCAGGATTCTTTTTAAAAGAGTAGTAAAGTTCTTTTAAAGAGTAGTAAAGTAAACCGCCCCCAGCCGCCTCCACAGCCGCCCCCGAGGTAGGTACGCCGTGCCCGACCTCATTCGGAGGTGCGAGTCTGGGTGCTGAGAGTGTGTGCGAAATTTGGACTCAATTCGACCAATATTAACGGAATTATGGACCGTTGCTGGAGGTATGACGCTGTCATGCTATTAGTCAGCTTGTTCATGCCCCTGCAATAAATTCGAAAAATGTACGCCTTCATCTAAGTGAACAGAATCAACACAGATTATAGATATATATATGTAGGTAGATTTCTGACGGTTGGTATTGCGTCATGATCATAGGAAGTCCTCATAACCGCCCCCAGCCGCCCCCACTCGACCCCTCGTTTTCCCACTCTCCCGAACTGCGAGTAAATACAAAAATAGTGCCATAAGGGTTTTTAAGGGTGCTGAATCCGATTCTGATAGTTATTTTAGCGGCACATCCACGGGAAGTGCGTAATACCGCCCCCAGCCGCCTCCACAGCCGCCCCCGAGGTAGGTACGCCGTGCCCGACCTCATTCGCAGGTGCGAGTCTGGGTACTGAGTGTATGTGCGAAATTTGGACTCAAATCGACCAATATTAACGGAATTATGGACCGTTGCTGGAAGTATGACGCTGTCATGCTATTAGTCCGCTTGTTCGTGCCCCTCCAGTCTAATACGCCAAAATTTCCCCTTCTCCCAAACTGCAAGTAAATACGAAAATAGTGCCATAGGGGTTTTTTAGGGTGCTGAATCCGATTCTGATAGTTATTTTAGCGGCACATCCTCGGGAAATGCGTAATACCGCCCCCAGCCGCCTCCACAGCCGCCCCCGAGGTAGGTACGCCGTGCCCGACCTCATTCGCAGGTGCGAGTCTGGGTACTGAGTGTATGTGCGAAATTTGGACTCAATTCGACCAATATTAACGGAATTATGGACCGTTGCTGGAGGTATGACGCTGTCATGCTATTAGTCAGCTTGTTCGTGCCCCTGCAATAAATTCGCAAAATGTACGCCTTCATCTAAGTGAACAGAATTAACACAGATTATAGATATATATGTATTTAGGTAGATTTCTGACGGTTGGTATTGCGTCATGTTCATAGGAAGTCCTCATAACCGCCCCCAGCCGCCCCCATTCGAGCCCCCTTTTCCCACTCTCCCGAACTGCGAGTAAATACAAAAATAGTGCCATAGGGGTTTTAAAGGGTGCTGAATCCGATTCTGATAGTTATTTTAGCGGCACATCCACGGGAAGTGCGTAATACCGCCCCCAGCCGCCTCCACAGCCGCCCCCGAGGTAGGTACGCCGTGCCCGACCTCATTCGCAGGTGCGAGTCTGGGTGCTGAGTGTATGTGTGAAATTTGGACTCAAATCGACCAATATTAACGGAATTATGGACCGTTGCTGGAAGTATGACGCTGTCATGCTATTAGTCCGCTTGTTCGTGCCCCTCCAGTCTAATATGCCAAAATTTCCCCTTCTCCCAAACTGCGAGTAAATGCGAAAATAGTGCCATATGGGTTTTTTGGGGTGCTGAATCCGATTCTGATAGTTATTTAAGCGGCACATCTACGGGAAGTGCGTTTCACCGCCCCCAGCCGCCTCCACACCCGCCCCCGAGGTAGGTACGCTGTGCCCGATCTCATTCGGAGGTGCGAGTCTGGGTGCTGAGTGTATGTGTGAAATTTGGACTCAATTCGACCAATATTTAAGGTATGACGCTATCATGCTATTAGTCCGCTTGTTCGTGCCCCTCCAGTCTAATATGCCAAAATTTCCCCTTCTCCCAAACTGCGAGTAAATACGAAAATAGTGCCATAGGGGTTTTAAAGGGTGCTGAATCCGATTCTGATAGTTATTTTAGCGGCACATCCACGGGAAGTGCGTAATACCGCCCCCAGCCGCCTCCACAGCCGCCCCCGAGGTAGGTACGCCGTGCCCGACCTCATTCGCAGGTGCGAGTCTGGGTGCTGAGTGTATGTGTGAAATTTGGACTCAAATCGACCAATATTAACGGAATTATGGACCGTTGCTGGAAGTATGACGCTGTCATGCTATTAGTCCGCTTGTTCGTGCCCCTCCAGTCTAATATGCCAAAATTTCCCCTTCTCCCAAACTGCGAGTAAATGCGAAAATAGTGCCATATGGGTTTTTTGGGGTGCTGAATCCGATTCTGATAGTTATTTAAGCGGCACATCTACGGGAAGTGCGTTTCACCGCCCCAGCCGCCTCCACACCCGCCCCCGAGGTAGGTACGCTGTGCCCGATCTCATTCGGAGGTGCGAGTCTGGGTGCTGAGTGTATGTGTGAAATTTGGACTCAATTCGACCAATATTTAAGGTATGACGCTATCATGCTATTAGTCCGCTTGTTCGTGCCCCTCCAGTCTAATATGCCAAAATTTCCCCTTCTCCCAAACTGCGAGTAAATACGAAAATAGTGCCATAGGGGTTTTAAAGGGTGCTGAATCCGATTCTGATAGTTATTTTAGCGGCACATCCACGGGAAGTGCGTAATACCGCCCCCAGCCGCCTCCACAGCCGCCCCCGAGGTAGGTACGCCGTGCCCGACCTCATTCGCAGGTGCGAGTCTGGGTACTGAGTGTATGTGCGAAATTTGGACTCAATTCGACCAATATTAACGGAATTATGGACCGTTGCTGAAAACCGTTGCTAACTTCACCGGGCTCCAAGGATGGTGAAGCTATGCTGTGTTAGAGGATGCCATAGAATTTTAACAGGAAAACACCCATTTACACTGACTGTTTTTATAACCTCTTTTGATAACCGATAGATTTGAAATTATAACCGTAGCTACATTGGAAAGTTTCAAAGGACCCATGTACCTACCTAAATTTGTTTACGTTTGTAGTTATAGTTATGAGAGGAGGGCTTTCAAACATTCAGAGCTAGAATTTGTTTTTATTTTCCTTGGAAAAATGGGAAGTGTCCAATTTTTTCAAGGTTGTGACTAAGGGTCACAGCAAATCGAGGGATTTTAATATACATTCATAATATTACATTATAATATTTAAAAAGTTGATGACAATGGTGACACAGTTGCCTAGTGCAACGAAATAACATTAAGGCCGCTACACACGTTCCTTTCCTACCTCCTCAAAAAGGAGCCACGCCCACGAAGGAGGTAGTGAAGGAACGTGTGTAGCGATGAAGGAGGGAGGAAAGTAGGAAGCTCCTACGTAGGAAGAAAGGAAGGTCCAGACCGTGCTACCTTCCTACGTAGGAGCTTCCCCCACTCTTTTAACCTTCACGGAGGAGCGTGTGGAGGCATTTTTGCTTTCCTTCCTTCCTACTTTTCCCTGTTTTCCCCACCATTTGTACCAAATTCTGTTATCATATGTTATCAATCATCCAGATGTCTTGAAGTTCGTCATTAGTTTGTTTGTTTCCCCGTCAATTTATTGAAATGTCCGATGAAAAAGCAAAGTTGAGTGAAATAATTGAAATGCTTAAACAGTTACCTCACTTGTGGGATCAAAGCTATGAACTCTATAAGGATAAGGAGAAAAGAAATGAGGGGTACCTCGAGCTTTTGTCCGTGTGTATGTCCTCTGCATCCAGCACACCTAAGAGGTTTTGGTGGCTGAATTTGGTCCTTTGCAATTATAAAGCTTTGGACCACAACCTCCTCTTTTTCCTAGGTTTCTGTGAAGTACTTACTACCGCGAGTGCAATGAGAGTTTGAGGTGAATTGTCAAGAGACATCGTGGGAAAAATATAGCAAAAATAAAATTGAGGCTAAATCGTTACAAAAAAGGCGCCCAGAACTGGCAAGTGAATATTGATAACCGTCGGTGCTGTCGACCAAAGAACCGGGGATTTCCATACAAAAAGGGAAATTTCCCCCACAAAAAGGGAAATTCTCCGCGATGGGTCACACTGAATGACCGTGGGTAGGAAGGAAAAGGGTGGGAGGGACAACAAGCGTAGCAGTAGGAGGAAGGAGGAAAAAGGAAGGAGCGTCTGTAGGAACCATCCTCTTTGAGGAGGGTAGGAAGAAAGGGAAGGAATGTGTGTAGCGGCTTTTACACCTACCTATCTACTTGCTATATATACATTAATTCCAAAGAGTACTTCAGCAACAGACTATTGTGTTATTCTATCAACTGTCAGAGCATACCAACAGATTTCCAAAAATCGTGCAATATGGAGGGTAGGTATCGGATAATTGGAAGAAGCAGAAATAAGTGTGTGAAGACTGAAGAAAGCTGAATGCCGTTGCTCTGAAGTGGATAGTGATCTAATGAATAGCTGTATAGTTTTTCATGACAATCCAACAACAGGAACTTGTCTTCAGCGACGATCTTTGACAAATCAATTCAACGAACCACTATAAAAGTTGTCCTGAACGACAGTAAGAAGTCATTGTTACTGACGTCAATATTGTCAAATCATCACAAATCGAGTTTCGTAACGTTTTCAATAGTTTTCGCCACACAGAATCAACTTCAGACTATTAAAGCTTTAAAAGTTCTCCTGGACAACAATACGACGTCGCCACTGATGTCAGTCTTTGTCAAATGAAAAAATCGAGTTTAGTGCAGTTTTCAATAGTCTTTGCCACACATAATCGACTGGAACCACTATTAAATTTTTAAAAGTTGTCCTCGACAATAATACGACGTCGCCGTCACTGACACCAGTCATCAAAAACGAGTTTGGTAGCGAAAATTTGTGCATAACCTCAAACTTCGCGGAGCACCTGGCCAGCGGACCGACTAATTAATAATTTAGCAACACGAAAAGAACTTGTTCGATAATCAGACTCCGTATCATTTATCACTAGGTAAATAGCAAGACAAAATAAAATTTAAAATGCATAGAAAAAAATCTTTATTCAAACGTACAAAATACTATATATATAAGTCTTTTTAACAAGGCAGTGTCGTTAAAAATAAAGGAAAAACATTTCTATATGTAACCAACCTATTTCATGCTAGTTACAAAGAAACGTTAGGCAATTAATATTAAATCGGGTACCTTAAATTACGGATAGTACCTACTGCCGTCATTGTGAGAAAATTGTTGATTACGAATGCGGTGAAAGACTTTCACATCCACACGAAATCACAGCGTCATCTTTGGCCTACAACAAAATATAACGATGAATGGATTTAATTTAGAGCCAATGAAGGGAAACCATTTGAAGTAGTAAGTCCTGAACGCGGCCTTGATTCTACAATCAATTCACTATGTAAGATGAAAATCTACAGCAATTTTTGGTCCTTAGAAAAGTGTCGCAAAGTATAGAATCAGAAGTTGTATTATAAATGTACAAAAAAGGGTAGGTGTAATGTTGGTCATCCTTGCGTTTCTGCAACTTTACACTGTTGGAATTTGCTAGCAAATTAAAGCTTTTTGCAATGGGTCAAACAAATTTTTAATTAAAATTTTCCAAAATAGTCTCCATGGAAAATCGTTTTGAGACTTTATGAAACGATTCCTGGAATTCACACTTTTTCATATTATATGTGTATGTGTGTGTGTGTGTGTCATTTCAGATGATAGCTAATTCTCCTTACGTCCGAGATAAAAAGTCCGTCAGAAAAATCAAACATACCAAAGAAATAATGAGTTCGTGGGCAGCATTTTTTGAGCAAATTTCGAAAAAATGTACTAAAAAAATCTCCAAAAAAGGCAAAAAACTGCTAAAAATAGTTGAATTCATATTTTTCTGCAGAAAAGATCAACAACGAACTAGAACTTTAACGCACAAAATCATGCTGAAAAAATTGACTTTAATGTCAGTAATAGGTATGTGCTAAAAAATTGATAAAAAGTACAAAACATTCATAAAATCCAAATTCATTATTAGAATAGCAGATTATTATTTAGAACACTTTTTATGCCACGAAATTTATAGTTAACCATTTCTTTGCGCTTGAATGTAGGTGCTCAAATTTCAAACAATGTATCATAAAATGATACAATATTTTACGAAAATTCGCTGATTTGATCATGCTGCAAGCCTGGAACTTTGTTTTACAGATAGATAGAATCCCCAATCCTTAATTCGTCCGGCTTTTTTTAAAATCTGTAGTGACGGCATTCTTGGGGTACCAAAGTAATTTACCAACAGATATCCGCAATTGATACAATGTTTTATAGTTACCTACTATTTTTTCGATATCATAATATTTTATACTACTAGTTTCCACAGTCATGGTATTTTTCGTTATTTATGACCTTAACTAGGAAAAACCTTTTATTAAAGAGAGTAAGATGTAAGGATATAAGCAGATTCAAAGAACTCACTTAGGTTTAAATCCAAAGTTTTCAAGTAAACTGCCTTGGCCAGCAGGTTTTTTATTCTTGGACAAACCAGATGGCTTGGAAACGGACTTGGTTACCTGAAAATATGTACAATGGATGAAAATATGCATTCATTCAACGAAACATTGCATTAGTTATGAAAATTATGAAAGTAAAGGGAGATGAGGAAATAATTAAATACCCCGCATCAAATTACTTCTGATCTAAAAATTGGTCTTTGTCATACAAGATTTGTATTGGGGTGTTGATTTTGATATATTCTTGTATTTTGAGACAGAAAAGTCTACAAATATTTGGCTGTCCCAATGAACAGGCCTTAGGGAACCAGAAATGCAAGAATTCGAGCAAAAGAATCGAAAAATAGAAATACTTAATTGGGATGGTCCAGTAGTTTCGACAGGTTCTAATGCGCATGCGCGTTGTCGTTTTGATGATTCGATTTTAAACGGGTTGAAACCTTCGAAACCATTCTATAACCAAAGAGATTGTGAAAGGATAGAAAATAGGGTGACCAACAATCAGTAGTATCATTAGACAGATCTTGCAGCCCCTCCGAGTGATAAGAGGGAAACGACGAATATGAATAACTAACTACACATTGACGCAGAAGAGTTATTGGTAGAGTTGATTCGTATATACATTTTTTTCGTTCTTTGAATCTGAACTGGACCAACTAACATTATAATTAGGAACATTCTTCATTTCCATAGCTATCTTGTTTGACAATAGGAGGCGATCTATAGTGATCTCTCATCAGTTTCATAGCAAAGTCCTGATTTTATGCCATTTTTGGCCGATCTTTTGGATCTTAACTGATAAAGTGTTGTTTCAAGTCATATATTTAGCCCGAGCGATCGTTATTTAGATGATTGTCTCTGATTTAACACTACCACCCCGAGATCTTCCCAGGAAGGATGCTGCAAAACAGCGTCAACAACTTTGTGTTGGTTTGTTCTACAGGTGGAGGGGATTTACTTCAACCGCTCAGCTCCCAAACTGCAATTTATTACACAACTCCCACTACCCAAGATATTTCCTATAAGAAAAATGTAACCAAACCACAACAAGATTTTCTACACCAAACTATATTCAAACTTCAAAACTGACTTTGGACTTCAAAGTAGGTCGGCCAGAAGTGCTCCCTGGAGATAGGTAAGATGTGAATGATTTCTGTTGAGGCGTTGCTTTCTTTTTCTGCCAATTGAAACTGGAAGATGGGGTAGTGACTGGTTTTTGAGGAGACTTTTCACTGAGAATCTGACTCATCTTATCTAACCGAGCCAAGAGGCTAGGCCTATCTTCGGAGAATTTCAAATTTTTGTCCAGCTCACTGACAGCTGATAGTGGAGATTCCAGCAGTATCTGGAACAATCATCAATAAGGCGGTAGAAAGGAATTCAAATAATAACACAAGGATGAGGGCTTGGTGTGGTCTTAAACCAGGAAACTAAAGCCATAGTGGCATACTGAGAAAAAATTTAAAAAAAATGACGAAATTGTTACTAAGAGACAGGGCGCATATTACGAAATTCGACATCAATGAAAGTAGAGTTAATACCTTAGTGAAAGCTCTTTTAATAGAGCATAATGTGCAGATATTAGGAATTCCCTTATCTGGCTGTGAGAGGTTGAGATATTCCCAATTACGAAACACAAACGAGAATATCCAGAAAATTTAACGCTTTGCAACTAGATGCCTAGTTTTAATATGTAACTTATTTGGCATTCAGCTTACAGACCGATTCCAAATAACATTACGGAATTTGATGCAAAATCGAAGCAGTCTTTCATTAACTAAAGATCTGTAGCTAGAAAAATGGAACTCGGTAATATTCAACACTACCAAACATATAAGCCATATGAAATTCTAAAACATCTAGTGTAAGGGATAGGTAGTGTTATTATTCTCTATATAAGCCACGTTCAAGGTTTGTAGTTGAATTTGAAAGTCATCTTTGTGATAAATTGAACGTATAAATAAGAACGAATTGAACACCTACTTACAAACTATAGCGTCCCTTCCATGTTTTTGAGTTCAGATACCCATCATAAGTAGTTTTTTTTAACCTGGTTCAGAAAGTTTCTGAACCTACGGTGGTTGGTAATGGGCTGACTCCATGGGGCTTCCTCAGAAAAGGTTCTCAGACCGAATGACTAATATTCCCCTACAAGGGCCAGTTGAGGATTCGGTTGTTAGTCCGTACTGTTCAAACTTCCTCATTTGAAGGGTACAGGGGAAGAAACGTAGATATGTGAAAAAACAGTATGTTGGGAAAATCAACTTTAATGTCGGACATCTGTTTTTCCCTGGTACGGGTAAACTTTAGCGCTTAAAATACTAATGATAACAATGTTTCTAACCGGTTTTGACTTCACCTTTCGAAAGGTTCCTTGAAACCCTAACAGGTGGCACCACTATCTCAATTTTACACACAAAAAATGACAAATACGTTTCTTCCCCATTACCTTTTATTTGTAAAATATCTTTATCTTTTTCATTCTATATCTCTCAAGAAGAATCTTTCTTCGATATAATGACCTTGATTTTCAAAATTTAACGTAATTGCACAGATACATACTCTGGCGTATATTCCCTACGTCATTCGCAAAAGAAGCCTATGAGAATTCCTAATGTTTCCATCATTTGAGATCTTGTGAGCGTACCCAGTCTGAACATTTTTTTCAAAACCCACATATATATATGCACATTCTAAGCTGTTTATATTTTGGGGTTAAATTTATCAACATTTTAATAAAATCTCACATAGTCCACGTGGGAGATTATGGCGTGCCTACACGATCAGTTGGTTAACAGCTCCCCAAAAGTAAGTTAAAGATTATCCTACTAAGCAAATCTATAAAGCTTGCAATTCTCCACATACAGAGACCTTTTACTTCTAGCTCTTGGGATTCATGCAGTTTTGGGTGGGACAGACTGATTTACATAGTAATTTCTATCTACTGATCTAGCTACATTAATGATCTAATAAAAGATAATACAAAGCCTGATTCTCACTTTATTGGCACTAGTTTCCGAGCAAGGTGTTTCGGTAGTTTGATCAGGACTCCGTTTTGGTGTTTTGGAGACCAAAGAACCATTACTGGCCACTGGCGCAAAGTTTATAATCCGATTGAGTTCAGATTCGAACTCATCATCGTCCAATCTACCTATCTTTGGTCCTTCCATTGAAAAATTCGGCTTGTTCTCACAATTTGAGTCTTGTGATGAGAAAAATCTGCAGCAACAAATAAATAAGTAGGTATATAGTAGTTATAGCAATCAGATTATAGTAGACAATCATGATTGCATAATAAATCGTGTACCTATAATCGTTAATTGGCTGGCTAAGAAACAGGGCCGCTTTCACCAAGAATTTGATCCGAGTTTGGTTGACTATTGGGCGAGATCGTCCACAATATTGGATTTCGCCATGGATTTTCATACTGATCTCCAATCAACAGGCGTTCGGCATTGAACATTCAATCTTGGCTGGTTACAGTAAACTCGGATCAATCTTTGTTGCTCTCTCTCGCTTACCGCACCACATCAAAATTTCTCTGAAATTCTCGAGCCTTATTATGCATGTTATTAATCTAGTAATGATGTCATGAGCCCAGTTTTTTTCAATAATTTTTGACGATGAAAGTTTTGACCTTTGATCCTGATTAATTTTACCATTCCCCGTTCAAGACTGTTCAAAAAAAGGACGGAAGACTTTGACGTACTTTATCAATCAATAATGGAAGTATTCGTGTTGACCCCACAGGTTGAAAACGAAGAACTGCGGAAGATAAAGTGAGGGTAACCGTCTTTTGGGTTGACCATGGTGGTTGGTTGGTTTCCAAGCTTCACCGTTGACCCTGCACAAAAATTGGACTGCAAAATACAAGAGCTGGGTTTTGTCACCATTTATAAGTCCGATACCAAATTCGCTAAGTGGTTACACCGGGCTTTCGGTCTACCGTTTTGTAATCCCCTAGAGGTGGCTGTGGCATACGGTGAGTGGATACTGCATAAACCTCACAATGCTCCCAACGGTGAACAATTTCAAAAATATCTATCTAACAACTACTGTGTATCCGACTCCAATTTTAATCCCCCCAACTTTGGCCATGAAGTCAGTGGCATTGACAAGAACTGCAAATGCCTGTGAAGCTTTTCATTCTCGTTTTAACCGTGAATTTAATAGGAGCCATCCTAACATACATACAGCTGTAGAAGTGTGACTTGAGGTCCGGGCGGTTACTTACGCTGAGATTTACTCCATACAGCAGCAAGAGATTGTAAAGTAGGTATATTGACAAACACTGAATAAAATTGTGACGAAGGTTGTGTGCTGAAAACACAACAGTTTAAGTCTGTCAAAGTTGGAAGGAAAATTTGGTTGTGGGGACGGAGGACAATCGTAACACGCTGCCTCAGGGCCGGGGGTAAACCATGAAACGGGTGTCAACCATGCCTACAAATTTATTAATCAGCCTCAGGGTTAATCGTGCCCAAGTGAGCGGTTAAAAGGTGAAGTTTTTTTAGGGGCCGGGAGTCGATCGGAAGTCTCCCTCAACAACAGAGACAGCTAGTGCTAGTAATTAAGCATAGTTTATTTCATTCCCTCTCGAATCGCTGCGTATCTCTGATGAATCAGTTGCTGTGTACTCTTCACTTTTATAGCACTGCGTGCTTTTGATCAACGGCAGTTGACCAGGGCATCAGCGAGGCGACAGCACATAAAATCGTCCATAGCCGGTGGAAGAAATTCAAACCCAAATTTTTGTATGTTTGTTTATTATTAAAATATTATTCAGATACTTTGGGTATTTTCAACAACAAAAATGTATACCCCCCCCCCCCCCCCCCCCAACTTTGCCATTTTACTTTTCAAGGTGCGTTGAATTCAAATCTGCAACCCATCAGCAATGAACTGTGACACAAAAACAAAGAAAAGAAAAAAACTCCCACATCTTTCCTGCAATCTCTCCTTGTTGTCATCTTATCATTATTCACAGTGTTCCGAATCGAAGTTTAACCATCAATCAACAGTGGTTCAACTGGGGTTTTCAATGATCTAAAGTTCAGTCGAAAACTTGTTCCAAAGAACGCAGTTCAACAGTGAAACCGAAACGAATTCAAATTGAGATCAATCCATCCTTTACATTGAACTTGGATCCCGATAGACGGAGATCACGTTTTTTTGGTGAAAGCAGCCCTTAGTCTCTAGCAAGAATATAGGATAAATAGGTAGTTCAGGATGATCATCAAACATTGTTGAGAGGCCTCCTACTACAATCTTTAGGTGGCCGAGAAGGGCTCAGCTGAGTAACACCCAGAGTGGGTCCTTTTTCCCTATTGTCAAGTTAGTTAGTCCTTCAGCCCTCCTCCCGATCCCACCCTCCGTCTCCTCATTGCAACAAATCATGTTTACCTACGTGTTTTTTCATTACCTGTCGTGAATTCTAAATAAAACTATGAAGCATACACATTATGGAAATAGTGGCATAAAAACAATTTATTTTAAGCCGTGTCCACATTAGCGCTCTCAACACGCTCTGCTCCAACGGCGCTCCGAGCGCTCTCGGAGCGCATCGTGTTCGCCGAAATATTAATCAAGGCGCTCCAACCGCGCTCCGAGGGCAATCCGTCTTTTCGACGATCCTTCTGCGCTCCAGTTTCATTTTGTCCAGCGACGGAGCAGGAAGCAGCTCTGGTTGCCTGCAGCGGTGCTGCAGTTGTCCTCGCATTTATTCTGAGGAGGAGGGAAAAAAGGAAACGGCGGCGTTGGTGGATGGCAGATATTTTTACCAAAAGGCAGAGTGAAGAACTGGTGTCGATTTTGAAACACCAGGAAATCAGTGGGCAATCAGGGGGAATTCACAGGGATGTCCTCCTCAAATTTTAAAAAACGCTGCAAATTATTTCACAAAGGTTTATTATTTTTTCAATTGAGTATGATCATAGTTTTAGTTGGGTAGCGTACGTCATAAGGCCCGTCCAGACTCCTCGGCGTATCCTATTTCGAGTTGCCACAACCTATACTTCTATAATTATATACGCATGT
The DNA here is from genome assembly GCA_030762985.1 of Adelphocoris suturalis. Lineage (NCBI taxonomy): Eukaryota > Metazoa > Arthropoda > Insecta > Hemiptera > Miridae > Adelphocoris > Adelphocoris suturalis. The sequence goes on along the minus strand of CM061041.1, from coordinate 90,719,581 downwards.
TTATATTTCTCGATTTGAGCTCCAATCTATTCAAATAGTTATTGCCTTAATAATATCATTATCTAAGCACGTACGAAAAGTCGAGAGGATATGTTATTAAATATGCGTAGGAAAAGCTTTGGTATTAACACACAAATATGACCTTGAAAAAAACATATATTCATGCCTCGAAGGAACGCCGGCGCCGTACCCACCACAAGGTGCCGCGGCGCCGGCGCCTCCTCTCACTCCACCGCCCGCTCACCCCCCCTCACCACCCACCGTGACCCCCTGCCAAGCGTGCGCGCGTAGAAAAACACACTTTTTCGCCCGTTTTTGGCCCATAGCATCTATGCGAGTAAAGCGATCGGGATGGTTAAACGTAAGGACCAACTAGACCCCAAATGGAGTCTATGTGCGAAAGAACGGGTTTTTTAAGTCAATTCTTAGGCCTTTTATGGCCCGGACGGCGAACGGCGGACGGACATTTCAAATTTGGATTCTACGCACCTTGAAACGTAAAGTGACAAAGTTTGAGGGGGGGTTATAAAAATCTTTTGCTACACGATCACATAGGCTTATTATTGGAAATAATAAACCAAAATCGCGCCAGTGATTCAGAAGGAGGCAACAAAATTACGTGAACCCATTTCAATTCAAGATAGGTAAGTAATTTATTTTTTATTCATCATCGTCATTTTGGTTTATTATTTCCAATAATAAGCCTATGTGATCGTGTAGCAAAAAATTTTTATAACCCCCCCTCAAACTTTGTCACTTTACGTTTCAAGGTGCGTAGAATCCAAATTTGAAATGTCCGTCCGCCGTTCGCCGTCCGGGCCATAAAAGGCCTAAGAATTGACTTAAAAAACCTGTTCTTTCGCACATAGACTCCATTTGGGGTCTAGTTGGTCCTAACGTTTAACCATCCCGATCGCTTTACTCGCATAGATGCTATGGGCCAAAAACGGACGAAAAAGTGTCTTTTAGGACGTGTTAGACGCACGCTTGGCAGGGGGTCACGGTGGGTGGTGAGGGGGGTGAGCGGGGGGTGGAGTGAGAGGAGGCGCCGCGACACCATGAGGTGGGTACAGCGTTCCTTCGAGGCATGAATATATGTTTTTTCCTAGGTCATATTTGTGTGTTAATACCAATGCTTTTCCTACGCATATTTAATAACATATCCTCTCGACTTTTCGTACGTACTTAGACAATGATATTATTAAGGCAATAACTATTTGAATAGATAGGAGCTCAAATCGAGAAATATAAACATGCGTATATAATTATAGAAGTATAGGTTGTGGCAACTCGAAATAGGACACGCCGAGGAGTCTGGACGGGCCTTATGACGTACGCAAGCCAACTAAAACTACGATCATACTCAATTGAAAAAATAATAAACTTTTGTGAAATAATTTGCAGCGTTTTTATTTATCATTCATCATCGAATTCATAGGTAATAACCAGGGTTTGAAATAGAAATTACGTTTTTCGAAAAAATCAGGAAATGATGATTTTGAAAAATCAGGAAAAAATAGTAAAACAGAACGTGAAAAAATGGAAAAGAATGAGAGGATACGAAGCGGAGCGTACGAATTCCGAGAACAAACTGTCTGCCGTCCCAACTAGCAAGCCGCTCCGCACCCGCTCCCCTTTGATGGATTGCCGAAAAACCGACAAAATGTGGATCGCCGCGATCACAATCCGCTCCGAGCGGAGCGCGTTCGCCGAGACGTCCACATTAGCGTTCCTAGCCCGCTCTGCTCAGAGCGCCGTTGGAGCGGAGCGTGTGGGGAGCGCTAATGTGGATGCACCTTTAGCCGTTCAAAAGTTGTTCCTCCACCCTCTTAACAGTCCACTTACGAAGTAATTTTTATAAAATTGGTCTTTACTTCCATTAAAGGTAATTACTTGAAGAAAGTAGCATTCAACTGGTATACGATTATAAATCCTGAAACTTACCTACTGCAAACAACGTTGTCCTCATCAATGTCCGTTGTGACCTTCAGCTTTCTCAGACCTGATAAACCTCTACTCTCTGAACTATCAGAATGATTGAGATTTTTGGAACACGAAAATTTATTTCTACTATGAGACATGAATTTGTTGCCAACCAGTACGGGGGACTTGGGTATTAAATCGTCGACCTGAGCTATACCATCATCTTCATCGTCAAAGCCAAGGTTCTGCAGAATTTCGTCTTCAACTGATGTCGTGTTCATATTGTCCTCTTCGTCCTCTGGGTCTGAACTCTCCACTACCATGGAATCGTTGCGTGAGTGCACAGATATATCATCAGCTATCCGAGACTTTTTATTGGGAGGAGATCTAATCTTGAATACCTCCCTCAACTCTTCAAGTTCTTCTTCAGGCTCTATAAAATATGAAGAACATTATGCCCTAAATTACACTAATACTAAGCATTACAGAAATCATCTCTGCACGTATATTACAAGTGATTAACCAAACACTTTTCGGGTTTATTATTATTAATAATATATTTGCTAAAATCAAAATCTATCAATTAGTAGGTAGTTACTTAATAGTGTTGGTCTACAGATAAATTTAAAGTCTCTCTCAAGACATAATGGACCAGCGAATGAGGATATTAATTAATTAAATGAATAGCTGAATGCGATTAATGGACGATTAAAAAACAATTCTAAAATAGTTTTAAAAAAAAACTTGGAATTATGGACTTGGAGAGCTTGCAAATAGAACGGAAGCAGTTGCCAAGCTTTACTCCATTCCAATTTTGACTTAAACAGTGTATTATAGTATTAAGTATCTTCAAACCAACTTTTCTTCAGAGGTATGGCTGGATTTATGGTCTCTTTGAAGTCAGGTACAGAATGAACAACTATTTTCCCTTGAGTGGTGGTGGACTCAACTTTTCGCCGATCCAGGGGCTGTATGGCTTTGGGCTTGACGTACGACCGTGACCATATGCTATTTAATGCGTGTCCTCCTTTGTTCCAGCCATTGGTTCTATAGTTTTGCTGAAATCAGAAGAAAGAAGTGTTCCACATACATACAACGAGAATTAACACCACATGCACAATGTGTATATTTTCTTCCATAACCAATAAACTTAAAAAAAGGTGAGTTCAAGTGTAAAACTCGGTTACAATGGAGTTGGAGAGATGTGCAAGAGTGATTCGAAAATATGGTCAAAAGTTAACGAAAGTTGACTTATGAGAAATGTTCTTATGATTTTTATGACAATAAGCAAGGGATTGAGACAGAAAGGTGCCGTTGAATTTTTGGTATTGACGCTTTTTTTTATAGTTACGAGGGAATCACTCTGTACATCAGAGACTAAAGGGACTACTAAAGGGGTATTCATGGTTCATTTCGAAAATGGAATTCATAATCGATCTCCCACATGGCAGTTGCCCCTGCCACCATCAATCAGTAAACCGCGATGAAGGCTGTTTTAATCAAGTCTGAAATAAATTTTACCACTGCGTCTGAGTCAGGATTCCAGTCGTCAAACTTCTCCAGGGTAAAGGGGTTCAGATTCCCAAGTGCCAAGTGGTAGCTGGTTTCCGGTGGGAGAACTTCCAGACCAACTCCAGGTACTCCTTCAGGTATAGGCGTCAGTGGTACAACTTTCCGAGAAATCGGGTCAAATACGGGTTGGTGTTTGAACATTGAGTCAGCTAAAAGAAACTTCTCTCTGTAGTCCGGGCTAACCACCAAGTTCGACATATTCAGATGTGCTCCGAGTTTTGTCAAAGCCTGGAAAAGAAGTTTTCAATATGATGAAGGAAGAATAGTTAAAAAGAGTAAAACATAGTAACAGTTTTTACGATAACTATCAACTGGAACATCTACTTATCTATCTATCTTACTATCGTCAATGGTCCAGTGATCTGCGTAGAAGGGCTATCTAATACATAAATAATAAACCTTTGTGTAATAATTTTCAGTGTTTTTTCCACTCATTGCAGTAGGTAACAAGCAATACCACAACTCGCTAAAAGCAGTAAAAGTAAAAGAATCTAAGTAAATTCAAAGTGATAAAATGTGGAAGATAGGCTTTGGATATTATATTGATCAGTAACTCGAAGATGAAAATTCTTGAAAAATATGTAAACAGAGAAGATGATGAAATTATAAAATATTACACACTCTGCTGATGTTAGTTTCTGCTGTCCTTTTTATGAATTTACATGCTTTCCCCAACCCTATTCCTGGAAGTGATGCCAAATAATCACATCCTGATAGGATGCACATATGTCGGAACTTGTCCATGGAAAACTTGTCAGGATGCACTTTCATGGCAAGAGGTAGCTTAGCTTGTTCGATCAGAATTCCATTTCCCACGAGGTCCATCTTGAAAAGCACCTGAAATCAGTGAAAATTGTAGGATGTTTTTGGAATACAAAATAGTACTGGCGCACTAAACCATACATTTTCATATAATACTTTGAGCAACAAAAATACATACTGGCTCATACTATACAAGCTCAAAATTTTAATATAATTTCAACCAAGTCTCCTTAATCAGCCATAGAGCAGTGGGATTTTACTGATTGGGTTAGGACGAACGCTGGATGCTGATTGGCACCTAGTAAGGCTGATCACGCTACTTCATTCAATCGTTTAAATTTGTTTCAATCAAAAGAAACAATTAAACTTAACGATATTACCTTCTAGTAGGTACCTACTTACTTTGTCACACCCAAAGAGGAGGAGATCTGAATCCTCAGTAATAATAATATGAGCGATCCCAGAAATATTCAAGTAAGCCAGCTGAGCATCTGCTTCATAGGGAGCTACGATACAATCTACACCCATGGCTCTGCACCGTTTGATAAGGGCGAACGCCATTTCAGGTGTAATGTCGATGCAGCCCTTCATGACGTTGCGGGCCTCGTCTGCTCGGTCTTGTCTTAGAAGGTCAGCCGCCCGTTTTTTGTTATTCTCACGGCGCCTGTAATACATTACACAACACATTGTAGAAGTTAGAAGCTCGAAACATTCTTGATAACATCGGATCTCAATACTTATAAACCCTTTATTTGGGCATCAATTGTTCATATTATCAAAGTACGATAAGCTGAAAATTTTTGAGCTGGAAAATAGATGTTGGAAAAAATAAATGTGTAAAAAAAGTTGTTTAAATTTTGTCGGATGTTGGGAAATACTCATCCTTGGGAAGCAGCACGCAAATGGTTAGTATAACATTCAGTAATAGGCATTGATTCCACAAAATTCAATCAGCATTTTCAATTAGGAACTGTTTTACCAAATTTTTGAATAAATAAGAGAAGGGATCGTGAAAGTTTGGGGTAGGGTGGACACCGTTCATTTACTTATTTTTATTCAAGATATTTTATAAAACTAATCTAAAGCCGCATAGGCACCTGTAACAAATAAATCCAATAAAATCAAAGTTGAGATTCAAATAACATTTTTGGAAATAAATAAACTTGTTTGACGTTAGAAAGCTCTAGATATCTCATTAACCTCCAGTTATAATTGTTAGCCAGCCGTCCAGGGACCAGATAAATTAAAACGCCAGATAGGATTTAACTAGGGATGGATAAACATCCCCTATTGTGTTATCTGGAGGATAATGCTATCCCTCAGATAAATCCCCCATGTCCATTGGATAAATTTGATTGATAAACCGGCCCTTACTTAACGATACTTCAAGATGAAGGTGATATTTGCTTGGGAAGACTTACTCTCGACGTGATTTTTCGGTATCAGCTTTTGCAGGTAGATGACGCCCATCGAAAACCATGATAGGCTTCACCTGATGTGAGAGCAACATTTCCACGTACTTGATGCAGTAATGAACGTAACTACAAATGAGAAAAAAATATTGTAACTACAAATAATTGTTAAAATCAGAATCAAATACAACTTCATCTATGACGAAAACAGTTGTGATTCAATGATACAATTATTGCTGTAATGTAGAAATATATATGGTTAGGGGGGTGAGGGGATGAGTAGATAGTTAGGGACGTTTTCTCATTAGTTTATTTTCCGTCCGAGCGCTTTCGCCAGTACAGGCCTCATCAGGGAGTAGTAATGTGTAGTTGGACAGTATGGCATTTATACATGTTTTGTTGAAGATTATTTGGTATCGTCAGTTAACAGCACCCACTGTTTGGGGATATTTATGAAATTGACTGCTTAAGTTGTATGATATAGTAGGATCCATTAGTATTAAGTGAGTCATAACTTGTACAAAGGAAAATAAAGTGAAAAAAGAAAAAAATTGGAGAGAGCAAGGGCCTCATGAGAATATTTTATATTGAAATCTACATAGCTACATCTATAATGGTGAACAGACTAGCAAACTTTATTTGCACTTGATTGGTTGTATAGCTCCCAGCCCCTTCCTTTCTTTTGACCAATGAGATTCATGCTCCCTCTCATCCGTGACTATACAAGCTATGCCCCTTCTATCTTATGTTCAGCCATTGTTACTGATGACAACCTAACCATCGAAATCGATTTAACATTCTAACTTCGATTTTCGTGGAAATAACAACTTCCTTCATTAACTTTCGTTTTAGCGAATTTTTGAAGAAAATTAAGCTATTGCTCTCGCCTCAAAATTTGTAGAATGTGAATTTTTGAAAAAATTTTATGCAGAAATCCGTTTCAAGCTATTCTGAATCATATTCTGAAGTTTAACGCATTTTTTTATGTATGTCTCATTCCAGACGATAACTGTCCGTAGAATTGTGCTAGAAACTTCAAACAAATTTTAAAATGTTAAGGACACAAAACGAAAAAGTGCAAGTTCGTTGGCTAGCATGACCGGATTACATCTTCGGGTTGAAATTTTTAAAAATGTAGTCAAAAATTTCAAAATAGCCTGTTTTTGCGATTTGTTGTGCGAAATAATTTTTTCAGCATACTAACATGTGGTATATTTCTGTACCTCAGAGGTCGATTATCGTAAGTGACATTTTGGCGATTTTACAGGAGAGCCAAAAGAAGTTGTGGGCACACCTATTTTGATCCCTATGGCCCATTCTGATGACTTTATCATGCTCAAATTAATTAATTTGAGCATGATAAAGTCATCAGAATGGGCCATAGGGATCAAAATAGGTGTGCCCACAACTTCTTTTGGCTCTCCTGTAAAATCGCCAAAATGTCACTTACGATAATCGACCTCTGAGGTACAGATTTGGAATCAGCGTAAAATTTCCTATAAGAATATGTATCAAGTTTTCAAAAATTTCAAAGTTGAAAAATCAGTCAAAAATCGAAATAATGCCGTTCCCTAGTTGTAAAAATCGGTAATATTTGCATGAAACATCTTTAAAAATTCGCTCATGGGGTCATGCTGCATGACTGGACTTTTCTTCATTGAAATGGGTTTCCACATCTTCGTGATACAGTTCGAGCCACGTAGGCTGACCACATGTACCTATACTTACCTTCCAAAAAGAGTAGCTAGGAAAGAGGTCACCTAGGAATTCTGTCATAGATATTACCAACCAATTTCCCCTGAGCCTTGCAGGAAATTATTTCTGTAGAGGGCTGTATTCGTGTATTCTTTGTTGATTCAATTAATGGCTATAATCTAAAATGTACCTACCTATATGATATTTACGTTACTTACAAGTAGGGCACTTGTGGTTGTGGAAAGGTAGATTGACTTACACATCACTAGCATCTCCACGAGCTAGTTTCTCTGCGCATGCGATGGCTCCTCTATGTAGCCAACAATATGAGTCAACAGCCACAGTACATCCTGCGTACTCTTTGATGTTAACAGGCCTGGAAGCTGGCTTCAGGAACGGAATCAACCCAGTAATTCCCATGGTGAGGTACTCAGCGGGCAGACTTGGTATGGTATAACTTCTTCTGTTTGATCGTGGTAGAACCCGAGTCCTTAGAACTTTAACTAGCTATATATCTAATGCAGCAGTAACAGTTGTAATGAGGCCCATCTCAAAATCCGGCGGAATGAAAGTAATCATGACGTTTCCAATAGTCTATTTCCTAGGCATTCAAGAAACACAATTTTCTTGGCGAAGTAGGTATTGGGATATTTAGGTCACAATGTCATTATTATGGGTGCATCAAATTCACTGGGGCTGATGAAGGAGTACTACTGTTCATTTCCAACAAAACTTCACATTTCACTTCACATGACTTCACTCATGTCAGAAGGAGAGTAAAGTAAAGGGAAAGGGCCGAACAGAATGTCTAAGTATTTCCCGCCAGAATTATGAGGTTATCAGGTTTTAAAATTCGTATCACAGCATCTTCTTCTCACGAAGGTTGTCCTCCAGTGGAATCTAATCTAATGGAATTTAATTACACACTAGGTGACAAAAAGTTGAAAAAAGCGCCTGAATATACAAAGATAGGCAATTTTCTAAAAGTCTGGATAATAAGGGCTTTGATACCTATAAATCAAATGGAGCTATAGTTGAATCGACATACCATAGGTGCCGCTTTTGTCACGATGGACCTCGTAAAATACGTGACTTACAAGACGGCCATACACGATTAGCAGATGTCATATGAGATGTTAATTTTTAAGAGGGAGCCGTAAGGTCTCTGAAAGCAGACCGACTGGCGCCTTTCCATCCCAAAGAGCAAGAAGGTGATAAATTCGAATGTAGAGATACATAGCGGCAGACTAGGTATCAGACTATGTCCTATCCAGAAAATGGCACAAACCTCCCTCCAAATTCAAAATACGACAGTTTATTCAACTTTTCTCAGCCAAAAATTGACAGATTTCAATGATTCTTGCAGCATTCATTTTATTTTCAAAACCTCTAAGTCCCACAGACCTTAAAATTTGAAAATAAAATTGTTAAATGATAGGTATCTGAATTTGAACATTTTGGAATTTGAAAATTTCAGAGGGACGATCCTATGGGGAAAATCAAAACCAGTAGATTGCCTCAAGAATCATCAAAATCGGTCTACTACTGACCAAGAAAAACTGCATATATACCATCCGGTGCCCCCATAATACTAAATTCTGTCGTACGTACAGCTAAGGATAACTGTGCTGTGCTGTCGTATAGCTAAGGATAACTTCCAACCAGCCCGATAATTATGGATGGATAGACCAGGTGCTCGCTGGAAAACGTATAGACCAATGGGCCTGTTAACGTGTTCCCCGTTTGAGGCCGAGGAACTCCACCTTGAAGGAAGACCTGCACCCCAAGGCTCTATCTTTCTAGCCACCACCCCCCGGATAAGGACAGGGGAGAACTACTAGGGCGTGAAACCTACTACCACCACAAATCCAGCTTCAACCGGGTGGCAGGCGAGACCAGCTTCCCAGCCGAGTGAGGCCTGGAAGAGCTGAAAGCCTGAGGCTCCACATGCCCGCAATACCATTATGGGCACAACCCTTAAAGGCGAAGACTGGGCACTGGCGCAGTGACAGAGAGGAGGACTCTGCGCCTACCACTTAATCCCACCCCGTCCTGCAGGTTATTCAGCACAAGCAGGGTGGCCACAATGGCCCCTGGGCCTGGGTCCACACATATGCCACAACTGTAGTGTCCGGAGACACCCCAGTACCTTGGCATCTTGTTCTGCCAGTTTACCATCCAGTGGATTATTGCTGTGTTGACACCACCCTTATCAAGCAGACCAAAAACAACTTCTGAGGGCCATCGTTGTGTTTTTCTAGCGTCATGGCATAAGTAATTGGACATCAATGTCTCCACAGAAGTTCCTCCAACTACCCCTTTGTTTCTGATTGAGCTGATTTCTGGTCTGTCTGCTAAGGTGCGTCTGTCTTTGTTCTCTTGGATCTCCTCTGTAACCTGATTGCGTCCTCAGGTTTTTCAACTCTACACACTTGTACGGTTTATTCTTTGTCTCTGCATTAGTAAATATAAAATTAAACTTCCTTATCATGATGCTACTATATCACATCGTTGTATATTTACCCTATCCTTTTATATCCCATTACACACCTCTGTCGGCATGGAAATAGGCTTCCGCTGCATCAATCAAGAAAAACAACAACAACAACAGTTCACGTTTATAACCATCCCTGTTGCTGTTACTCGAATGCTGAATGGCAGTAACCATAATTGGTTCAAGTTCAAGTTGGATGGCGGTAAGTTGTTACGTTATGGGTAGTATGCCTACGCTGGCTGTTGGCAAATGTTTGAGCACTACTGTTGCCTTGTTTATCAATTACTAGGTACTTGTAAGAACCAATCTTTTCTTTGGTTTCATCTTCATTACAGCTTTCCTGTGGTTTTATCTTTCAGGTAGTTTGTGAGTAATAATTTATTGTCACTCAAATTTAGTTTGGTGCATTAGATTGTTCTGTTAGTTTCAGTTTCGGGTCAAACGTCTTGCGATTCATGGTTATTATGGTTTTTATTCCCCCTATAAGTCTAAGGCCATTGTGCGTCTAAGTTTTATTTATTTACCATTATTCATGGTTATGGGGGTATGAGGGGATGAGCAGTGGTTTGACGAATTTCTCATCTGGTTTTATTGGTTATCTAAGCTCTTTTGCTTACATAGGCGTCATCAGGGATTGTTTAAATATTGTGAGATACTACTCATCCCCTCACCCCCATAACCATGGAAAATGAACCGCTTCCCACCCTATGGATTAGTTACTAATCTTGATCCCAATTGTGACCTAATGGTCACAACTTGCTAAGTTGTGGCAGCTACATTGCAAATGTAAAGGCAATTGTAGGTACCTAATTGTGATTCGGTATGGTTGTGTTACGGACAACTTTTGTGGCATTTTTAGATAACTAGGTTACTTGGCGAATCCGATAGATCCCCCCCATAGATCACTACGGTTGTTTCTGCTTCGAGTACATTTATAATGATACAAACTAAATCACTCGCGACGAAGTTGTGGAAACCCATTTCAAAACGGAAGTTAGTAAAAAACGTCTATTTCCACGAAAAATAAAGAGTTACAATGTTAGAAGTTTATTGTTTGTTACTGATGATGGCCTAACCGTCGAAATCGATTTAACATTGTAACTTTTTATTTTTCGTGGAAATAGACAACGTTTTTCACTAACTTCCGTTTCCTTATAATGACCTGACTAGGTTTAGATCAGGGCATGACTGTAGCAGGTGCTGCCTGGGAGTGTTGGTGCCCGTATAGGCTTGAACGCTTGGGGCAAGATCGGAGCATGAAAGCATGGATACTTTCAACATCTAAACAGTATCCAATAGAAAAGGGTGACGAATTTGGAGTTCAACCTTAAGCCCGGTCCAGACCAGTGCTCCAAACACGGTCCACTCCGGTGTGATTGAAGCTGAGCATGTACGCCAAAATTTTCCATCAAGCCCTCCAAGCACGCTCTGATGGTGATCCTTCTGCGCTCCAGTTTCCCTTTGCCCGGCGATGAAGCAGGTTCTGGTTAACTGCAGGGGTGCTGCAGTTTTGATTGCGTTTCTGCTCAGGAGGATGGAAATTCAAAAATGAAAACTGCAGCGTTGGTGGATGACAAATATTTTTACCAGAAGACAGAGTAGCAAACTGGTGTCCACTATGAAATAGGAAAAAATCAGTGGGCATTACCGTAATTTTACCCGGATGACCTCCTTAAATTTTGAAGATCTGCTTCAAAAAATTATTTAGGAAGTTAAGTAAATATATTTTGAAACAAAAAATGGGAAAACTGAAAAATATAAAAACTGAAAAGAGAGTGAGTTCAGGATAGATTGTGTAGTACATGAAAATCTCAACTCAAACTGCCTGCTTTCCCAACTCGCAGGCTGCTCTGCACCCGCTCCTCTTTGACGGTTCACCAAAAAATCGACAGTTGTCCGTACCGGCACTCCCCCTTGCTGCTTCCTGAGATTGCACTTGGAGCAGAGTGTGTTTGAAGCGCTGGTGTGGATGCGGCTTTAGATAGCAGGATGCATGGAACAGCCAGTTTGTGCTCAGGTGTGTTCTGTAACTTTTCGAGAAATAACTCAGTGGACTAGTTCTCCACTGGATTAATTTTCCATTGCCAGGAAAAACAACATCAGTAAACAATCCAAGAGTACTTAGTTTCAGACATTACCGCCAGAACCTCCAAGGTCCAACTCTTTTGGCGGCAAAATGAAAAAAAAAAAGTCTACTTCAACATTAAGGACCACCAACTTATGGATTAAATTTATATTCAATTCATGAGTAACAAAAAATAAAAATCAGCGAATTACAGAGTGATATAGAATGAAGAAACACCAATATCTAAGTGTAAATACACCTCATCTTGTAAATCTTTTGATTACCTATCGAGGTGGTGGAAAGTTGTTCAGAGTGGAGAAGGATAGCTACCTTACAGAACACCTGGAGAAGTTTTCCACGGCAAAACATGGTGGCCTTTTTAGAGTTAGAGGCCTACAGTTCACCTGGAGAAGTTCGCCAAGGCAAAGATGGTGGCGTTTCTCCACTTTGGCAGAGTTTTCACATCGAAATAAAGTTACAGATCACCCCCCCCCCCCCCCCCCCCCCCGATCACGTTCTGTGGCTAGCAGAAACACCTTTGCACCTACTTTTTGCACTGCGCTTGAATTCCTGCTCACAACAATGGAAACAACGGTACTACCTTCAATATGAACCTTTGTTTTATCTACCCTCAGTTTTTTTAATGATCAGTTGTGATGATTCCTACCTCAAACTAGAGATTGACCTCTCGAACTGATCGCAAAGTTGAACACGCGTTCTTGAGTGTTTTTGATGCAGTATTTCGGGGGATATTCATTTAAAAACGGAGGAAGGGAACTCCTGATAGGTGGACATCATGCATTATTAAGATTTTAATGGAGCTGACACAATCGTATCAGCTTAACTGATACAAGATTTTGGGATATGGGTCTTGTCCCACCATTCAAATCCATTGTATGGTAGCAGAGCGTGGTTGAATTATATGTTGGAATTTATTCCTCAGTAATTCAATCCACTTCCATCCTAGTAGGAACATAGTGCTTGGGGTCTCCAGGAGGAACCCATTATTAGGTATACCTATCCCTTTGTAGTATTAAATGACAAAAGAAAAACAAATGACTCTGTCTTTTGTTGTGTTTAATATAGACTTTTTAATCGTCTGTTTTTAATATATTCCTAATTGATGCAAGGGTACATTCTTCAGGGGTACAGCACATAAGTCATGTATTATTAACCACCATGTCAAGGAACTGGAAAAAAAGGCATGCACCATTTCCTTGGTTTGAAATTCTTTCTGTTCAATGCTATTAACATGTCGTTTAAGTCAACCCCTCCCATTTTAGAATTGTACACAGCAATCGCATTAGGACATGTTACATCCCCACTTTTGTTTTGGTCTCAGGTGAATACATTTTTATTGTAGTGACTGGCTCAGCACCTACAAAGGAACTTGCTAAAGTTACACCTTTTCTGTCAACCCACTTTACTACCCACAAATTATTTTTGTTATTCCTGCATTGCTCGAAAGCCTCTCTTCCTATTTTTAGTAAATCCTTGTCGGAGATAAGTTTCAGGTTCCGCCAGTTGGATCTGATATTGCCCAAAATCAGAACCCCATTATTTTCCTTCAGTTACTCAGTCAGTTCCGATGAACTAAAAAAGTTATCACAGTAAACTGCCGAGAGTATTGTCAGTATTGACTTACACAGTGTAAGAACTACCTTACCACTGAGACCAAAAAGCGATTCTTCAAGTTAAGTAAAATGATGGGTGAAAAAATTTAGCGTTGCCTCCATATGGTAAAAAATCATAAACCATCCCTCTTACCTACACCACTTTTTAGGTTTGGCAGGCATGACCTGCCTCCCACTTCCAGCCCGCGAACTTCTATCAGGAATCTTCATTTCATCGATACTGGAAAGTTTACTGCTCAAGTTTAAGGAAATTCTCAGTCCATCTATCTTATTATTACATATCGATCCACTTCTGTGGTGGGATCGATGGTTGTATTGTTAAAATGAAGATCGCGCCATATAGCCTGAAAACGTTTCTTCGACATTTTAGTGGTATTCTATGGACGTTAAACTCTTTGTTTTCGAGTTATTCAATTTGTAAGAATTTTTTCGTGATTTCGACCTTAACTCACTAAAACGGCCATAACTTCCTTAATTACCTAAGAAAATTCAAATTTGATTATACCTTTGGAAAGAGTGTCCCCATCTCCCTAGTGTACCACAAAAGTTTTTTTTAGATGGTTCATTTGGTGAAAAATCAATCTGAAAAGTGAATTTTGTCAAATCTTCTGAATGACCATTTTTTCCATGGTCCAATGAAATTCTACATGTCAAATTCAGCCTGTAGTCCTGAAATTTGCGCCCGAATCTCAGGGTTCCAACGGTGTAGTCAATTTTTCTTTTACTTGGCTAATTAGGGGAGAAAACTGTGGTTTTATGTTGAAAAACATTGTTTTTTTTTTTTTCAATGAAATCGAGGGTTTTCTTGAAAAATTACCTTCTATTTTTTCACTCTGAATAGAGTAACTCTTGCATAAATTCGCCTACCCCGTTATAAGCTAATTTCACACTTTAGCTTACTAGTTTCACCCCTAAAATCACCAAGTGAACTCAAATTTTTGAGTTAAAATAGAAAACTAGGTTTTTACGGGGTTAATATGCAAGAGTTTTCGACAGCGTGAAAAAATACGTAGAATCCGACCTCAAACTCGAATTTTCAAAGAAGGTCATTAGAAAAGTAAAATTGACTAAACCGCTGGGAAGCTGAGATTTTGGCGCAAATTTTAGGACTACAGGCTTTTGACATGTAGAATTTCATTAGACCTACAGAGTATGAAAAAACGCTGCAAATTATTTCACAAAGGTTTATTATTTTTTCAATTGAGTATGATCGTAGTTTTAGCTGGCTTGCGTACGTCATAAGGCCCGTCCAGACTCCTCGGCGTGTCCTATTTCGAGTTGCCACAACCTATACGTCTATTATTATATACGCATGTTTATATTTCTCGATTTGAGCTCCTATCTATTCAAATATTTGTTGCCTTAATAATATCATTGTCTAAGTACGTACGAAAAGTCGAGAGGATATGTTATTAAATATGCGTAGGAAAAGCATTGGTATTATAACACAAATATGACCTAGGAAAAAACATATATTCATGCCTCGAAGGAACGCTGTACCCACCTCATGGTGTCGCGGCGCCTCCTCTCACTCCACCCCCCGCTCACCCCCCTCACCACCCACCGTGACCCCCTGCCAAGCGTGCCAGGTGTGCGTCTAACACGTCCTAAATGACACTTTTTCGCCCGTTTTTGGCCCATAGCATCTATGCGAGTAAAGCGATCGGGATGGTTAAACGTTAGGACCAACTAGACCCCAAATGGAGTCTATGTGCGAAAGAACAGGTTTTTCAAGTCAATTCTTAGGCCTTTTATGGCCCGGACGGCGGACGGCGAACGGCGGACGGACATTTCAAATTTGGATTCTACGCACCTTGAAACGTAAAGTGACAAAGTTTGAGGGGGGGTTATAAAATTTTTTTGCTACACGATCACATAGGCTTATTATTGGAAATAATAAACCAAAAGTGGTAATTCTGAAGATTTGTCAAAATTCACTTTTCAGATTGATTTTTCACCGATTGAACCATCTTAAAAATCTATTACGGTAAAATAGGGGGAGATGGGAAATGCAACACTCTTTCCAACGGTATAATCAAATTTGAAATTTCTCAGGTAATTAAGGGAGTAATGGCCGTTTTAGTGAGTTGAGGTCGAAATTACGAACAAATTCTTAACTAATAATTACTACTAAAAACTAAATAACTAAATTACTATTATTACTAAAATTAAATAACTCGAAAACAAAGCGTTTTAAAAAAATTTCCAAGAGGAACTTTCGATCGGAATTTAGTTGCATAATATGTGGGTGAAGTTTTCAAGATGTAACGAGAGACACCCTGTATAGCCATCAATGATTTTGTTACAGTTAACTATTATTAATATAGATTTTAGTTTTGAAGGGTTACTTGATTTATGTTGTTTCAGGAGTCAGGAGGCTAAAACATGCAAGATATACGAGATCGGACGGAAACCATGTCACCCCTACTTCAGATAAAACGAGAACCTCCAAGTACTGACTTATCCAATTTCTTCTCTTGTTTGCTTTGTACGTATTGTGGATTTTCAGGGTCTGATTTATCAAACCATTATATTCAAACACATAGCATCGAAGTTAGTTCTCAACGCCTGGATTTCAACTGCTATGATGATTTCAGCGTATGGAAGACTCAAGCATTGCCCAAAAACAGTTTTAACATTTTTCGCAGTGAGTGGTTCCAATGCGACAAAGGAATAGATACATGCATATTTGTAGCACGGTGCGAAGAAGAAATTAATTTTGAATCAAGTCCAGGGAACGTGTTTCTTAGATGCCCTTCTTCCGTTAGAGCTATTTATACCGAGGGTAGCAACATCATTGTAGATTATGTATCTACCCATTTAGGACACGAAATTAAAATGAAAGAAGCCAAATTCCACGATCCGTTCGAAGTTAGAGAAAAGGTTCAGGGAATTGAAGAACAGAGCCATGGTCATGGTTTGTTCGAGTTGGGCTCAATCAAAATAGAACCAGTTAGTGAGTTAGAGAAACCCAACATCCGTCAAATTGATTTTATTAGCATCAAAGTTGAAAAGGGTTTTTCTGATGTTGACCCTCTTCATGTTCAAGCCGACTGTACCAACTCCGATCTCGAAATCAAGCAGGAGAGTTCTGAGGTAACATGTTTGATACAAATTCCAAATAATTCATCTTTAGACAGCTCATCACCTCTACCTAATTCTGGTGAATCAGAAACGAATGTGTCGCACCAACTACCTTCGCGTACGCGTGCATCCAAACGTCTTCGTGCAAAGCGCTTATCGATGCAGAATAGTTGCACATTTGATGTTAAGAAGTTTCCTTTGGTTTTCGAGAAGTCGTTGTTGGATTCTAATAAATTACCACTCAGGTGTAAGAAGATATCATTGGTTTCTAGAGAAACTAATACTGAGTCTTTGGCCTCGGAATCGTCATTTCAAAATCGTCAATACGAAAACTGCCATCGGAATGACTTTCATCCTGAAACCTCCAATTCGTTTATTTGGAACGACAAGATAAATAATAAACCTAGTATAAAAACCCATGAGCAGTTACGGCCCTTAATAGTGCGGAATTCCATTGCCAGTCAAGCATCAACATTTCAGCAGCTTACTAAACCAGTCCCTATATTACCTTACAATTGTCAACCCTGTAGAAATACTATAGGATACCCTTGCATGAAATGCCCCTTAACAGAGGGATGCCGAGAAAAAGAATCAAGTTCAAACGAGATTATAAGTTTGCTCCCTGATTCAAGTATCCTTGAACCTGTAAGACACACGTTGGATTTACAAGTAGAAATCCCACGTAAGTGCTATAGTAATAAGAAGAAAAACTGTGAAACAAGTAGTTGTGGAAGTGAAGCTTCTAAAACTAAATTAATGAACTCACTAGAAAATCTCTCCACAAGTTCCATGAGAGACTCTCGAAATCAGAAAAAGGTTATGCTAGATGCACCGATTGGGGAGCCTTCCAGTCTAATATACCAGTTTGATGAAAATGAGTTGCGTTTTACTCTCAAAGAAGACAACAAAAAAGCTTGTTGTCCCAAAAGTCCTAAACGTGGTACACATTTTCAACAATACCTGAAAATGTACCGTAAATACATTGTGCCGAAAAAAAATTTTGAAGAGAACATTCTGAAACCTTCAAAGAACCCTCTTGAATCCTACTCTCAAGGAGTCAAGAAAACCGATGACGTTTTGTTAATAACAGGGACTGATTTACTGTGAGTGTTGGTTGCTCATTTCGGTGTTTTCATTGAGTACCTACCTACCTACTTATATTTTTGAAACATCGAGGTTCGTATGGTAGGTTTACTAATTTAAATGTAGTAAAAATTTACTACTGTGGGTGGTATGTACAAAAGTTCTTCCTTATAAATCTATTTTTGGTTACCTTGAATTAAGAATTTCATGTGTTCTTTACTGCTTACAAAATTTTGTTATTAAAACATTTAAAAAAGGCAACAACTGTAACAATGAGTTGTAAATGTTGATATCTTAATAAATAATTTATTAGTAATATGTTTATGTTGATGACTGCATACTATGACTACATTTTTACATGTTTTATATAATGTTCTCGCTTGCAAATACATTTTCTGAAATATTATTACATTTATTTATTTACACAACTGTTGGAGATGTTGATAAACAAATGATTTGTTGTTTCGTGTTTGCTGTTTATGTCAGGAGAAATGAGGAATTTATTTCGTGGGTCAACTTACACCTCCCCAACACCTTCTGATCTTTGGAGCTAATTTCTTTACTGTTAGACTTCTGAAGCTAATTTTGTGTTAGCTCACTCATTTGATCGGAAACTGGTACTTAGGTATATGTACAAAATATAAAGAGAAATTTTGTACTGTTATACTGAGCGAATGAGGATTATTCTTGACAAAAAACGCGGCAGGCCACTTGTACTATCTCTCTTATGAGAGAAGAGCTATGAGCATTGAAAATGTCTCAGTAATTTCAATGTTTTTTATTGTTTTAAATAAAATAACAATTAGAAAACATAAAATAATTATTGACACACAAACACTGAATTTGCTGTAAGCCCAGTCTCGACGATGCCCAATTCTTCCACGAATATGAATTCACAGGTAGGTAATTAATTTTCTGTTATGGTGCGCGTCAACAATTACTATAACCAAGGTTAACTTCTCAACCAAGGGACAACAAAACAAGCGGCATTGTTTACTATATCCATTTATAATTTAAATAAATATCAAACTATGACATGAATAGAAGAACAAGTACGAAAGAAATGTGTGATAAATCGAGAGCTTTCCAACGAGTGGAGAACGATTTTTGTCCGGTGAAAACTAAAGAAGTTTCATTTCCCCAGCAACGGCTTGGTTGTACGTAAAAATCAAACACCTAACTTGTTTATAGGTTGCGTGACGTTTTTTTCTTTCCGGTTGACCCGTCGTCAAAGACATTTTATGTCAAAAATGTTTTGGAATATGCCAGGAACACATCTTTGAGTTTGCCGGTATAAACTAAGTACTCCGTAAATAAGTAAATTGACCAATTTGTTTAATTCTTGTAACCTAGCAAGTAGAATAATAACACAATAATGATTGAGATGACTAAATTTGTTTCCTTTGCCGAGTATCGAAAGAGGATGAAAACGCCAGCAAGAAACTTCTTATCAGTTCTCCAAGGCGCGTGTTGGATGCCATGTAGGGAGCTCAGTACCAGTTTCGCCTTCACGAAGTTTACAGAACAAGAGATGCTTTGTGTTAGTTCGTAAGTCTTGATACAGTTCCCGTCTTATCCGAGAGACTGCATTTACCCTATGCTGTTGCGTTGGATCAGACTGTCTTATTCCAGCGTTTCTGAAGCAGTGTTCTGGGAGACATCTAACTAACAATCGAGAATGGATAATAGCTGAAAGCTGCACAAATATATGCACTATGCACTATTAAGGTTACGATTAGGGGGGGTGGGGATTGTTGTGTTCTGTTACTCTGCGGAGTAAGGGCTGCTACATTCCTTTCCCGTTTATTTTTGAGCGGATTTAAACGATAGAGCCTATTTGTCTTGAATTTGTGTAATTGTAGCAGAGCATGGTTATGAATTACAAGCTGGATATTATCTATCCCTCATTAGTTCAATCCATGTATTTGTGGGTCATTCCTTTGAGTATTAATAATACAGAGAGCTATTAACTGTAGTTGAGTCATCAAACCATAGGTGCCACTTTTTGTCACAATGGACTATGCAAACGAGGCTACTTTCAAGATGGCCGTACACCAATCAGCTGACGTCATATGAGATTAATCGTTGATGGAGTTGTGAAGTCTGGCCCTCCAAGTTGATCAGTTCTTGGATACCAACATGTGTGTTATCTAATGTCGAAGCCCCCAATCTGCCACCTAAACTACTATTTACCTGGTTTGGCTGTGGTGGAAGTGTCTCCTCTATGTTCGGTTGTTTCCTCCTGAGCTGGACGGCGGCCTGCTTTGTTCCTCTGGCCCCTGCAGGGTTTTGCCATATGATGGGACTGTGCTCCCCGTGGGACACCCCCAAGCGTTTCCCGCCAGCTGTACAACCTTTTCATCTAGTGCATTCTGTTGCAGACTTACTGGCCTCATTGGCTGCTGGGCTCAGGGGAGAGGAGGCAGAAGCTTCCGAAAGGTCACGAGGCCCCTGGTGCTAGAGCACATTCCCATTTGCTCCTTGAACTGAACCCCAAGGTTATCACCAAACAGGAATGAAGTCGACAGAGCATCCTTTGTAATTTAGCTCAAATGTCTGGAACATAATCCCTCTAAAATGCTGCGTCTGGCCCTATTAAGATAAAAAAAATAATGCCGTCATTTCTCAGCCAGCATCACAAAAGTTTTCATAACTTGGGCCAATGATCTTAGAGGCCTCCACACCTTGTTTAATGACGTTCGTCAGGCCCAAACCCAGAGCTGTGACCACAGTCACACACTGACGCTGCAAAGACACATATCTAGTATCTACAGCCTTATGTGAGGACAAGATAAAATCCTCTATCTCAGGATTTAGTTTCGATGGTTCAAGAGACGGAAGATTGTAAGGGATATTCTTGGACCTCAGGTCCTCAAAATTATCTGCTGGTAATCCAAACAACAAATGGTGATTCCAGTTACTAGCAATACTTTCGTGGATACCCGGCACTATAACAGGTGGTACTAATGGGTTTTTACCCAAGGCTTGCAAAAAATTCGGGTCCAGTTCGCCATCTGTTCCCTGTTCCCCACCACCCAGAGAAGGAAACCCCACAAAATCTGGGAATTGATCCGAAGGAGGTGGATCTTGGGAAGCTGGGTTGTTAAATTCGACAATGGGCTTCGGAGTGGTGCCGCAGCTTTCGATTTGTCTGGTAGGGGGGAGACCAGAAGACAACTCCTTCCCTAAGGGTAGATGTTCTATGCACCGGCTTCCACATCCTCCAAAACCCCATAATCATAGGTCTTGTTTGTAATCAGAGCCCCAAAATCGTGGTCGTACCAACCTGCAGTTGGTATCTTTTGATCGGTGTAAAATTGGGGCTCTGAAAACGAACGTGATCGTTCTAATGCGCAATTAGAATCAATCGCTTCCCAATCTCGTTGGGAACGCTGATCACCCAGACCGAGCCGGCTAACCTGACCTGACACGATTCTCTCGGGGACCTCGATCTACCACAAAACTCCTTGGATTTGCGATCCGAGCAAGTTCGCAAATATTGAGGTTCCAGGTCTTCATCATAATGATAATCATTAAAGACAGGAGAAGCGTAGGGATACGAGTCCCGGCGAGGATAATTCTGTGGGAAAACATCCTATCCCGAATGACACCTGTTCCTTACAGGTAATAACATAAGTAATGACTAGGTACTTACGTAAATGTCTTGGGTGGACGGTTTCAACTTAGAAAGTATACAAATAAAAAGGGAAATAATTAAATAACACGAAAAAACTTCAAAAAACTGGTTTTGGTTCATCAGCAAAGTTATATGAGTTCGTTTAAAAAGTGATGATGATTCATAGTTCTTGCAGGGTTGCCGGGGACATTTTCCTGTTGGGGGTTTTCGGAACCATACTGTTCTTTCTCTCTGCGCGGGACTTTTCGATTTTTCAAGTCTTAAAGTTCCTTTAAACGAACTGTCGAGCTATTTCAGAGAAATACTAGGTATATGCATACCACACGTGCCCCGAGCGATATAATAAGGAGCTAGTCGCCCATTGAATATTTCAGATGTCATTTCCTGAACTAGATTCATCGACAATCCATTCTGTTTTTAATTTCTTCATTATTATTCCTAATCGCCAATGCATCTATTTATCGACTTTATTCTATCCATTTATCGAGCATAAGTTCTTCGACAGGAGTGTACCTTTACGAAGGAAGCTAATTAATTAGCTTTGCGGTTTTCCAGTTGACATTTCCCAAACTGGAACTCGTACTGTCCATATTTAACACACTTCAAATAAGTATATTTTTAAAGGGAAGAGTTTTACGGTTCCCATCTTATCCGAGAATGTGTCTACCCTAAGTTATTGCGTAGGATTGAGGATAATTTCTGAAAGCTGCTAATATATGCACTATTAAGGGCAAACGGTGCTGTAGACCCCGTTTTTGTTGATTAATGAGCATTTTAAACAATGAAGCCCACATCATCGGTTCATGTGACAACACCGTACAGTCAAATTCCGTAGAAAGGAAAAATTATATTGACTGAAAAGCCGATGATATAAGGAGGAGGTTTTATATTCAGTGACAGTAAACAATCAGCCAGCCTCAAAAATGGGTGAATTGGGGCCAGCACAACTTTTGACAATGACTAAATTTGAGTTTCAACACTTAATTATAGAAGGATAATGGGTTAAGTCAACAGAAACCAATTGAAAGTCCACAACATGTAAATTTTAACTACCAAGTGTTGATAATTTCCACATGCGAATAAGTTAGTTGATTTAAACAATGAAAATTTCCACGTCTCGTAAACAATTATTTCAATTAAGACAGGAATAATAAAATCTTGTATAAAACGCACATTAATTAGATCGTACTATTGGTAATCTATCACAAACTGATCACAGACACACAAGGCTTTTGTTTATACTCGTTTTGAGTTGTAAAGTCTTTGGTGTTCACGAAATAACCAAAATTTGTTGATTGTTAAGATTGACTTAAATATTTGTCTCTGCAATGATTCAGTCATCATAGACTTAAATTGTTATGCCCATTTCACATATGGCATACACTGATATCTCTTGCATCACCTGAAAGAATAGAATATAAATTAGTTTGAAAATTGTAAATAAGAAGTGAAACAATAGGGCACGTAATGAGTTTCATAACTTTTGGATGTATACTGTTTTTTATGTAATGAGTGAAGCAGCATCACAATCATAATGGTCATTAGCAGCATTGAACAAGGTGACAAAAGATGTACCAATTACGATTCTAAGGGGGGCGTGACTCTCGGACACATAATATATCACAATTCTTAATAGGGCCCAGCGGCTATCAGGAGCTGGACCTTGTCTGGCCCAACAGAATGTCAAGGGTTCTAAGCAGGACTCTGAGGTCCGTAAGAATTGTACAGTCCTCCAGAAAGTGGCGGATGGACAAACTACCTCCCACACACTACATCAAGCATGGCCAGTGGCTACCCAATTTATCGCTATTTGGTACCTCCTTGAATGCTGGTTACAAAAGGGCCAACGGGGTACATGTCCCGAAAGCCTGAAAGATACTATACAGACCAGTGACCTCACCCTGCAATTGCTCATGCCTAATGGAATTGGCTTCATGTTACATGTAGGAGATATGATTCTCAATGTGTATAGGCAACATCTCGAAACTTACAACAACTCATCGAGAAATACTCCGAACTTTTTTTCCTCAAGTTATCTACTTTGTCCACCAAAAGTATAACATGGTATTAAATCTAAGGGGTTCTTTTTGGTAGTAATAATAGTAAAATTATCATTTACATAACTTGGAGGAGTACGTCGTCACAAGCAAGTCGTGTAACAGGGGTGAGTGCTTTCAGTGTAAGGACATAATCATCAGGCCATCGAAACTACTCATTTCCATACAGGTTCGATGGACTGATGATGATGTCCTTACATCAGAAGCGCTTGCGCCTGATGATTAAAAAAAAGAAGTTAAAGAAGAACAACTTTGTCACGAGCAGTTTAGTTTGTAGCTAGTGATGACGGACCCCTCCAAAAGGTATGTAAATCATAAAGTATATATAACAGGCTGAGTGAAAATAAAAACTAGATTAAAAAAAAAAAAAAAAAAAAAAAACTAGCTGTAGTGTGTGTGTTCTACTGAGCCCAATGCAACAATCTTCGATTCATGATCAATATTAGGAGTATTCATGGTTCATTTTGAAAATTGAATTAATCAAAAAGTAATGGTGTTATGAGGCTCCTCGGTGAAAGCCAAATCAGTGAGAGTTACCTATACGTGATCATTAGAGATTTTTGATAATAAACAAGAACTTTTTTCTTCAATTTAATGATTTAAGCCGCACCTCAACGTTTCATCCGCGTACTTTTATAATTTTTTCATAATTTCTGCCCCTTTTCTCTCGAAAACCGGGAGTGCAGACGTTTCACAAAGAAGTTTCGGAAGTGCTTTTTTCCGGTTTGACAGAAAAGTCGTCGACGATACGTCTGGAGAATAATTTATCCACGGATAAGAATTCCCCACGCGGCGTCGGTTCTGCCTTGATGGATGCTTCGGTTTCCAAAAACGCTGTGCTTGTGAGATCGTCTTCACCTTCGCGTAAAAAACCGGTCCCTCCACCTTTTCATCCTTTTCAGTTTGGGAAAGACCGGAACCGATCTCTACAATCTATACTGGAGACACCTATAGAATCTAGATATAACCTCATAGAGTCATCCGACTAAGATGAGGTTAGAGACAGACAAAGCAGAGCGAGGTTGAGGAAATATCATCGTATATCATCGCATCTTCATGCAGATTATTATGTCATGCCTGAAAAGGCCTTAAGGAGGAAGAGACGTTGGGACTTCTCCCAATCGCCCTCCGACTCTCACTCGTCGTCATCAGAAATAGCCTCGCCCCGCAACGTATCAGGAGCCTCCTCCGAGGCCTTTGCCCTGTTTTTCAACCGTGCCTTCACTAGTAGAAGAACAGTCAACCAGAGTTCCGAACCTAGCACACCAACTTCTTGCTGTAATGGGTATTAACGAAACACCTCCAGTAGACCCGATCTTCATCCACCCCACTATGGAGGAAAAATGGCGCGAGGCTATGCGTAAAGGGATAGACAGGAATGCGTATGTCGAACTTCAGACAAAGTACGACCCCAACGTACACGCAACGGCACTTCTGCCCCCAAGTCTAGACCCGAATCTACGCGAATGCTTTCCAGGTTATGCTACGAAGGCGGACGAGTCTGCTCGGAAATCCCAAATGCGGTCAGTACAAGCGCTGGTAGCGGTATGGCTGAGGCTATAAATCTAGTTTCTATACTCCCGAATTCGGAGGCTCAACAGAAACGGATTTATTTAGTATTATGGGACGCCTCAAATTCAATAACAGCAAACCTTTTCCGTGAGTCCTGGTCCCAGAAATGCAGACTCGTCCAACACCTCATGCCGGAGTACCACGCGACTGCCCACAATCAAGCACTGGGACAAACTTATTTGTTCGATGACGCCGCAGCAAAGTGGGTACAGTCGGTATCAGATAAGGATAAGATCAAGAGATCGATTTGAATGGAGAAATATAACTAAATCTCCTATTTTACTGTCATGGATCTCTGGATACAAACTGCCGTTCAGCCAGGATCCCCCATTATCATTACCAACGTCCTATGCCAAGCTCCCCCCTTCAGGCGGGCCTCGGGTAGCGACCATAATCAAGGATTTATTAAATAAAGGAGTGGTTGAGACTTGGCCAAACTATTCCCCTTGTTTTGTATCACCTATTTTTACAATACCAAAAAAGTTGGGATCGGATCGCCTTATTATTAATCTCCGCAAACTAAATAAATTTCTGAATTTACTACATTTTAAAATGGACGATTACCGTTCGGTCAGGCACGTAGCCAGAGGGGGGGTCCATGGGGTCCGGACCCCCCCCGAAATTTTTTGATGAATTACAAAATTATTCATGGTTAGGGTAGTACCTATCTATTATTTCACTAGCACGAACTACCAACAGAGAATATTCGTCTGATGTGAAATTCTTCAGATATTATTTTTATAATACTCATAGGTTCTGCTAATAGCTCCAATATGTAGAGGTAAGGTTCCTGAGATAAGAAGTTAGATATTTCGGTACACGGACATGGGTCATGTATACGATCTTAAAGACAGATCAACGCCTCTAGCACTATACCTGTACGACCCGTGTAAGCCTTGCCGTGTAGCAACTCTTCATACCTTTCAGCACTCCACATTTTTATTATGGTGTTCAGAAACCTTCCGACATCTTCCCCTGAAGAGATTCCTTTCTCTCTCTGGAGGGCAGTACTACAGAGGAAGAAAATTCTCTCCGAATCTCGTATTCCCTCGGCTAGCCTTTTCACTTCATCAGCAAGGAGTGACACGCCGACCGCTCCCTGAGGTAACTCGTACTGCTTTCCTTGCAGACGCATGGCTCTCTGCTACAGCATGTCCCATCTTAATGTGGTCCAGCCTCCTGGAGAATTTAACATCCCGTCCCCGAAGCCTCTTATGAAATAGTTCTGAATAGGATCAGCATTTGGTATTGATATACTTTGAGTACCATTGTTGGTATTCAGGTTCGCAATATTTGGATGTCTGGAGCGTATATGTAGAGTGAGTTCTCTTCTTGTAAAGCCTTTAGAACAATGGGGACATTGGGTTGCATTGTCGTATTCACCAAGGTATCATCCATGTTACTGAGCTACATAATTACGTTGCTCCAACGATATCACAACAATAACAATAATTAAGTTAACATTTTTGGAATGAGTGAATGAGACAGAATTTGGCACTCAACTTCGAAGTAGGAATTTGAAGAAGTATGACTGGTAGTGTGAACCTGTCTGGTACGTTTTCCATCGGTTTTCGGTAAAAATAAATTAAAAAAAAAAAAAAAAAAAAAAAAAAAAAAAAAAAAAACCGCGATCTAACGCTTCGAAAATTTATTTCACCAAACATCACCATCCGTTCCGGGATTAGAAAATTCATAAATTTACTTCATGGGATCTTGCAGTCTATGGGAAATTTATCTATCCTATGTGCGTCACGGGGTTCTGTATTCCGCCCCACACTCCTCACAATATCCTACGGTGAGAATGTTCCTAGATGTCTTCCTAATTTTACGTTACGGGATCCTGCAGTACCTTATAAATTAAGATTAGAAAAATACCTTAGAAATAAGATGGGTAACGGACGCCTTTCTCATTTGACCATGGTGTCAATTCATTATCCACTGTCGTTCGCGGCTTATAACGTGCTGGATTTGATGTCTTTAAAAGCAAACAGAAAAATCTTACTATAAACATTTTATGATCAACTAAATACCTGAAAATTGAACTTTTATTGTTGTATAAAGATCAAGATTTATCATGATTGTAAAAAATTGTTTTAACTGTCACCTAAAATCCTTATTATGTACCTACCTATTAAATATTTTTGCCTTATTAAAGATAGTATTTCATCATGTTTGTAAAACATTTCTTCTCCTGTGACTTAAAATTCGTATTTTAAAATTTATTGAAATGGGAAGAGAGCCGGTGGGCGAGGGGGGGGGGGGATCTGGACCCTCCCCAA
Source organism: Adelphocoris suturalis (assembly GCA_030762985.1). Taxonomy (NCBI): domain Eukaryota; kingdom Metazoa; phylum Arthropoda; class Insecta; order Hemiptera; family Miridae; genus Adelphocoris; species Adelphocoris suturalis. The sequence goes on along the minus strand of CM061041.1, from coordinate 90,692,312 downwards.
GGCAAAATCCTGGCTACGTGCCTGCGTTCGGTGTTGTCACTTCTGAGAAAAGGAGATTTTGGGGCAAGTCTGGACCTCAAGGGTGCATATTTCATGGTCCGCATTGCCCCGAAGCATGGGAAATATTTGGCGTTCACTCTAGGGAATACCACATATGTTTTCACAGCCCTGCCCATGGGTCTCGCATCGGCGCCGTTTGTTTTTCACAAATTGCTTCGTCAAGTAATGGCCCGACTGAGAGATCAGAAAATTACAGCTATTAGCTACTTAGATGACAGCCTCTTTCTAGCAACATCAGCTGAACAATGTGTAAGATCTATTCAGACAGCTGCATCGCTATTCGCGCAATTAAGTTTCATAATTCATGAAACAAAAAGCCAATTGATCCCGTCCACAACATTTACATTCCTAGGATTTGAATTTAATTCCCTGGAGATGACAATGGGCATTACACCGAAAAAATTCTAAAACTTAAACGGTTGGTCACAAAATCACTTGATCCAGAGAGCCACTTGACCTACCTGAAAATTAGTGGAAACAATAGGATTTCTAATGTCTTGTTCACCGGCGGTACGATACAGTCCGCTGTACTTACGTCAATTAGAAAGAGTAAAAATAGAAGCCCTACAGCGATCTGGCGGTGATTTCCGTCACCACTGTGTTTCGTCACATCAAGCCAAACTAGAGTTACAATGGTGACTACAGGCAATAGAGAAAGGTCCCAGTCCGTCACCATTATGATAATACTATCTAGACGGATAGCTCAGACTTGGGATCGGGGGGTTTCTGCCCCCCACATCGGGTGAGCGGCTGGTGGTGAACCCAGCAAAGGGACCTGCATATAAGTCAAAAAGAACTGGAGGCAGTCTGGGAAGTGCTGAACTACTTTGCACACGACTGGTCATCACTGAACGTGTTACTACGAGTGGACAATATGACAGCAGTAGCCTTAAACAACAAAATGGGCTCAGTATCATTCCCCCACCTCCACGAAATTGCAAAGCGAATTAGGAATTTTTGTGAGCAACGGAATCTATGGATACACGCAAAATACGTACACAAACGATAACGATGTGGCGGATGAATTATCCAGATTAGATCCTAGATCTTCGGAGTGGGAATTGAACCAGAAACCATATAATTACAGAATCAAAACTCTGGGAACCCCCTCCATAGATTTGTTTGGGTCAGCTTTGCTCCACAAATGCAATCGTTTTTTCTCCTTTTGGCCAGAGGAGGGATCATCCGGGGTAGATGCATTTACCCATTCCTGGGAAAACGAATTTTTTTATGCCTTCCCACCCCTGGCATTAATCCCAAGAGTCTTGAAAAAGATAAAATGGGGCAAAGCCAGATGTATCGAGGTCGTACCCGATTGGCCTGCTCAGGCATGGTATTCCGTATACATTTCCATGACAGACTCGGAACTATTAAAATTTGATCCAGCTAACGACCTCCTTTCTGATCATTCCAGGAACAGGAGCCTCCGGTCGCTGGACCACATGAGATTGATGGCGGCAGTCTTATCAGGGAGGCGTGGATACACCAAGGAATCCCGCCAGGCGTTGCGAACATGCTAAGTACGTCTTCGGCTTCATCATCTATTAAGCAATATAATTCCTCTCTTAAACTGTGGGGCGCATTTTGCACAAAACAGGGTTGGGACCCCAGGGAGGTTACAGTTCACAAAACATTACTAATCTTTGAAGACATTTTTCAATCGACTTCACAATCATTCAGTTCATTTAATACTCATCGAGCTGCCCTGTCGCTGATTTCTCAGCATGAATTGGGGTCGGACCCTACTATCAAAAGGTACCTGAAGGCAGTCTTTCGACTACGGCCTCCAGCAGCCAAATACGATAATACCTGGGACCCGGATTCGGTCCTGCAGTTTTTCAACGCATCCGCCGATGAATCGCTACCTTTTCTAACTAAAAAACTAGCTATGTTGCTATTACTAGCATCGGGCCAACACCCACAGACAATTCTAGCAATCCGCAGGTCCAACATTAATTTCGAGTTGAATGGAGTTAGGATCTTCATCCCAGCATTACTAAAAACTTCACTACCAAGGGCGATTGCTCCATCATTTTTTTTCCCCAAATTTCCAGCGAACCCAAAACTATGCCTCCCATCACTGTTAAGAGATTATGTAAACGCTACAACGAATTTGGATCACCAGGACAATTTGTTATTAACAACACGCCCCCCTGTCCGACCAGTGGCCAGGGCAACGCTGAGCCGTTGGGTATCAACAACCCTACAACAAGCAGGGATAGAGGGGCAGGGTGGACAGCAAACTCTTCTATGTTTGCTACTGTATACAATAAGCCCCTGGAAAATCAAGGGGAGTTCGCATCCGCCATTATTCATGGGACAGGACGCAACTGAGAGGGGGTACCATATTTACATTTATACAAAATACCAAAAAAAAACCCTATCCCCAGGAGGAATCTAATCTCGACTCCTCCCCCTTGGTGCCAACCAGATTTTCATCTGGGCCATAGTACCTTATAGTAGTGTCCTTATATATCCCTACAAAAAAGGGGGGGGGGGGGGGGGGGGACTACTCACTAGTGGTAATGGTATGGGGGAGTTGAGCGTTTTCACGGGTCCCCTGCACACGAAAGTGTGCACCACAAGTGAGTAACAGAAGCTTAGTTCTCACCTCTTTAGGCCAGGTCGTGTGGAACGCCCATTACCACCACCTCTTTTTACAAGCAGGTGAATGGAGGACTTTGAACGAGCTGCATAAGTAAACAGTCTTCTACGAAGACCGCACTATAATTGATAACTCAACTTACCTGTGGGAAAGATTGAGTAGAATTATAGTAGGTCGGAGTAGAAGACTGTTTAGTGCCCACCCAGTCATTCACCTGCTATATTTATCGGTCTTTGAACTGAAGTGAGATGGCGGAGCTCGGAAGGACCTGGGTCGGCGAGGCGCAGGGGTGCCAACAGAACAGAACGAATAGTCCGTTTGTCGTTTGAAAAACCACACCTTCGCGGGTTTATTTCTTTGAAATTTACCGCAACACAGTAAGAGCACGAGAGCTGCGTAAGTAAACAGTCTTCTACTTCGACCTACTATAATTCTACTCAATCTTTCCCACAGGTAAGTTGAGTTATCAATTATTGATTGTATACTTGACTTTCAAAGACTTCAGCTTGTAAATATTATCGTCGCAAACTACGACGTGCATGAGTTACGTTCAAGGAAAACTCCCACAGTTGAAGAGGTTTGAATAAATCAGCCTCATAGCTCACTCTGTTGGAGCATTGTAACTAAAGAGAAATTCCTCCTTTGTATCATGGACATGAATCTGAACTTTGTCGAGGTACTATCTAATATTCTTCGGCTGTAACACAAGCTTATTGTAGCCTGTCAAAATTTGGGGTTTTTTTTTTTTTTCATAAAACTATTGGACCATGAATACCCCTAAGGTTCATATAAATAAAGCCTTACCCTCTTCAATCACTTCAGAAGTTTAGTATGAAACAAGGTACACTCACAAAAGGCCAGCAAGAGGTATTTTAAGCACTGTCCCCAACATCACTAAGTATATTATCAAGTAATTATTGATTTTGGGTATCGAATATACCACTGAGCCTCCTTTAGGGACAATAGACATCATCCAGATATTGCGAGCTATAAAAATTTAATTTCATAATTGTTAAATTGCAAACCTCTTCAGCCGTTTGATCTCCGCTAATGACGGAAGGGTAAACGTTGTAAGGTTTCAGGTATGCGATGAATTCCACCAGTTCGCTCAAACTCGAATGACTAGAATACGCCACCCTCATCAATTTGTCAGAAACTTTTAATACTTCTCCCTAAAAAAAAACCATAAGGCTCAATAAGCTTCGTATACAATAATCGTTTTTGACTGGCCAAATCGAGGCCAGAGCCTGGTCGTCTGGAATTTTGGTCAGTTAATCCGATATGCAGTTTTTTTTTTTTTTTTTTAAAGAAAAATTAACTATACATGTCTTTAACAAATAGATACGTGAATATAGAATATGCAGATTATAGTTACAGATCGTAAACAAGTATTCATAGTGTTCATATAGTAAAATCTTATAAAATTTCCTGACAAAGTATGGTGAAAAATATACTTTTTCTTCGCTTCGTGTTCCAAGAATATTAGCCCGTACATTTGTCACATGTGTACACCGCATAACAAGGAAAGAGAGATGTTGCTTTCTCCTCCTCACATTCTGGGAAGGTCGTGGAGAGTGAAGGAAGCATGGGGAAATGAAAAGAAAAGGATGACAGGTTAAGATAGAGTCTACTGTATTCTATATAGCATACGGTGCTATATAGATGGAAGCAGTGAATATGAATCAGCCAACAACTCTTTCACTTTTTAGCAGGGTAGCTTTAAAAACTAAGGCAACTCAAGAGGTCAGAGTTGTAGACTATTAGAAGGACCACTATTGGTCTACAAGACGATTTTTCCTCAGATTTTTCAGTGAAAAACGATATGAGTTCGAATTCTGTTTCATCTATAATTTTTTGATCTACTCAGCCGGTTGAAATGGTATAGTCCCGACTGACGCCCTCCTTGGTGATGAGTCCTCCCATATCATGGCCAAATGGACTGGAACCTGTGTTGCTAGTTTGCAAGATTCTGTTCACAAGTGACGTTGTTTGCTTAGCTGTTGCAGTTTCAATAAAAAGATTATTGTGTCGAAAATAACTGTGCAGTAATACTAAAGTGATGTTCTAACAAGGGTTATGGAACCAGATTGCTGACCACTGCGCTGAAAATAACGATATGTCGGACAGGCAAGACGAACGTGAAGACACAGTGAGAACTAATATTGGTGGGTTAGTGAAACTTAACAAAAAGAACTATAAAACTTGATCATTCAACATAAGACTTGAGGACCAGAAGTTGTGGTGGGAGGTAGTGTCAACTGACAACGACGCACAGTATGCTGCAATTTCAGAAGACAAAAAGAGAAGAGCATTCAGACTAATTGCAAGATGCATTATTGATGACATTCAACAAGATATCTTAGATATTCAGTATCCTACGGCGCTATGGCGAAAGTTGGCCTCACGGTTACAGCCAATGACAAGGCTCAGGAGACTTCAAGCATCTAAGAGTCTATATACTGCGAGAATGAACCAGGGAGAAGAAATTGAAATTTACATAAACAAAGTATTAAATTATGCTACTGAAGTCGTAAAAGCAGGGAGCGCAAAAATAGATGATGAACAAACATGTGATGTGCTAATTAACGGCTTGCCAGATGAATAGGAGACTACTGTAAGCATGTTATCTACGTTTAGAAATGAAGAAACCCCGGGACACACAGGAGAAATTGGAAAGTCTGGAATGCGAAGAATCGAGAATGAAATCCGTTGTTACAATTGTAACAGAATCGAGCACTTGAAGGAAATTCTATAGATTCTGAGATACATCGAAAGATGATCAACCGCGGGATCAAAGACAAATTATCCTAAAATGCTACATGCCTTCTTGCGGGACATTCAAACAATGATGAGTGGCTTATCGACAGGGGAGCCAGCAGCCATTTTTCGCCTAACAGAACTGATTTTTTGCATTATGAGCGAATGAGGAACTACAAAAAGGTAACTATTGCTTCAAATATCACCTGCGAAATCGTTAGAGTAGGTACAGTTTCTATGTTATCAAAAACGAAAAGTGGAGAGTTCAAGATAGATCTAAGTGAAGTTTATCATGTACCAAAGTTTAGTTTTAGATTATTACTATTGCAAGGATAGAAACGAAAGGATACGAAATTAGAATCTCAAACGGTCTTTACAGGATTTTAGATGGTTCAGAGTTGATCATGGAATCATTTCGTACAGAATCAAACATATACGCACTTCAGAATCTCTGTGGTTATATTGGACTTTCAGTTTTGCTCAAGTACTTATCTCTCTTCCCTCATTTGGCATGTCAGTTAAAGGAGGGGAAGTGCCAGACCATAGAGAAAGAGTAAAATTGGTGGTAGGGAGGAAAGGGGTGTGAAGAGATGGTTTACTTCTCGATGCTCAACACCAATATTTTCTAATCCTATTCTGGCACCTATACCGGAAGAACCATGTTTTGTTGATCTGCAATTCATTCGTTTTTTTTTTTTTTTTTGTATTTTTCTCGTCAAAATACAGTTTCATTTGTAATCATTTTTGGAATAGTATCTGATATTCACAATTCAGTAATACTTACCAGTTTCAACGCATGTTTGTGAAAGTACATTGCACTGGGCTTGATTTGAAGAACATTATCACGAAGTTTGGCATCTTTATTTGGACAAGGATGACATTCAAAGAAGGGCTGGAATAGAAGAACGAATGATCTAAGTTAATGTTCATATTATTAATTATATTGTTGAGTTTTTACTATTTTAAGATCAAAAACAACCGTTTCGGAAACAAGTTATCATGAGAACTGAATTTTATTTGACAAAAATCAACAACTTCTAACCAAATAACAACATCTAAGCAACAACAAAACTCAACCTCCCTACACTGCCCCCTTCTCTGTTTTATAAGAGGCTAACCTGTCCACATGAACAACTCGTAACCTTCCCTTCTTGGTTTTTAGTCTGTAGACCACATCATTCAAGGCCTTCACTATTTGGCACGGTCCCTCCCAGCTTCTTTGCAGTTTAGGGTTCAGACCCTTTCTCCGATGAGGATTATACAGCCACACAAGGGCCCCTGGTTCAAACTTCTCCTGCTGCACGTTGAGCTTGTACCGATCCTTCATTTCATTGGCCGCCTGTAGCAGTTTCTGTCTGCTAGCCTCATGTGCATCAACTAGCCGTTGTCGTAGGTCTTCCACATAAGTTGGCATTGGCAGCTCTTCAGGTTGACTGCCATACAGCATGTGCACCGGTAATCTTAACTCTCGGCCTAGAGTCATAAATGCCGGGGAGCGTCCAGTCGTAGAGTGTGCTGTGGCTCTGTAAGCCAAAAGAGCGACAGGTAGTTGTTCGTCCCAATCCCGCTGGCGATCGTCTACCATTTTAGCGAGCAATGTCTGTAGGGTCCGATTAAACCTTTCTACTAAACCGTCGCTTTGAGGGTGAAGTGGAGTTGCGCGGGTTTTGTGCACTCCAAGCAATTTCAACAGCTCTTGAAACACCTCACTCTCGAAAGCTCTCCCTTGGTCTGAGTGAAGCTCATGAGGTACCCCAAACCGACTTACAACATGACCCACTAGTTCTCGGGCAATGGTCTCAGCCTTCACATCTGGAAGAGGAATGGCCTCTGGCCACTTTGTGAAATAATCCTGCAATGTCAGGATATACCGATTGCCATTCTTGGTTAACGGATACGGTCCCATCCAGTCAATGCCTACCCTTTCGAAGGGTGCTCCTGTCACCTGAGGTTTCAGTGGTCCCTTTCGCCGTGGATTTGAGTACTCTCGGCAGATGATACACCACCTGCACCAGTCCTTCACATCCCGGTGCATAGTCAACCAATAATAGGACATGCGCAAGACGTTTCCCGTTCGACGCTCTGACCAATGCCCTAGACTGTGGCACTGTTCCCAAAGCTTCTTTTTCCATATTTCTGGCACCAAGAGCATTTTTCTGTGTTCCTTTCCATCTGAGCTTTCCCATCTACGATACGCACAGCCATCTTGTAATTCCAAGGCTTGAAACATGCTCCAATATGCCTTGATGTCCGCACTACATTCCTTGATCTCTGCTTCCCTGGGTCGCTCTTTCTGTTCTAACCACTTAATGACCTCCTTTAGGACCTTATCCTCCCTTTGAGCCTTTCTCCAATCATCTCCCACCAGCAAACTCTGCACTGTGCACCTGTTAATGTTCTGCCTCTCCACCTCTGACTTCCGTTCCCTTTCTTCCCTTTTGTCACAGTATCGGCACTCCATCTGAGCACAAGGCCTCCGTGATAGAGCATCCGCATTACCATGATCTTTTCCAGGTCTGTGCACTATAGTCGGAGCAACTGGAGCAAGCTGTTCCAACCACCTGGCCATCTGACCATCAGGATTCTTGAAGTTCATTAACCACTTTAAGGAGGCATGGTCTGTTCGAATGATCAGGGGTTGGCTGTTTGCAATTCCAAAGTTCTGAAAATAATTCACTGCCTTCACTATGGCCAGTAGTTCTTTCCGGGTGACACAGTAATTTCTCTCAGGTTTTGACAAACATCTACTGAAGTAGGCTAATACTCGCTCTTTGCCATCCTGACGCTGTGAAAGAGTTGCACCCATTGCTATGTCACTGGCATCTGCATCGATAATGAATGGGTCATTTTCCCTCACATGAGCCAGTACAGGTGCAGAGCTCAAGGCTGTCTTCATCTTTTCAAAAGCCTGATGACTATTCTCTGTCCAATTCAACTGCTCCCCTTCCTGTACCTGATACAACGGCTTCATAATTTCGGCGAAATGAGATATGAACTCACGATAATAACTACATAAACCAACAAACGATCGTACCTCCTTGCATGTCTGAGGAGTTGGCCATTCCAGAATGGTCTGCACCTTGGCTGGATCAGGTTTCAAGCCCTCTCGTGTGACTCGATGTCCCAGGTAAGAAGCTGTTGATGTGAACAGTGTACACTTCTTAGTGTTCAGCTTCAAATTGCTCTGTCTCAAAACTTGTAGGACCTGATGAAGGTGCTCCAGATGCTGGTGGGAACTAGTGCTGTGAACCAGTACATCGTCAATGTATACCATGGCAAATCCAGCACTCACTGCGTCTTTCAAGACCTTCCGCATCGCCCGCTGGAAAGTTGCCGGGGCATTGCTGAGCCCAAATGGCATCACCTTGAATTGCCATAAGCCTGACGGGGTACAAAATGCAGTCTTTTCCCTATCAACTGTAGCCATGGGAATTTGCCAATATCCGCTCTTGAAATCCAATGTAGAGAACCATGTACAGCCTTCTAGTCCTCGCAGTAGCTCATCTGTTTTTGGTAGGGGATGGGCATCTTTTTTGGTTACAGCGTTCAGGCGTCTGTAATCTACGCAAAACCTCGTAGAACCATCTTTCTTCTCTACCAACACAATCGGACTAGCCCATGCACTGGCTGATGGCTCCACAACTCCTTGTTGAACCATCTCGTCTACCAACTTGTCAACAATTGGTCTTTTGATGGGGGGTAAACGCCTTGGGGGTTGCCGAATTGGTTGTGCTGACCCAACATTTATAGAATGGGGATCCACCTTAGCTGCTCCGTAGGGCATGTCCTCTTTAGCAAACACGTCCTGATATTCATTCAAGAGTTTTCTAACAGTTAGAGCCTCTTCAGGAGTAACATTCTTCGTTGACCTTTCCCATAGATGTTCCAGATCTTCTCTGAGAGCCACCTGCATGACGGATTCCGAAATCTTCTCAGAGCCCTTGTTCTCCTGCAAGATTATTTTGTCTCTTCCCAGATGCATGGTGCCTCTGCCCACATTGACAATGCACTTATGTCGACGTAGAAAGTCCATCCCTAACAAACATTCTTCAGCGATCTTAGCAATGACAACAGGCTGCCGGTATGTAGACTTTCCCAATGTTATCCTTACTGTAACTACTCCATCGACTTCTATCGGCTCCCCCGTCGCACTTTGCAGTCTCGGCTCACCATGACCTCTTGCCCATGCGGGACTTTCAACCATAGAAGTTTGTACGATGGTGAGTGCAGCTCCTGTATCCACAACGATGGCACACTGTTTTCCATCAATAGCCCCCTGTGCTCGAAGGGTACTTCCAACCATCCCAAGTACTAGCTGGGACTTCGATTCTGAAGGCACAAACCTATGTCCCCCTAGGCGTGTGCATTCTTGTTTCCCGGCCTTTGCTGTTGAGGTGTTGTTCTCAGCTTTCTTGGGCAATACCAACTTATGTGTCCAAACTCCTGACATACCCAACACTGTGGTGGACCATCATTCCCCATAGGCCTCCCTCTTCCTCTTGTGGCCCTATTGATCCGAGACTCCCCTTCTTCTGCATCCACCTGTCGCACCCGGGACGGCGGTCGTAAGGTGCCCGCCCGCACCATGTTGGCCTCTGCTTGTAAAGCAAAACTCAAAGCCTCCTGTAGTGTGGTGGCTGCTCGGCAGAGTACTAACTCTTTCAGGTGGTCATTGGCCAACCCATTGTAAAATTGTTGGAGAGCCAACGCATCACATGCTGCCCGAGGTCCCATGGGGAGGGCTCGATGAGCCAGCACCTGAACGTCATCTGCAAATGTAGACAGACTGTCTTGTGTTCCTTGACGCCTGGCAAGAAGTTGACACATGAAGAGGTTCTGTTGATCAGCACCCCCAAACCTTTGACGTAAAGCTGCCATCATGCCATCGTAAGTGGGGGATTTCTCTTGCATCAACATGACAGTCGTTAGGGCAGGGCCAGAAAGTGAGGCTACTAATTGAGACGCCTTGTCTGCCTCCTCCCAACCATTTGTGCCACTTACATGTTCAAACTGGAACACAAAGTCCTCAAATAACCCAGAGCCATCGTATGGACGTGGCTTCACCTTTGCTGGCTGGGCTCGTCTTGGCTCAAGGTCCTGTGGCATCCGTCCCTGTCTCAAATGGGCCGTTAAGTCCGCTAGTCCTGCCGCCTGCCTTGTGACAAGTTCAGCCAGTAAACCAACCTGCTCCTTTAACTCACCTATTTCCGCTTGAGGTGAGTTTGACTGATCTGCACCATATGAAATAGGAGCACCTTGGTCACCAACTTCTTGACCGTCCTCGCGCTGGCGAGGCTCACTATCCCCCGACAAGTCCCCACCATCGACTCCCGTCCGAAATCCGCTACGCAAGTCCATTTTCCGCCACTTCTGACACCAAATGTTGAGTTTTTACTATTTTAAGATCAAAAACAACCGTTTCGGAAACAAGTTATCATGAGAACTGAATTTTATTTGTCAACAATCAACAACTTCTAACCAAATAACAACATCTAAGCAACAACAAAACTCAACCTCCCTACAATATATTCACTAGACTTAATTATATGTCCCACTAGGATTTAACCCTCGCCGTCTGTCTGTATATGTTATGTTTTAAAGACCAAGGATTATCTGCAGGAAGTGAAACCCCCCATGTAATCTTTCTTAACTTTTTTTCATCAAATAGTACACACGGTAGTTTTTCTTGGCACCTTGGGGATGATGGGTTCAGTGATCAATTGAACGCCATCATAAAATGGAGCTCGGGCAGCCTTCATGCCAGCATTGCCATTGCCCTGTGCCAGAAAGTTAAGTTTAATTTCATTTTATTTATTATTGTTTTAAAGTTTTTCCAATTTCAATTTCCAAATAATTTTATGATTATCATCCCTGAGCTTGAACTTTATTTTACTTCTTACATTATATATATATATATATATATATATATATATATATATATATTATAATAATAGGATACATACAAAGTGATAACGCTTGAACGCCTGCACCGATTCTCTTCAAAATTTTTTTAAACTGACCGGCATGAAGAAAACTGGTGCAGATAATTCTACCAAGTTATAAATCAGATTCCTTCATATTAAAAAACAAGAAAAAGTGCAAAAACGAGGGAAAGTTGTAGAATTTGCCGGTAGAGGGAGCGCAAAGTGACGAACCAAAACACACGTTCTTTTCATACTTTGTATTCGTTATGTGATTTGATTTAACCATATGTTTATTGTTTTATTTACTTTTTGTGGAATTAAATTCCAACTATTTAATTGGGAATTAAAACGCAGACTGTTTCCCGTTAATCTAGCGTTCGCAATGACAATCAATAAATCTCAGGGGCAAACATTCGATAGCATTGGACTTTATCTATCTGCTCCAGTTTTCAGCCATGGACAATTATACGTCGCATTTTCAAGAGTTCGTCGCTTTAGTGCAATTAAAGTTCAAATTAAGAATACTGAAAATCAAGGACAGCATCAGAATGGTTTAGTATACACCCGCAATGTTATATTTCCTGAAGCATTAGAATAAATTTTGTAACTGAATGAATGTAACTTTTTTTAATACAACTTGAATAAATAAAAATTAAGTTGAAACAGAAAGATTTTGCTTTTTTATTTGCATAATTAAAGTTTGTACTTGCATCCCGTGGTGACACGGGCTTTTCCACTTGTATATATATATATATATAAATATATAAATATATATATATACATATATATAAAGGCCCTAAATAAACACCAAAAAGGCATACCCAAACACCAATTTATTTTTTGGAGTACAAAAAATCAATGGTATTCTGAAGGAACTGTACCAAATTTTGTCATCCAACACCTTTCAAAAATATCTTTCCTGAGATCCCTATTGTGTCGTATAGGAGGGAAGTACCTTGTCACACAAACGACACCCCAACATCTAAATTCGCCACCACCTGGGTTCATCCATGTGACAAACCAAGATGCTAATTGTGTGCTATTGACCTCGAAGAATGTACGTTCTCCTCAACTAACAACCCGAATTCTTCCAAATGTCGTGGCTCGTCAAAATGCCAAACGAAAAATTGAATATACCAGCTGTTATACGAAATTTTACGGAAAAACCATTACCCCTCTGAATCTACGAATGAGCCAACACAGATCCCCAGTCAACAGAGGACTTGACGTACGGATCAATAATCACGCTGCAACCCATAAAGCAACGTTTTACGAATGTTTTAGGCTAGAAGTACTCGGATCTCTGCGTCCTGAAGCCAATGACGTACAAGTCAGACAATTTGAACAGGCCAATTCGTATGCTTGGGTGCATATTCGTCACCAGGACTGAACACTTACAAGTGACATTTCTCAAATGTAATATTTTGAATCTTATTTCATCTTATCATTTGTTTTAATATTATTTTATGCATGTATGTATATGTATGATGTGTAAGCCCCTGCATGAGCCCCCGTCTCCTGAGAGAGTGGGCCTCTTTTCATTCATGGGAGATGAGTGAGAAAACGTCGGCAACCAGAATTGACAACTGCATGCCGCCTATCCAAGTGGGAACTGTGAGCTTGGAGCCCTCCGGCCCCACACGAATGTGACAGCTAACCGCCAAAACCGCTTAGTAACAAGCGACCAATGAGCACCCTCTTCCACCAGCTGGATAGTGGGGTGGGGGAAGACCCACCGCAGTGATGAGCCGACGCTCCAGAGCTCTTTCCTGAACCAGCTCCACTGACCAGCTCTCGATCAAGTGAGATCTCTCCCCCCCCCCCCCCCAGTATTTTGAGAAGTGAGTCCCAACTAATTAAGGCGTGCTGTAACTTGTTCCTTGCAAAGTTGCTTTCATAAGACCATATAAATTCGGCAAGCCCTGTTTCCGGCCTGGTCTCTAAACGCGTAACAGAGACTGAGAATTTATCGCTATTTCCTCCCCCAGCAGAAGACACGTTTCCGCCTCCTGGACTGAGGTCTCAGCAACCGACCAGAGAGTAAATATAAGTTTTACATTGGCCAATGCATCGAGGTAGGAGTGGTGTAGAAATAAGCAACATTTCTCACTTAGTGCCTATCTGGTACATTGCCTATCGTAATAATATTGCTTTTCTTGTATAACTTGTCTCAAGTCACTATACTCTAAGTAATTGCATATTAGTATCATTCGTTACCTTTATTGCCTCAAGGCACGTTATATCACAAAAAGAAACGAGAAATGTTTCCTCTCTTCGTAATTCACTTCATTGCTTCAGTTGCATACCTTGTAAAAAGTCACTATACTCGAAATAACGGCATATTCTATTAGTAAAAGTGTGAAAAGATATTCTGAATAGTTTGAAGAAGCAATCTTTTGTATGTTCTGCTACCTGTCTAGCCAAGTCCTTCCAATAAGCAACGGATCCCTATAAAGCCACGTTCTAGGGCAAAAGCCACATTCATATCTTTATTGCATTCTACTATTCGTACGTTGTAGGAGGTAAGTACGTAGTCTTTCTTGAGAACTCGCATAGTAGCAAAGTAGTTCAGGCAACACGAAGACACGTTCGTCATGGTATTTCCTAGGAGTTTAAATTGCATTTCCTTTTTTTATTTTTCATTGATTTATGTTGAATTATATGCATGACCAATACACTGCATTTCACTCAAGCTACCCTGACTCTCCTCTTGTAAAGCAATAATTCTTTATCAGACTTGATTCATTTCCGTTTCCTACGATCACCTTCAGTGACTAGGGACGTTTACCAAACAAAAATCAGTCTTCAACCCGCATCTCACTCTGAGAACTGTCTTGCATAAGAAACATTTCAGGTCCCCGGAGAAACACCCAGCTTTGCTGTTTCCTGAGAAGACACAGGTAGGTGATTCTCGTTTCTTCTATTCAGTTTTAGCAGTTCTCTTGAATACTTTTGTTCGTGCCCCCTTTGCCTTGAAAGTCCCCTGCAGAGATCCCCCCTTTAGACCATAACTTTCAAAAGCCAGGTATTCCATTTCTCCCAATAATAAACTCAAGAACCCCCCCCCCCTCCCGAAACTATAACTTATTTCTAGTACATCGGAGGCCTGAAACGGCTTATACCCACCCATTTCCCCTTTGATGACACAGCAGTAGTGTTGGACAGGAGATAGCCCATTTCCCCGGCAATCCTTTCCATCCCCACCCACTATTGCATATACGTCCCCAATTGTGTGCCATTAGTGGTGCTTCCGCCCTGATCTATCCCTCAAACAACCAATCAAATTCCCCGTGTGTTGATACTTAGGTGGACACGTTTCGACAGTGTTTTTGGGGATTATAGGAAACTCCCGGGTTTGGCGATTCATTTCTCCATTTCCTACCCTTCCCCTCCATTAACGGCTTACAGATGTATGTGTGTATGTATGATGTGTTTGTGTGTGTGTGTGTGTATGCGCGCGCGCACATCTGAATATGTGTGTATGTGCATGTATATATGCCCTGGACTATATATAGGCCTACCGGCAGTTGCATGATCCAACTTTCTATTTACCCATTTCTAGTGATTGTTCCTGTCTCTTCCAGAGGATTATTCGAAGGTTTTTGCGTATAAATGGGGAGAATAAGGGTTTGTCAACAAATGAAATACATTTGCTTGTGCCAGATAACCCTAAGTGCTCAGTTTTTTATTTGCTCCCGAAGATTCACAAGCATTTCTTACTACCGAACACTCCTCCTGCCGGTCGACCTATAGTTTCAAATTTTGGTGCCGTGACGGAAAGAATTTCGGCATATCTTGACTTCCACCTCCAACCTATTGTTCAGTCCCAACCTTCTTACTTAAAAGACACTTACCATTTTTTGAGTATCCTTAATGGAATTGATTTGCCTCCTGATATTGGCCATGACATATTAATGGTAGTTGTGGATGTTAATTCTCTATATACCTCAATTCCTCATGACGAGGGTTTGGAAGCCTTGAAATTTTTCTTGATCACCCGACCTTTGCCTCATACTCCCTCAACGGATTTCCTGTGTAAATTGGCAGAATTTGTGCTCACAATGAACTGTTTTTCATTCAATGAATCGTACTTTCTTCAAGTAACTCTTAAGAAAGTGCGGTTGGAGGAGAGGGGTTATCCCAAAGCTTTGCTGGAGGACCGTATTGTGCCGTCGAGGGTAAGATATCAGCCTGAATAGAGAGCTGTGAGGCAAACACCGTTCCTCGTCACCGATTACTTCCCGGGAATCTTCAGGGTCGCTGGTATTCTCCGGGAATTACATAATATTTGCATGTGCAATCAGTTGACTAGAGATATCTTCCCTCTCCCATTCTCCCTATCGTTTAGGGGTTCCTGTACCCTGGGTAACCAGCTTTCCCATAAAGTTTTGCCGAGGATGCGAGCCCAAGAGAGCAGGCCAAACTCAGCCCCTGTCGCCGCTCGCGTTGCAAACTATGTACCATGGTGAACTCAGACTCAACATTATCCTCTGTCAACACTCCGTTTCAGTACCAATGCAGGGGACTTCCCACAACGTGTCAATCTTCTAATGTCGTGTACTTGCTGGATTGCCTGCACTGCTCGATTTCTATGTTGGAAAGACCATCACTGCTCTCAGCACGAGAATGAATGCTCACCGTTCGGCTATATATCGTAGATTGGAAGAGCGTGTGAGTGTGCACGCAGCATCTCATGGAGTCACTGATTTGGCATCTTGCCAAATACAGTAAAGGTGCTGAGAGCACTGTCGGAAGACTCAACCGACGTGGAGGTTCAAATTTCTGAGCGTGCACATCAGTGGATCCTGGGGGCACACAGGCCACCTGGTCTGAATGTGAACAGGTAGACCCCGACTGTTTTTTTTTTTTTTTTTTGATGTTATGTTTTTATGATATGTTGTTATTTTGATTTTCCACAATCGTTACCTTTCCCATCCCCTTTTCCGCTTCCTCTTCCTTGTTGCTCCGCTGCCCGACCGCTAATAGACCCCCCTTTTCGGGAAATTTATGAAGTGCGCGTTTTCATCCCCACTACCCGAGGAGGTGAGTGCTGTATCGGGTCGCATCGTCTGTTGAAAATTCTAGAAGCGAAACGTCCAGGTAATTAATCTTATCAAATCTCTCCTTCTGTCCTTTCCCTTGTTTATATATATATATATATATATATATATATATATATATATATATATATATATATATATATATATATATATATATTTATTTATTTATTCATTTATTTATTTTAAAATTATTTTTATCAATAAATATTCCCCCCACCCTCATTTTATTTCAATCAACTTTAGGTAGGTACATATAATTTATATCTAGTTTAACTAAATTTTGACTAAAATCCAACATTTTACTGATTCATCTACTATACATTAATATCACATCAAATATGTTGGTCAAAAAAGTTAAAAGTTAGTCAATGTTAGTCAAAAAAGTTCATCAATGATGAACTGGATGTACAAAATTTATGCACAAAATTATGCTGACGAAAATGTATTTGAAGTTCATTAGAATTTGCTAAACATAAAAATAAAAAAAATTGTAAAAAAAAGTCGGAAAATCCAAAATCATTTTCACATTGCAGAATATTATTTAGAACAAGCGTTTCCCCATAACATTGGTAATAACAATTTATAATTTTTTATAATTTATAATAAAAAATTGCTAAATAAAAATTTTTTTCACTCGAAGTGCACAAATGTCTAAACAATGTTAAGACAATTAACGAAAATTCGCTCATACGACCATGCTTATGAAGGGCACCTGATGGTTTACCTGTTCTGCTGAGGTTTAGTAAAAAATTTCCAAGTAACACTTCTTACTTACTACGCAAAAATGTATGAAAGACTTGTTGAGCTCTGAAGTGGTCACTCCGATTAGTGGATCAATGCACGATAAAATTTCTTGACACAAGGCGTCACTCACGTGAATGGGAGTTCTGAATTCTCTGCAAAGTTCAACCATAAGATATTCTATTCCAGTTTTTGCTGAAAAAGTGGCAAACGGCCAATTAGATATAATTTCAACGCATCACCTTGAAGTAATCTATCAGATTGATATGGGTATTCACCAAACAGTCAGGGCCTGTTTGAATCACATCTTCATTATAAAGATATAGGACGACCAGAGATGGTCGCATTCCGAGGGTATGCCCTACACGGCAGAAAAGTGAACTACTCATTGAAAGTAAAATTGCCGTGAAAAAAAAATTTCGCTTTTGCTGGTTGGCTGCACTGCTTTCAGAGAAGTGCTATTTGCAGTGTTTTTATAATTTCGTGACAACTGTTTTCTACTTCCTGTGGTTCATTCTTCCTTCATTATTTTAACGTTTTCTTTCTTTTATTTTACTGGATATATTCATCTTATTTAATTTCATTTGTTTGTTATGAACAACACCCCTAAAACAGGATGTTCTTCGTCCTTTCACTTCGGAAAAACACTTTGGCGGCAAGCTTGGGAGATTGTTTACAATGTCGCCAAGTACTTCTATGGAAAGAAAACTAAGAGCATTCTAAGGTGAATATTTGTCACGTGACGAGAATTTCCGCTAGAACAGTTAGTTTGATTAGGTATAAGTAAAGGCAGACGGATGATGGAGACCACTGGCTAGACTTCCTTCACTCCAACAAGAAATAGGTAGAAGGTACATTTCAAAAAAGCTAAAGAAGTAGTAATGAGTATACATTTCGTAACTAAGTATGTGCATGTTGTAACAACAATCTATCCGTATCTATACAGATGCGTGAGTAGCGTGAAGTAAAAATCATTCCTAGAAAATGAATGGTTTTTTATTATTGACTCACTGGTAAGTGATTCTTGGAAAAAAGAGCGAGAGAGCTCTTTCCCTTCTCATAACCTTCCAGGAAGGCTGTGCACCATGAAATAACTACGCTAAACAAGGAAAGAAAGACGTTTTCCCTCCTCACATTTCGGAAAGGTCGTGCGGTCTACTGTAAGCAAGAGAGAGTCTACTGTATTGAAAAAAAGGAAGAAGCAGGAACGCAATTTATGCATCATTTCATTTAAAAACATAAAAATTTAAGTTTGAGGGCAGATGCTCCCACAGAGAAATGGAGGAAAATTGAGACAACCGTGAGGGAAAAAAATATATATATATATCGTACGTGCTAACAAATTTTAAATGATAGGACATAAGTAGTTCCTTTTTCTCCAGCAGGATTCGCCCTCGGAACACATTTAATTATTTAATGGGAATTTTTAATTAGAATGTACATAAGCTTGCCGCATTAATGTCACATGACTTTTCCTGCATCACCTGGGTAATTCTAGTCCAGGAGCCAAGGCTAAAAATAGGTAGTATTTTCAGGAGGAGGTTTGAGATTAAGTTTGAAAATTTAGTCCCTTCTGAGTGAGATGTATTTTTCTGCCATCTTGAAATTGTTAGAATACAAAATTGCGGACTCATAAAGATGGCTTAATTTGCCCATTTTAAAGTTTTTCCCTAGTAATTTACAAACCGTACATCCTACAGAAATGTTTTTACGAAGCAAAGATGTAGAGCCTAAAAAACAAAGCGATTCGACCCAAACACTATGAATTATCTCTCGGAATAAGGTAATTAAGGACAATCGAAAATTGGGCAAATTTTAGGAGGGTCCTCTCATTCCCCCCTCTAGCCTTTTGCCCTTCAAAATCACCTAGCGGCCTTAATATTGGTCTGATTCAGGTCTGCCAAACCTCTTTCGATTCAGGGTAAAATACTTTCTAAAGCTCATATAGAGCATAATTTAGCTGAGACCGGTTCCCATTAAAGTACAAAGTAAAAGGCCGTTTTTGCGAACTTAATGTGTAAAATGACATTAAATTCATGAGTTTGGCTGTAAGTCAAAGAGGAAAGGTCTCAGCTAAAATATGCTCGATATGAACTTTGGAAAGTATTTAATCTTGAATGGAATGAGCATTGGCAGACTGAAGTCTAATATTAACGCCGCTAAGTGATTTTGAAGAGCAAAAGTATAGACGGGAGGGGAGGAGAAGACTGAC
Organism: Adelphocoris suturalis; assembly: GCA_030762985.1. Classification (NCBI taxonomy): domain Eukaryota; kingdom Metazoa; phylum Arthropoda; class Insecta; order Hemiptera; family Miridae; genus Adelphocoris; species Adelphocoris suturalis. The sequence goes on along the minus strand of CM061041.1, from coordinate 90,672,953 downwards.
CCAAAATTAGCCCGATTTTCAATTGTTTGTAATTTCCTCACTATAAGAGATAATTCAGAGATTTGGGATTGAACCGTTTCGTTTTTGACATTTTCATGTCTTTGCCCTGGCACATTGCACAAAAAACTGTCACGTAACGTAACGTAAACATTTCATGTCTTTGCTATGGCACACAACCAAATTTTCGTTATGTCACGTTACGTTACGTAACGAAATATGCTCAATTTCTGATGATTTCCGCGTACAACCGAGTCGTTGCTAGGGAAATGGTACTTCGTCGTTTTTCATCCCACAAAATTCGTTGACCATTCGTTCGAAAGCTCTCGATTTATCCAACCATATTATGTTTACTACTGCGAAGTGCGTGGCCAACAAGCTGAGTTATGAGCATGGTTATATGAATAATTGTTTACACACAGGTGATCATTCTCAATAATTGATATTGTGAACATGATTGCAACCGCTTGTTAATTTCTGATGATTTCATTGAGCTGGTGTTTCGATGATTTGATTCATAGCAGGTGATCCGAATATTGCGAGAACGCTTTGATTTGTGGAGGGGTGTTTAAATTATTTTAATAGGTAATTTCTACACTTTACACTCTGGGTAGCTGTAATTACGTATGTAGCCTCTTTAGGACATTTGCTTGACGATGTCCAGGGTCCGGAGCAGCTGAGTTGCTCTTAGAGCTTGGATATGAGTCTGCAACTAAAGACATGAAATGTCCCAATGTGTTGCAGACTCGTATGCAAGCGTTTCTGATTTTATCGGTTTCTTTTAACGTTTCAAATAGAGGGAAATTTAACTTACATTTTACTTAATATAACTTTTATCTAATCAAGTGTTTCAACTCTGATTTGGCTTCTGCTAATGCCCGGGAACGATCTCTTACTGGCCACATACTTAATCTGGTCTATTTGGTATATATCGGAAACCAATAATATAGTTCTCACCCATAACTGCAGTGTGACATTGTTCGGATAGGGTCTGTTTTATTATAAATTTTCTTACAATGGCATTATTTATAAACATTTCAAGTTTCTTTTGACATTTATATTGTGTATTGGGTTTTGACGATTTCCGCTAACAACCGAGTCGTTTCTAGGGAAATGGTACTTCGTCGTTTTTCATCCCAAAAAATTCGTTGACCATTCGTTCGAAAGCTCTCGATTTATCCAACCATATTATGTTTACTACTGCGAAGTGCGTGGCCAACAAGCTGAGCTATGAGCAAGGTTATTTGAATAATTGTGTACACTCAGGTGATCATTCTCAATAATTGATATTGTGAACATGATTGCCACCGCTTGTTAATTTCTGATGATTTCATTGAGCTGGTGTTTCGATGATTTGATTCATAGCAGGTGATCCAAATATTGCGAGAACGGTTTGATTTGTGAAGCGGTGGTTAAATCATTTTAATAGTTAATTTCTATGCTTTACACTCTAGGAAGCTGTAATTTCTTATGTAGCCTCTTTAGGACATTGACTTGACGATGCCCAGGGTCCGGATCAGATGAGTGGCTTTTGAAGCTAATTTCTATGTTTTACACTCTAGGAAGCTGTAATTTCGTATGTAGTCTCTTTAGCACATTTACGTGACGATGCCCAGGGTCCGGATCAGCTGAGTGGCTCTTAGAGCTTGCATACGAGTCTGCAGGGGGGTAGGTGATGTAGCCTGGCTCGAATTCAATGAAGTACCCATGGGTGTCGGAACAATGAGTCAACACGATCGCGGATTCAATTAAGTACCCACGGGTGGGCGGTTTATCTTATGGCCCATTTAATTGATTTGTACGCCCCGCCGTGCGATGCACGGGTGAGATCTGCCTAGTAATAAATACAATAAGAAAACACACATGAAAATGTCCCAATGTGTTGCAGACTCGTATGCAAGCATTTCAAGCTGCTTTGTCTTTTTAGTTCATGTGCCATTGCAAAGACATAAAGAAAACAGTTGATTGTTCTCGACACAACACAGTGAGTCTTTTAAAACGAGACTTCACATTTATTTCTGATCCTATTATTTAAAGTCCTACACACCTTTTTTATACTCAACAACTTTGCTACGCATAAAAATTTCTGTAGAATGTAGGTTTAGAAATCATTAGAGAAAAACTTCAAACATGGGCAAATTAAGCCATCGTTGTGAGGCCACCATTTTGTATTCCACCAACTTTGAGATGGCAGATGAAGATTTTCTCACTCAGAACGGACTAAATTTTCAAAAAAAAAAATAAATAAATTGAAAAAAAAAATTAAAAATATTGGCTACCTGGAATTTTTTCAGTGTGACTCGCTGAGCCAACAATTGGAAAAATTAAATACAAGCCCGCAGAAAATTAACACCGGTAATTCCAAAGTCGCTTGATGGGTGCCAACAGTACGTGGCCATCTTTCTACTCAAAACGGAATCAGGGGAAGGATGATAAGAAGTTATATTTTTTGCAATATGAGCGCCCTATTCCGGTATTCAACAGGCAAAGAACCTTCGTCTAATCCTAGAAGCTTCACAAGTTATGCCCGATGGTGCATTTACGCATTCCAAGGAATTCCAACTCTACACAGGTCACGACTTCTCCAAGGGCTTCAACTTCATTGTAAATTTCACTTTCACGGCATGTCATGACGTTACCGGCTTGAAATTACAAGTTGTACATTTTGAAGATCCATACCATACCTGTCATTTCAATAGAAATATATTTGATGCTATCATTCCGTTCCTTAATCGTTCTGACGATATTGTTCTTGCTTTGTTCCCTAGTGGGGAAATGGGTATAATCACTGTTGGCAAACGTTGTATCAAGGTAGAGGCTGTTGATCTGAATTACATTGCCATCCACATCACTATGTAGAGGCTTACAGCGAGCCAAATCCTTCATGGTTACCCTAAAATCTCCTGTGTATAGTGCGGTGATACCACACGATTCGAATAGTAACCTTAGAAAAAGACAAAATTTCTTTTGAATAGATAGGCATAGGTGAACATAATTATGACATTTTGCAAGACTTACTATCAAATAGTATAGCAGCTGCATGCATACAAAAAACAAAATACTCGTAGGTACTGTGGTGAAATCCACCACCTCTTTTCAACAGCCCTTTTCAGGGCTACCAAAAAGAGGTAGGCACACCACAAAAATATTTACAAGACGTCGAAGTACAACTCCGTCAAACAAAATATTTCACCGGAGAGAAAATACTAAATTCTCTCCCAAAAGTGAAATATTAAAGATTAACACGCAAGGCGACCTCCCCAAACATTTACTGGGCGAGAGAGATGCGACAAACATCTCGAGACAGGTCGCCTTGAACGAGAACACACAAGGCGACCTCCCCAAACATTTACTGGGCGAGAGAGATGCGACAAACATCTCGAGACAGGTTGCCTTGAACGAGAACACGCAAGGCGACCTCCCCAAACATTTACTGGGCGAGATAGATGCGACGAAAAGTTCGAAACAAGTCGCCTTAGGAAAACTCAAGGTCGTTCAGCCACCCCCGGGGACCCCGTCAAAGCAACGGACGCAGGGAAACCACCTCGAAAAACCAACTCAGCTATCGTATGCCCAGATACTGGGAAAACACTGTGCGAACCAATGAGATTGCACAGTCGAATTTACGAAATTGAGCGAGCCAATCCTAAGCTAGTTTGATCGTACCAAATTAGTTGACGAAACTAATTTACATACTAACCATAAAGTGGACACCACTTTTTGTTATAAATACCTCGTTCAGAGCCTGGCAATTCATTCCACTCTCCGCTCTCGACGACGACACCTCCGAAGTACGAAGAATTCTACACGCTCTACGCTGACGAACCTTCTGCATTGCGAGTTCATCTCAAGAACGGCTTCCTACTGCTTTCTACAAGCCAGACCTTCTCTCCTCACAGATTTCGCATTGGCATCTACGAGTCCAGTGATTATTCATCCTGCTCATTGCCCAACGTAGATCTCCTGGTAGGACGCCACCCGGTACTTCTATCGATATTCTCTTTAGACAGTACGCCCGAGGGACGTTCCGAGCCGTGTCACCCGGACTACATAGCCTTCAGCTCGTAGTCGACCGCTGGGGCGCGCCGGTAAATTACTCAGCTCCTACGCTCTAATTTACCGTCTACGGAAGTCTTTTTCAAGACTGCGAGGTAGGACCCTGCCGTCTGAGCATTGGAAAGACGCTCCGGCAAGCGAGTCCACTTCCAAAACCCTCTATTTTTCACACGTAGAGGCATCGAAACGAGCCAAAAACTCGATCAATTTCGATGGAACGTCAGCCTTCTTACTTCCCCTTGCGGGGGAAGGAGGAAGGCGGCAAGACCGGGCCGAGTGACCAACGTAGTGCGCCCTACCGGCCACACGGTGAGTCCGCTGAACCAACCATCAGCGCAAGGCGCGACCCGCACGTCCGGATCGCCTGCTCGCCCGACGTATTCGTTCGAGAAACTGTCGAACAAGACTCACCTACACAAAAGATCGAGCAAACCTTTCAGACTCGCTCTGAAGCCGATCTTTTTGATTCGACCAAGCTGTCCGATTACCCACGATATCCGACGCAGGCTTACACGGTCGATCCGAGTGTCAAATACACTCCAAATGCACAAAAAGCAGAGGATACTTTTCAGTACCTCAACCAAGCTCAGTATATTCCCCTTTCAGATGTAAATCTAAGGCCGGAATATTACAAAACGGCTCAGTACGAAACTGATCGAACCCAGCACTTGGTGCACGAGCCTAGCGCTCCGCGCGGCTGCGACACGGACTATCCACCCTTCCGGCCCGCGAAATCAGTTGACCTTGGCGGCTCCGCCCGCATTCCTCGCGGGGGCGGCCTAGAAACCAACCCGCATAACCGGGATATAAATGTCCGACTTGGTCTACCAACGTCAAGTCAAACCTATATAAATCCACTACAAATGGTGACCCCGCCTTTGAACAGGCTCAACACGGAGCATTTCGTTCCCTCTTATGAAGCTAGTGGATTTCAGGGAACCACTGCGGGCGTGCGACCCCCGCCGGGCCTCTACGCCCCACATCTCACGCAACATCCCTCTACAAACAGTGGCTTTCAAGCACTTTTAGAGGAGATGGGAGATTATCAAAAACCAGTCTTCCAAAAGAAGAATATTGATCGTGCACTCGCCGAGTTCGATCAATACTGTGTGAGAAAACACATGAGAACACAAAACGAATGCTTCTCAGCTATATACAAGTGGGTACCAGAGGAAATGAGGGAAGCTATCGACTCAGCTTACCTCACGGCACCTCACGCACCCTACGAAGAGGCCAAACAGCGCCTCCTACGAGAATATGGGTTGTCTTTACAGGACAGGCTCCTCGCACTCGAGGACCCCGCATCTCTCGCCAAAAAACCCAGCACCAAGTACCACGAGATGTACTCGAAAGCTGTTGGGTACTTTTCGGAAGCTCTAATCACTCAAAAGTGGATTGAGACTCTTCCCATCGAAGCACGAGGTATGGTCGCAGCTCAGCCTACCACGACCTCCCGGCTCGACCTAGCTGATACGCTACACGCGTACAGAGCAGAAAATACTTCTCTGAACATACGAGGAGTTGAATCTACCCCGAAACCCATAAATACTGGTTTCAAAAAGGCCCTCTCGAAACAAGCTGAGTTCAAACCCCAACCAGTGGAGAGTAAACCTCACAAACCGATGGCCTACGTCTGTCGAAACCACGTACGTTTCGGTAACGAAACTCGCAAATGTGCAGACCCAGAACACTGCACTTGGAAGACAAACACTGCTTCCAAAACTAGCAAAAAGGCTGCGACTATAAGCCAGCCTAAAACCCGGGTTTCTACCGAAAATACTCAGCAGTCGGTACAAGAAAGTACCATTCCAACCTCCGACACAGAGAGTTCGGAAAACGAATAACTGCCAGCGTATCTGAGCCTATACGCCGGCAGTCTACTGAGTATAAAAGGCTTTTTTTCAAGTGCAAACTAAATGGCACTGAATTTCTCATTGACACGGGAGCAGAAGTGAACATTCTGCCCCACAATGTCACAAAAAAATTGGGCTTGAAAATTCTCAAGTCCAACGTTAAGCTCACAGCAGCTAACGGAGCCCCTATCGATACACTAGGGCGAGCTGACACAACAATTAACATCGGCCTCGGGGACATGACCACCGAGTTTATGATCACGAAAGTTGATCTAGCGATCCTAGGTATCCCATTCCTCGAATCTTGGGATATCGGAATACGGGTCAAACACAAGTACATTTATAAAGATAAAATGAAGTGCTATGCCGATCAAAAAATAGCTGCAGTCATGAACAAAAAGTTCACTGACGAACAAATTGCAGCTACTATCCCTCACCGTGACAATACACCTCAACCAGAGGACGTGCAAATCACGGAGGACGAAAACATTCGCTCTATCATTAACAAATACAATGATAAAATGAGCAAAATTCATGGTAAATGGAAGAACAACGGGGTTTACCACCGTATAACCACGGAAGGAACTGTACACTTCCGAGCGAGACCCATGGCAGG